>CALNHX010001423.1:0-227351 GCA_940337035.1 Agriotes lineatus
TCTATAACATACATAATTAATTACTTTTGTTATAAAAAATTTAAGTTTAAATTAGATGTAGTGTATTTTAGCTGCGTTCGTTAATTACATCGCGGAGCGGGTCCTGAGCAGATCGAGTTTTAGTCATGTAACTAGCGAGCATCGAATATCGGAAAGTATTTACCGAATTCTCAATTGTCATCTGTCACGAAATGTGCTAATGTCAAATTAAAACATAAATTTCATTGATGCATTCATTCATAATCTAGCTTCTTTTACTTTCGGTGTCGAGGACCATTCATATTCAAAGATTAAATAACGCCGCCGTTCATTTGCCACTATTACTGGTCATGCGCGAATCCTCTGGTTACTCGGTTGAAATATGTCAAGCAAATCGAGGAACATCGAAATTCTCGCATCGGTACTTGCCGAACGCCGACAGATCTCGCTTGGCTCGCCCAGTATTTAACGAACGATTTCGAGGAAACAGAGCTGTTAGGGGTACCTCTCTGAACGCAGTTTTGAGTTAGCTATATAGTTATGTTGGTATTGATACAGAGCATGGTTTGGTTATGTATGTTTTTGTAAAGTGAACCTATTATAATTTATTAAATACCATTCTTAAAGATCTGAAGCTACTTTATTTACTATATTGGATCACTATGAAGTGCTAATAAAACATGGTGTCTGGAGTGTAGGCTATAGAAACTTGAAATTACCGAAAACCGGATTTTGAGGTTAAATACACGTGCAAAAACAAGGTTAAAATTGTATGTAGTTTACATAATTCGAGATGGAAGATTTGGAACAATAATTCTTAGCTCTACAGATGCAAAACATGCAGTTGTTAACCAGCCAAATACAAGAAATGTAGAAGAAAGCAGCAGAAACTACCGCATGTAGTTCTTCGAATGTGCCATGGCCAAAACCGTTGCAGGTGGATACAGGTGAGATTCGCCATAGTTTTGAGCTGTTTAACACCAACTGGGAAGCCTACGTTGTTGCTACTGGAATGGACAAATGGGATGATGCAAAGGAGTCTCAGAAAGTCAACATTCTACTAACGATTTGTTACCGCCCATAAACGATACAACGACATAATCGGGAAATATACCTAGAATACAAAGCCCTAGCTCTATTAAGATGGCGGCAACAAGAAAGGTTGCTCCGGCTAAAACTGCAGTGGAGACGCACAGGTTCTTTACGACCTTTGTGTTACGGCTGTACTCCGACCCGAGAGGTAAATGATGTTCAAATAGATGCTCACTACATTCAGAATAAATCGGGAAAACAACATTAACAACAAAGGTGAAAGCACCGTGAATGTGGAAGTAAATGATTCACCTTTCTGCTTCTAGCTTGCCAGAGTTTGGTCGACTTACCTTACAAAAACAACTCATTGACTCTGATGATAGACTCCTTTTACAACTGAAAAGTACACACATAACGCATGCAAATATTGTAAACAACAAATGAAAAACATAAGTACTTAACAATGGACAATGAAATAATAAATATACGGTTCCCCCCACCTAAGAAAAGCGCCCTTCCGTGCTTTCCAAGAATACTTCGTCACTCAACATCACTCCGTTTCGCTAATACAATGAACCAGTTATTACCAAAAAAAAACCTAAAAAAATTTTTTTTTGCCGACGACCATACCTCAGAAGTTGATGTTGCCTTCATTTTCGGAGGACCTATCGTACGATAACGATCCAAGACTTCAGGAAGGTTCCTGGCGACCGGAATCGTGTACACATACGAACATACATGCCCCGCACAGCAGGTTTAGGCACCCCCCAATACGGGGGAGGGATCTAGTGGGCTGGGGTCTTCACCAAAAGATCCGCACAGCCGAGACGGAGATTTGATATAGTGGGTTCATTAGTCGGTTGGCACGAGTTTTAGAGATATTTGACTCAGAGTGAGTTAATTTCGTGTCGAAGTAAAATATGCATGGCAATGAACATGAAATGTTTACTGGTTACATTTAAAAAGAATCAACAAAAGAGGTTAGTTACCTACGTTAAATTACGTAACATCTTAATTTAGCTAAAAACATCAAACTCGACTGCAAATGAACGTCGTGACTCACAAACGTTATTACACATTTAAATAATCCAAATACTGACTTATTAGCAAAAATACTTGACAGTGGCTCCAAACCAAAACTGCCACAACGTTACGTTAAATAATAACATAAAAATACGATAGCAATTAATTAAATTTGGCAAAACCAACAATTCTAACAATAAATGTAATATTGCGCCGGATTGTTCAACACTTGGCGGAACGTTCACTGTACGTTATACAAAATAATAACATTGGTACCTGAAAGAGATCAGCTGACTGCATTCAACGTGCCGCATTGTAGGTAAGTGATATCGCTTGTCCCAAACAAACTGCCCTAAGTGCCTGAAGAAAGGAACGACTGGAGGACCACAGGTGTTGGCAGGTTGCGGGAACAAGGCCTCGATGAAGTTTGCCACAGCCGGGGTTGGCAAGATGAATTATAATTCCCCAAGGGCAAAAAGACGTCGGAACGACACTTCCAGTAAGAGATAACGAAACTTGCGAGATACAACATGACGTCGTACTAAGATCGAGTTGGCTCGTTTAAGAATCTGGTAGATAAATCCGCTAATGCGAAAATGAAGGTCTCGCAACTAGAGCTGGGCAAAGCGATTCATTTTTGAGATTTGACTCTTGGAATCCCGTTCACTTGTGGGATCCGGTTCAGTGATTCGGCTACTGCTACATTGTGTATGCGTCAGAATGGGACCGAATGAAATGAATCGTTTGACGAATTGCATTGCAGACTTCACAGTCACAGCACATTGACAGTCGCACACTCATCGACGAAAAGTATCGGGTGTTAATTGATAAGCAAGCGGCAAAGGCAAAGGCCGCCCCAGAGAGCAGTTATATTAGTTTTATCGGCATAATTACTATATCAGGTTTACTTTGCCGTGGCTCCATATAATAAACATAATGGAACATCTACCATCTCGATCTGACGTTTATTTGATCGCCCTATATAAATTGTCGCGGACCACTTATACTGCGCGGGAGAAAGGTAAATGATTAAAAAAGGCTAAGATAATGAATGAATAAATGAAAGTATATTATACTTGATACATAAAAACGTCCGTTAATAAAAATGCACCTTTATCGCCTGATGTGTGAGACGGCGTATTATATTTCCAGACCGAGTCGCATACACTTAACTTGAACGAAATACAAATTGATAATTCAAATGAACGATTCACAACTCACTACGTGAAGAGAGATCGGTACGTTTATTCCATTATCTGAACGACTTTTTGAATCTAGACTCAAATGTGAAAAGTGATTCAGGAACTGAATCTTTCAAATAGCGCGATCGGGATCTCATGACTCAAGCTACGGAGTCGGTTCATAGAGCCGAATCGTTCACGAACGACACAGCTCTACTCGCAACCTTCCGGTAAAAGATCCTTTGATCACAACGACCTTACTTGCGTTACTTGAATCCCCCAATAGCTAATGTTCACATCACACCGAACCCCAAGGGTTGCCACGTAGCCGAATAGTTCTAGTTCTTAAGAAGGTACCCACAGATTAACGAAAGCACACACATTATTCGGAAAGCGGAAGCGAGAATATGATCTCTTCTACAAGCAACCCCCCGGGGCCGCACAAAACGAGAGCGCGGACACATACGTGCTTTTTAACTCAGAGACGAGCGTTGATTCCTCGCTTAAGCCGCGATTTCATAATTCAACTGCCGTTGACGCAAGCGCGTGACTTCACTCCTTCCTTGTCTAGCTTAAGCAAAGAACCAGAAGCTATGCGGAAAATTCCAACAGGCTCATGTAATTTCTGATCAAGCAATTTCGCACAAGCTCGGGGAAGCACCGAGCCTTTCTGAACAACAAGAAATTCCGACAAGGCGACAATAAAGCAAAAAGCATATGGGAATAGATTGCGTCACCCTAACCGCTCGGGAAAATTCTAGAATGACCAAAAGCTAATTAAGCGATTCACAGGAAACTTAAGTGTGTCAGAACAACAAGAAATTCTGAGCTAAACTGCAACGCCTCGCATATGATAACAAAGCGCGAATATATAAAACCAGCGTGCGAAGAATTGGGTTCCGATGAATATACAAGAACGGCAAAGTGTTAAGATACGAGCTGGGCGGAAATAAGGTTCATGCGGAATCAAAGTTTGATAACATTAATACATTACGATTTTAGCTTACGTGAATAGGGAAAATGCTAGGATTTGGAGCTAAAATACAGAAAGTAATTGCTTCAGGGAAATTGTTCTAACAGATTATTGGGGACGCTGCGAAAATTAAGTATAACAATTTTAGCTTAACAGACGAAGATAAAAATCCGTGGCAGGAGTGTTAACCAAAATCAGCCAACAGCTAGCTATCAGGAAACACTCCATGTACGAAAGATGGTTATTTCATACAAGCAATCAACTTCAAAACCAAAGTTTTGATGCATACTATATGCAGTAGGTGATGCTATGACCATCTAGTAATTTTGTTGGCAGAACCTCTGTTGCAACTAAACTCCCTCATGGAAATTGGCACTTTTTGTGTTAGGTTAGGTTGTTTTCAGTTTAAGGTTATATTTTCTGAATAGGTATATTGTTGCCGGATATTCTCTAGTCTCCACATCGACTCGCGTTCTTTTAAATTTGGTCTGTCCTTTTTAAATTGGAAGTAGGATCGTTTAATGGAATTTTTTTGTTGTAACAAAATTATGACTTTTCCTTTGACGGAAATTAAAATTATTTTTACACATTTGATAAATCATTTATTTTCTTGCGAATATTAAAATAATAAATCTGGCAATGTGGTTGCAAGAAAATGTCGAACAGACACTGGCAGAAAAAAAAGTTGCATCCGCTACATCATCGAATCAGTTAGTCCAACATGAAAAGAAAAAATCATAGCCAACTCTGTCCCAAAAAGGTCGTAGACTAACTAAAATCGTTGAAAATTGTCAATTTGAAACAATTGATCCTAAACTTCTTAAAGATATAGTGTATTATTATTATTGTTCATTTGCTTTTATGTGGTCGGTTGATGCTCATCCAGTGCCGATACAACTCTCCTCTTGTATATATATATATATCGAGAGATCCAAAAAAAACTGTTCCTCAGCGGGCTGTGGAAATTCAACGTATGAATAATATGTTGGCGACACTGTACGTCAATGTCAAATTCGAGGTTATCAGGTTAGGTTTTCCGTCAGTTATGACACAAAATGACGCAAATCCTAACCTGCTAACCTCGAATTTGACATTGACGTACAGTGTTACCAACATATTATTCATACGTTGAATTTCCACAGCCCGCTGAGGAACAGTTTTTTTTTTGATCTCTCGATACATACAGTGTGGAGAAAGATTTGATATAAAATGGATATAAACATTTTGTAATTGTGTAAATACGTAATAAAACCCATTAAAATAGCGAATAATTTTAATAAAACGTAAGGGGCGGGGGGTATGTTGGTTGCACATTACAAGTGAAATAAATATAGTCTAAGGCAAGCTTTTGGAATATAATAGTAGATTATGCAATAAGGGAGAGAAATTGCACTGAAGCAAAATAGCATTCTCTCCGAGTTGCATATACTATTTTTTTCACGTTGCAGGAAGATTAAAAACGAAAAACCCGTTTTTTTAAACGTCATTTATTGACATTTTAGTTAAAATTATTTTAAAATTAGTAACCTATGGGAAATTTTAAAGTTGGTGGCACTGTAAGTCATTATGAGAAGAGCTCACAATTATGTCAAATTCGAGGTTATCAGGTTAGGTTTTGCGTCAGTTTTGACACAAACTGACGCAAAACCTAACCTGATAACCTCGAATTTGGCATAATTGTTGTGTCAGTCATAATGAAAACTCCCTAGGGAAATTTTTGTCTTATTTAGTCTCTAGGGAGCAAATGTCCTACTTCTGTCACAATTTTGATGCTATAGAAACGGACTTCTACTCCCGGCCGTGGAAAAAATTAAATTAAAACTGGGATTAAAGAAAGCAAAACCAATTGGGGGTGTAGCAGAGGTCCAGTACATTGCCGGGAAAGTGCCATTGTGTGAGCTGAGAAGGGTGCTATTCCGAGGCCGTACAGGAGTTTTGGTATGTTGCGGATTGTGTGAGCTCTGCACGTGATTACTGGTGGAGGCTACTACTTGTCAATTAGATTTGGATACATTGTTAGATAGTGGAGATACAATAAATACTTAGGCGTGCTGGAGATGCTGTCAGTAGTTGGAAATCGGAGCCGTCCATGGGTTGCAAATGGTATCGCATTTTGTTGGAGTTAAGAAGTGTCACTGCAAAGTAAGTGGGTAAGTTGAAGGTATCTGAATAAATAAAAGGTGATTAATTAATATTAAGAATGAGAGATTTTATAAATAAAGTACTTACTCAGATTATAGGGATTGATGCTGTAAGGGTGACATATTGACGTGATTGTCAGTTTGACGTTTAATTTAAAAATTAATGACAGAAGTATTTTAAAATATGCAAATTTGAATCTAAGTATCAGACAAGTAAAAACATACTGAACTCACTCTGAGATAAGAGTTGAAGTGTTATACCAGATCTAGTAATTAATATCAATAAGATTGATAAATGAAAAAGGGCATGGTTTTTATAAACTTTGAGTAGTGTGAATTTTCAATAAGATTATAATATCAAATATAAAGCATAGTCGGTGCACTACAATATGCAGTGCGTAATTTTTATCTCTGAACATACAAATTACCTGCATGTAAAACTCCTATGTTGAAAAGTAAAAAAAAAAACATATCAAACACATTGACAAGTTATGCAACTAATGTTACACGACAGCATAATGTAACCACTACGACCGAAAACTAAATTGGGTAAATCACAGCTTCATATGTTCTGCAAAGTACAGAAGTGACCTTCATCTTAAAGTAGGGTTAGAAAAGGGTGTTATTTGATAAACTGTATTTGTGTAATACAGTTTTGCTTATTTGTTGTGAATTGTGCACTTGTGTGAGTTTTTGTGTATTCCACATTAATCAAAATTAGTTATCTTATTAATGAAAATGCATAAGTGTTAATAATAATACTTTATTTCTTACATCCTAATAGAGGAAAAAAAGATTTTACAAACACAGCAAAATATTAATGAATATGAATAACAATCGTGAACCTGTTTAAAGGCAATTTACAGGAGATGTTCAAAATGCCCTGTTACAGATAATTTGTAGTATCGCATGCTTTAGGGAAAATTAACCAGTTGTATTTTATTTTTAAGCATTTCGTTACAATTAATAGGTGGTTTCGCAAGCAACACTTCTAATAATTAACTTAATTCTACTATTTGTATTTATTGTTCCCAAATCCTCGATGAATTTTGCCTGACTAAGTAGGCAACTTTATGTGCTTTTGTTATTAACAAACTTCTGGCATTATGTATTACAATTGTAGTGTTGCTATCTTATGGGAACACTCCAATTTTTCAGGGTTTTTTTGTGGTTCCTATTGCCAAACATTTTGGGGAGTTTTGATAACCTGGAGTTTGTTGGGCATGTGCTGGTTTTCTCACATTCCTTTCCATTGAAAATTCGTGCAGGAAAGTTGTATGCCCCTCGGCGTAGTGATTCAATTAAGGGCCAATTGGTTTGGATAATCTCCTTTGGTTATATGGAGGATCTAGAACTACTAATGCTTTTTTTTTGACGTTCGAAATTATTGGTTTTGTTCATATACTGTAATGGTATTAGGCCCACGGCTCGACTCTGCTAGCAGTGCAACATGATGAACAATTCAGTAAGCACAGGGGTGTTTTATGTGGCTGCAATGATAAGCTTAACATTCAAACAATGAACGCATTGGTAAAGAGATGTCAGTAATTGTAAAGTAATTGAGTAAAAGGAACGCAAGGGGCAAAGCTTGTTTTTCACAGGGGTCGAAGTTGACTTTCAAAAATTAAACAATAGGTTTGTGCAGAATGAAGAGCCGAACCGAAAGAAAGTAATAGACACAAAAAGGTTTGCTATGTGCATGTAAATGAAGCGTAGATTTCAATTAAGCTAGTCAGTGAAATTGGTGAGGAATCGTAAAAGCTAAAGAAAGCTGGAATAAAATAACAATACATTGCGAAAGAGCAATTTTGAAAAGCAGGCAGCAGGACATGAAAAAGGAATTTGAAAAGCAGGCAGCAGGACATGGAAGAGGCAAATAAGAAGTAATGAACTCTATAAATAATCAGTACATTAAAAGTTAGTGAAAAGCAGAGCAATTAAAAAAACGTGTATGTGTGTGGCGCAAAGAAACAATTTAGATTAGAAAAAGACAATATTTTAGTTTGTAAGAAATTTGAAAATGTAAAATTATGTACTCAAACTTATTTCTATTATGTACTAAAATGTATCAAAACTTTTTTTCCGCTAGCATTGTAACTATAGCAACGAGATTTGTTTTTGTTTTAAATAACGGAAAACAGAACAAAATATTAATTATTAAGCTTGACATTGTAAAATTTGTGCTCCACTTCAATTAAAGTTTTAATATAATAAATGAGCATTTTGAAACCTGAAATAGCATATTATGGGACAAGTGGTTGAAATAAAATTTCAACGTTGAGAGTGTTTTTTTCAACGAGCGAAGCGAGTTGAAAAAAGTAACTCGAGACGTTGAAATTTTATCAGCCACGAGTTACATATACTATTTTTTCTACGAATTTTCACTCATTTTAACAAATTAATGCACTTTAGAAAAAATTAAACATAAAGTGACTTTTGTCTTGTCATCAATTGAATGTCAAACAGTTTGAAATCCCGGTAGTCCGAGAATTTCAATCTCTAGTGGTTGAAATGCAGCTTCAACCACCGGAATCAATGTCAAAATAACTGATTTCAATGTCATGAGTAGAAAAAATATATTTTTGTGTTGTGCATGTGTCAAAGTTCATGTGGGAACGTTAGTGGAAGTTTTCGCAACATAAAAATAAAATTTTCTCCGAGAGCATCTTCGACGATTTCGGGAGCCGTTCAGATCGGGATTCCGATATCCAATTACGGCCAAGATAAGGGTCCAGAACCAGGGGTCTTCACTGCTACACATCGGGCAGCACTGCAGGAGTACAACCGCCAGCATCAACACCAGAGAAAGCCGTTCCAGAGGCAGATACCAACTGGGGTCATCTCCGAACATTGCGGCAGCTACCACCGATCAGTAAAGGTAAGAAATTTGCTTAAAATAACAGAGTTAGCGTGCGGAATTCGAGGGGCATACAAGAATAAGCCTTACTGAAGAGGATACAAGCTTGTTCAGGGCTTCACCGAAGGAGCAGTTCAAAAAATAAGCAAGGCTCCCCAAATTTTGAGGTTATGCGAAGGTATCGAAGCGTTCGGTTAAATAATTGCAAAGTTTAAGTCTATCTGACGTCACGAAATAAATACGTGCCTGAAACAAAAGATGTTATTTGCCGCCAAAGCGCGAAGATTTGAGTAAATACCTTACGAATGTTCATAAGTTCGGTCATTTTAAAGTAAATGCCGTTGATTTCACGACATGAACCATTTTGTGGAATTTTTGACAGATTGGTAAACATTTAACTACCTCGCATTCGAACTAATTCCGGTGTACAGTACCGCACCAGATAAATTGTAAATTAGGAAAGCACCCTGGGAGTTATTGTTCTACTGAGCTAGCGTTTTCCCAAATTAATTGCAGCTAAATAAAATATTGAAAAGCGCATACGACCGTTTATTTTGTGCAGTAAATTAGTACAGGTCACATTTTAACCAGCGTAATAAATTGACAGGCAAAGTTCAAACACAATAATAACATTAAACAGAGGATTGTGCATTACTGGATTTTGCTCTGGCTTATATAACATGTAAATTAATTAATAATATAGCAAATTATATAGGTGCCCTCAAAGTAGAGCCTTTATAATACTTACGTTTGACGCCTCGGTGGAATTATTTGGGGCAGCTTTGCCGTTCGCACCTTCACTTTTAGCTGCCTATTAACCCAAGCCAACAATTTTCACCTGGATTTCGCAATAAAGCAAATAAGCAATTCACAAACACAACAGGCAGAAGAAAACGGGAACAAATTGACATGCAAAGGGGTGGAAATACCGAGTGACTATAAATGATTGAAATTTTTTTTATTAGGTTGGCACTGTTTATGTTGGTGGAACTGTAAGTCTATGTCAAATGCGAGGTTAGCAGGTTAGGTTTTCCGTCAGCTTTGACATAGAATGACGCAAAACCTAACCTGCGAACATTGAATTTGACATAGACTTACAGTGCCACCAACATAAACAGTGCCAACCTAAGAAAAAAAAATTCAATCATTTATAGTCACCCGGTAGAAGAAGTGACTATACACGAACACCTGGGGACTGTAATAACGAACGACGAAAAAATCGATACAGAAATTGCAAATAGGGCCAAGAAGACAACAAAAATATATTACGCCCTAAATAAAATAGTGCTGGGAAAGACAGAAATAGAACAGAAAATAAAGATACACATATATAACAATACCAACATTAATATACGCTAGCGAGACATGGGTAATAAACGAAAAACACAGAAGCAAAATAAACCCGGCAGAAATGAAACACCTGAGAAAGATAGCGGGGAGGACGAAAATGGATAGATGCCGAAGCGAAAACATAAGGAAGGAACTGAACCAGGAAGACATCGAAACAAATATAAACAGAAGAAAGTTAAGCTGATATGGACACGTAATAAGAATGGGAGAGAACAGAATATAGAAGAAAGCAATGGAAACTAAAAGATATGGAAACAGAAAAAAAGGAAGACCTAGGAAGGGATGGCTGGAACAAGTGGCAGACATGGGAACGAAAAAGGGAAAAACAAAGCAACAGATGATACAACTAACGAGAGACCAGAGAGGATGAAAAAAATGGATAGAAAAAACTGAACAACAAACTCCGACGCCATCAGGGCATAAGGAGGAAGGAGAAGAAGAAGAAGATGTGCCGTATGACTTGAAACATTGTAATGGTGTAGAACGATCTCACTTCTTGGGCGCCGTTAACGAGCTTTTTGGATAACGTTCGGCAGGCATACTGTTGTGTACCATTCTGCAGTAACCGTACGTTTATTTTCAAGCACGACATTTATGATCAGAAAAGAAGCAAGCAATCATTTTTTTACCAACACTTCGAGATCGTTTCACTTTAACTGAATTAGGATCTGTTGGAAACGCCCATTGTGCAAACTGCAGCTTAAATTCGGGTTCAAATGCGTATACCCAACTTTCGTCATCAGTTATGATCTTGTAAACTGCTTTAGACCTTCCTTTATCATATTTCTTAAGAGCTTTCTTACACCATTTCACACACTGTTGTTTTTGTGCTTCTGATAAACTGTGGGGTATCCACCGACAATAGACTTTCTTACACCCAAATGATTATCTAAAATCTTTTTTATTGCAGTCATAGCACTGCCAAAGGTGCTCCTCATAATTCTATATGTGACTCGGTTGTTCTGAATCATTTTTCGCACGGCGTCTATGTTTGTTTCGGCAACTGCTGAAAGTGCCCTTCTTTCTCGAAAATCGTCGCCGAGTGAAAATTTTGCATAGGTGCTGGTATTAGGCATGGTGATGTCTTTCTTTGATTGCAACTGTGACAGTTGCTGACATAATCAATAATTTGTTGATTCATATTGGGCCAAAAGCATCTAGCTTTAGTATTCAAAATCGTTTTTCGTTGTCCGTGGTGGCCAAAAATGGGTAGGTCATGAAAATAGTGAATAACTTTTTTTACAAATGATTAAGCATTCCTTAGTTCCTATATTTTTGTATTATAATCCTTCATTGTCTACACAGAAATTTGAATATTCGGCACCTTTGTTAATTTGTGCACTAGCCATTTCGCAAAATGGATCGCTGTCTTGTTTCTTTTTACTAATGAACGTTTTAATATATTTACTAGTGATAAAGTTGAACAATTTTCAGATATTTAATTACAATAAGTTTTCAATAATACCACCTTCAACGTTTCCACTTTTTTTCGAAGATTCTGCGTCACTTGTTTAAGGTTTACGAGCAACAGCCTCGAAGATGCGATCAATCAATACTTCCCGTGTATCCACTTTTATCATCTCGCCTTTCATCCTTCCCCGTACACTATAATTTAGCCGATTAAGGTATGGCTATCTTGCTGGACAACTAATCGGACCACCACGCCTGATCCATCAATGCGGCGAAGCTCCGTTATGGTTATAATGCATAGCATACATACCGTATGTTCAATGGAACATCATCTAATAGGGTTGGCGATTCATTTTACAGAAACTGTAAATAAATTTGTCTTGTCAGACGAAGTGGAAGAATAAAAGGCACAACCAAGTGTCCATCGATAATTCCGCACCACACATTAACAGAAATTTGTTTCTACAGCTGCACGTGAATATTCGTCTGATCAACGATGATATTTCCGAGTGTTGTTGACACCATCGCTTCGTCGTTAAATAGTATTTGTTCGAATTAATTGCTGATTAGCAGTTACCAATTGACAAAATTCCACTCTCATTTCGTCCTCTCCGGGTTGAAGATGTTGAACTACTTAGAAGTGATGAATGCAAACCTTGCAAATTCATAGTGCGCCATAACCGTGTTTTTAGAACAACAATCCTCCTCGTGCTAGTAGAAGGACTACGGTTCATCATTCGGAAAATGTTTCGTACTTCACTTACTTATTTACGTCCTTCATATTCACAAGAAATATGAGTACTAAGAGGAATCTTACCACTTTTATGTAATGTGTTGAAAACTTTGGGAAATACTTTGCTGTTTGGAATTCGGCGATGAGGAAATTATCGACGATACGCTGCAATAGAAGCGGTTGCATTTCCATTGCGGAAACCTTACACGAACACCTTATCAGCATACTGTTACGATTTGCGCTCTTTAACGAAATGAACTATACGCGGAATAGACTGTACTTTAGTTAGCTATAAGCCATTTGTATCATAAATATTTTAAGGCAGAATTTCGTAGCAAAATGGAATATTAAAATTACAACAATCGAATATTTAGCCGATGTTTAGAAACGTTCCTTTCTCTGGAAAGCTGGAGATATTTCAATTTCACGGAATGGTTCAAGGCAAATTTATGCAAGGTTTACCTCGTGAGCCAAAAAATTGGAAGAAGGTAGATATTGATTGGTACGTAACCATAAGTGCAAATATGCAACTCGATCATAAAAATTACGCAGAATTACGTGCCGGCTGGAGCAAATTCCTTTTAGTAGAATTGTAAAACTCTATTAGCGATAATTTGCGAGGTGTCGCGGCTTGACAAATTTTAGCGTGTGAAAGCTTCAAATTTGTCAAATTCATAGAACTATTGTGAACTGTCACGTCCGTATGTACATGCCAAAAGTCAAAAATTTAGAACTGCTCTGATAGGCTTATTTGGATTTTTGTAAACGCATACCGAGTTTTCTTGGTCAAACTGGACTTGGAATTTAGTTAGTAAATAAGTAAAGTTAAGAAGTAACGGTGTTAAACTTACGTTATTCTGTAAACGGCAGAAAATAAATGCAAGTATTTGTACTTAAGTGTTCTTATTAATCTCACAGCAGTAGCTTTAGTCTTCGTGTACAAGTGTATTTCAACTAAAAGGATTGCCAGTTACCCCGACTTTAGGCGTATCGCGACAATACTCAGCATGCATAAACACGTATGGAATTTTGCCAACAATTTAAATCAACACTGATACTTAATTCTTCAATAACTTAATCCTGCAGAAACTTCCTTTTACATAAATTAAAATTCACATTTACTATTTAAACCACTAACTGACAAAAAACTTATTAAATCAGTTGTTATTTGCACATAAAACCAAAGCATTTTTTGTTTTTCAGTTTCAAATTTAACAGTTGAGAATTGGATAGATGCTCATATAAACTTTTTTACTTGTAATGGCCCATACTACCACTCCTTGAAATATTTTCCTTTCATCCTGAGTCACCCTGTATATGCGTCCATTTGTGCAAAACATAAAATGCAGTAAAATATTTTAATTACAAAAATCGATGCTGAAAAATATCTATTTGACATACCAGTGATTGTTCCTAAGGCAAAGTTAATAAAACATTCAAATATCGATGTAGCCTGCGAAACATTTTAGAATAGTAAATAATTAATGTCGGTGTTGTGTGATACTGGTTAGCAAAGAGTAATTTAGAAGGGTAGTGTTTTGTTGTTGTAATGTGATAATTGTTAATTAGAGTTTGTTTTTGCGTAAGGGTAATTTTTTCGCTGCCACTACTGTGACGTTGGTTAGCAGGGAGTCGTTCCATAAAAGATGTTTTTTCGCTACCACCACTGTAACGAAACCTATCTGTTCACCTTTTTTATTCATTTTGGGTAGCTACTTACCAGGCAGGTTCATGCTAACTCGCCGCAACTAAATTCGTAAGACATGGCCACTTTACGAATGTTGGGCCAATTAATAAGAAGGAGGCTATGCAACTTAATATATGAAAATATATAAAAGCATATCGAGATTAACAACAACAAATATTAATTTGTGAAAACATAGTGGGTACGTTTTATAGGAAATAAAAGTTCTTAGCCTACAAATGAGGGCTACGTAAAAGACCCTGGCACCCGTTGCAGTTAAAATATGTAATAGTCAGGATTTCCCCAAACTGAGATATCGTGTGTTAAAAAAAAACTCATTTAGGGTAGGCTATAGAGGGGCTATAGGGTAGGCTTTTGAAAGAAATATAGAAAATCTAGTCATGTGTTAACTTAAGTCTGTATGTGAATGTCAGATTGCATTTTGTTTATAACAACATCTGTCACTGTGACAGGCAAAAGTTTACACTGCGTTAAGTTTACTTGTATCAAGCAAAAAAGAAAATAAGATGGCATTTACACAACAACAACGAGTGTATTAATCATAACAGTAAATAAAAATTGTTTTTATTTAGTTTTATATTTTTAGGAAAATAGTTTAAGATCAAGATGTAATTTAGTTCTCTCTAACTTATGGTAGTTCATTTGCTGCAATGGATATCTATCAAGTTATGGCAAACTTCAATTTGATCATGGAATGCTGTGTTTGTTAAACACACGATACATATTGCACATGGTTTTAGATTAATTTAGAATTATACAATTCAAGCTATGGGTTCGCTTCATAACAGTTGACACCGTTATATACACCATATATGTAATTATATGATATACACATAATTTAGATACACGTCTTATTCCGAAAAGCGCTGAATATCAGCCACGATCGGGAGTTATAACCGAACTGCCCTAGGCAAGATTAATTACCACGCAGCTAAATTTGTAAACCCTTTATCGGTTACTTTCGTCCTATTACCGTAATTTCTCGTTTGATGCTACTAATTATATGCATATCTCACGAGAACTCCCTTCCACTTCGTGCAAGATTGCATAAGAAACTCGAAACTGTTGTTTGTTCACTTACCGAATGTGTAATTATCGCATTCTGGTACTTGAAATTTTTTATTTCAACATTTAAAATAATTCTAATCCCAATTAATTATTACATACTTATATTATACGGGTTTTACGAATGCAATTCGTTATACAGAAATTGTCTGCATTTAAAAAGAATAAGGATAGGTTGGCCAAATGGGACCCCTTTTTTAAATAATTTTGAACGTAGCAGAAACAATCATACTCATTTCATCAACCGTTTATCTTTAACAGTTGACTGCAGCTTTAATAATGATGTAGCAATTATGGGATATGTTGGAGCATCTTTGATCCCAAAAATCGGGAAAAGCTCTGATTTGAGACAAGTTTGTGTAAAACTATCATAGTGGCCATGCTGAGACAATTCAACTAACACTAGAAATTTAATCTTCAATTTAAAACGTAATAATCGGATATGTCATTATTTATATAATATATGGTAAAAAATGGAAATGTTCAAGAACACGCACTCTCCTTAGGGATAGGTATTCTTACACTTTTGGTTTTTAATTTCAATGTTTATTCATTTTACGTATCGTTCAAGTAATCGACACAGTGTAACTAGCTGAGAGTAGTTCTATTGATTTCTGTTTAAACGTGTAAACCAACAACCAACAAGGTATTGATTTGAACTAATTAACAGTTACGGCCAGTGTTGCCAGATATACCGTTTTAGCGGTATATCTACCGCTTTCGCTTCTCAAATACCGTCCTACCGTTATGTATTAAATATCTACCGTGTTTTCTAGAATCGTAAACCAAATATGATACAATCGTATCTACACCATAATTAATTTTATGGAGTGCAAACTTTGCAAATTCTTTTAGAACTTATTAATACGGTCATCTAAAAATGTTTATCTACTCCAGTGGGATAAGTAACGCATTACGTCACTCATTTGACACTATTTCAGTTAGATAATGAAGCTCATTACACCACTCAGTTATGTAATGGTTTCATTACGCAACTGAGTTGTGTAATGACTTCATTACGTAACTGAAATAGTGTCAAATGAATGACATAATGACATTTGCCTACTAAAATATATTTTTGAAAATGACAGATCTGACATTTCTCTTAATGCACTTTTCTCAATTTTAGGCAGTCGTAGATAAAATTTTGTACAATACATGTGTGATAATGCATCATTAATATACTTGTGTGCTTACATAACTCGTGCTACGCACTCGTTTGTAACTTACACACACGTATATTAATGATGCTGTTATCCCACTTGTATAGTAAATAACTATTATTGTTTTAGAATAATCTGCTGGGGGTTTTCCTGCGAATTCTGAGTATTGTACTTTTGTATTATTCCTTCGCGACATCGCGATTGCCGCAAATTGCGCACAACGAAGAGCAACATCCTACAGGTTGCATGAGAGCTTTTATGGTGTTTATGCGTTGCTATCTTTTAAATATAATACGTTGAAATATGATTATATTTTGAGGCGAGGTAAATCTGATAACATGGGATTTAAACATAATTTAATTGTATTATTAACGAATATTCTTGTTCGAGTGATTCGTACGAAACAGATAAAGAAGCCTATGTTTCGATAAATAAAGGAAAATCGTATATATCGTATTGTAGGACTTTTACACAGCAAAAATGTTTTAGGGAGCAATGCTTGTTATGATTTGAATGTGAATAAACAACTATTAAGCCGCCATAAATCTAGCATTTACAAGAAATAGGAATCGCTTTCCGATTGTGATGTAGATTCAGATTGAATGGTTTTTATTTTATTCATATATGTACCTACCTAATGTCATTGTCATTGCAGAAGAAAATGTTAAAAGCAACTTGTTACAATATAAAAATCAGTACTAATTTTTGTGTCATTTGGTTTTTATTTGTATTCTACCGTTTTCAAGTTCAAATCTCCCGCTTTTTTAATGATGATTCTACCGCCTCTTTAACTGAACGTCTGGCAACACTGGTTACGGCCAATAGTGATTACTGCTAGTTTTTAAAGGATAACATTTATTTCTGATTTCACATCGACTTTGCTGCTGGTTACTCTCTGAACGAGTTGATTTTTTCAATTACATAGTATACCATGTAAGTAAATACATTAACACTCTGATTACAGAAAATTTGTAAAACCGTTCATATAAACATAACCAACGTGTAACCTTACTGAATATTATATTGCTTTTTGTTTTCAGATATTACATTTAGTAACTCCCGACTCTTCACTTTTGTTATAACAATGGACCTGAAGCAAGAGTTAATTGATAGCAGTTTGTGTAGTACAATGGCGAATGGGTTACACGAACCACTGATGAAGGTCGATGAAGACAAAACAGTCGCAAATTTACACATACAGCGAGATATCATTGAAAGTACTATCAACACTCTGGCTCATCAAGGAATAAATATTAAAAATGAAGAAATATACATAAAAGATGAAATCCTTGGTACTTGTGTAGCAACTGAAAGTCTCATAGAGCATTCATTTCGTCCAAATGCCACGGAATACGCAGCAGAAGATAAGAGTAATTGCTTGAAAAATATAGAAAGAAAACGATTGGACTTGTGTCCTATTTGCAATTTTAAATCATCAGAGAAAAACATTTTAAATAAACATATAAAAACACATACAAGGGAAAGGCCTTATTCATGCTCTATTTGCAATTATAAAGCAATACAAAAAAGTAATTTAGTGGAACATATGAAGATGCATACAGGAGAAAAACCTTATCGGTGTTCTGTTTGTGAGTATAAAACAACACAAAAAGGGCATTTAGTGGATCATATCAAATCACATACAGGAGAAAAACCGTATTCTTGTTCTGTTTGCGAATATAAAACAGCACGAAAAAGTAATTTAGTGGAACATATGAAGATGCATACAGGAGAAAAACCTTATTCATGTTCATTTTGTGAATATAAAACAGCACGAAAAGGGCATTTAGTGAGCCATATTAAGACACATACTGGAGAAAAACCTTATTCTTGTTCTGTTTGTGAGTATAAAACAGCACGAAAAGATTCTTTGCCGGACCATATGAATACGCATACAGGAGTGAAACCTTTTTCCTGCTGTATTTGTGAGTATAAAACAGCACAAAAAGGAAATTTACTGAAACATATGAAGACGCATACAGGACAATTACTTTATTCATGTCCTGTTTGCGAGTATAAAACAGCACGAAAAGGGCATTTAGTGGATCATATGAGGACGCATACAGGAGAAAAACCTTATTCTTGTTCTATTTGCGAGTATAAAACAGCACGAAAAAGTACTATAGTGGAACATATGAAGACACATACAGGACGAAAACCTTATTCATGTTTTGTTTGTGAGTATACAACAGCACGAAAAGGGCAGTTAGTGGACCATATCAAGATGCATACAGGAGAAAAACCTTATTCATGTTTTGTTTGTGAGTATAAAACAGCACGAAAGGGACAGTTAGTGGAACATATCAAGATGCATACCACAGAAAAACCTTATTCGTGTTCTCTTTGTGAGTATAAAACAGCACGAAAAGGGCATTTAGTGGACCATATCAAGACGCATACAGGAGAAAAACCTTATTCATGTTTTGTTTGTGAGTATAAAACAGCACGAAAAGGGCAGTTAGTTGATCATATCAAGACGCATACAGGAGAAAAACCTTATTCCTGTTCTGTTTGCGAATATAAAACAGCACGTAAAGTGTCTTTAGTGGACCATATGCATACGCATTCAGGAGAGAAACCCTTTTCTTGCTCTTTTTGTGAATATAAAACGACACGAAAAGGGCGTTTAGTGGACCATATCAATATGCATACAGGAGAAAAACCTTATTCTTGTTCGTTTTGCGAGTATAAAACAGCGCGAAAAGATTCTTTAGTGGACCATATGAGTACGCATACAGTAGAGAAACTCTTTTCTTGCTCTGTTTGTGAGTATAAAACATCACGAAAAGGACATTTAGTGGAGCATATCAAGACGCATACAGGAGAAAAACCTTATTCATGTCATATTTGCAAGTATAAAGCAGCACGAAGGGGTAGTGTACTACGACACATGAAGACGCACACAACAGAAAAACCTAGTAAAACATAATATGAGAACGCATAGAGGAGAAAAACCTTTTGCTGCCCCCTGTCCAAAAATGTAGGCATTGTTCTTTGAACCTGTTTATATCTTTTGGGTAAGATTTCTCTAAGCGATCAACTTATGGTTTCTAAATCCTAGATTTCATTGTAGCTCTATGGATTCTGTTTTTACACACCAACATGGTCACTATCAAGGGTAATCAGTTTCGAGCCATAGTTACTTGTTTCCAGCTGCTGACGCAGTATTGCCATGCCGTACTCGTGGCTCTCATGCAAATGATATGCCAAATGAAGGTCGTACTTTTCAGACTTTTCACAAATTGGCTAAGGTTTCATAATTACTGTAATTTTTTATTTTGCCTTAACATATTTCGCTCCTTTCCCCTACAAACTTTTTAAAAATTACTAAATCATTGTATTACTTATTACCACTTTTCCATTAACTTAACTGAAGTTGCTGTAATATCTTAAATTGTATTCTGTTAATTTTTTTTATTAATTGATTACTGTTTAGTTTTACTGCTTATTGTAAATACTTATTGGTAAATAACTTTGTTACTGGTTTGTAATTAAATGCCTGGCAGTTTGCTTTAATTTACTGATAATTGGGATATCAAGAATTCGTGCTGTTGGCAAATAACTTCTCAGATTACTATCTTTTTTATTACGACTTAACGATTGCCTTTTAACTACTTTTACTTATTACGATTGCACACCAGATAGGTATCTTCTGATTTTGAAGGCTTTTACAGCCATTGTCATTATGTAACAAACGACTTCCAGTATTAGACAAAAGAACTGATCTCAATATTGACACAGAAGTCGTTTGTTACATAGATAGGTATCAATTGAATATTTGTCGTTCCACTACGCTTCAGTATCTACTCTACGCTTCAGTATCTACTCTCATTTTGTATTACTGAATTGATGCCACTTAATTTATAGGTGTTATGTAAATCTCAAATTAAACGGATTTAATTTGTATTTCAAAAATTAAGAAATGCATACCAGCAGTGCGATGCCATGGTTCATAAGAGTTCAGTGTATTGTTCCAGCTATTGCAACTGCAAGTTTAGCAGAATTGCAAAAGGAACTCATAACGGCCTTGCTAAACACTGACTGTGTGTTCTGATATACGAGAGCAACCCAGTAAGGTACTTTCGAACTTTTTAAATAATGAAAGGTTAGTAGTAAGCGATATGTATATAGTATATATTGTAATGGCCGTCTACTCCTTGAATATCAATAAATAAAATGTATAGCAAAATAAATGGTATATTGCCTTTCCTATTTTATTTATTGGCGATTTATTTAAACAAATGCTTCGGCTTAGCATGAAAACTCAGAAATCTGCAGGGTTAGGTTGTAACCCCCAGTATAAATTTTACTGTTTATAAGTACAAGTATGGCAAATACCCGACTTTTCTGCATCTGACAGTTTAACCTCTAAATTGACTGCAAAAACAAAGATGGTTTGAAACCAAAAAATTAGCTTAATGTAAACGCAAACTGCCAACAAGCAACAAATTCGCATCAGGTAAATATTTAGCAATGCCGTTATTAATGAAGTAGTATCGCTAACCTATTTTGTTTAATTTCCTGACGTCGGAATTCACGCGGACTCTCAATTGTTTCTGATGCTGGTCGGCTTCCTTTTCGAATTCTGCATTTTTAAGGAACGCTACCTCGATAACGTTTATCTGAACGAATCCCGGCGGATGGAACCCCGTTCTGGACCTCGTACGATGTCTGCTCTAAATGCTGCACAATTCTGGAGGCTCCTCGAACTCCCCGTGCTGGCCAAATCTACCTTGAAATGTGGACTTCGTATGCTGGATACGTTTTCTAGGGACGCGACGGCTATTACTTATCTCTGGATCTCTGGATGACGGCACCAAGGAAGGTCTAATCTAGACGATGCACATACATCTCAGCTGGCCGATGTTTTAAAACTGGTCGAAAACAGGCCCCGAAGTTGGATGCGCGAACTTTTCAGATCACCTCGCTCTTAAGTGGCACTTTATACTCGATGAAATCACGTATAAATAAACTGCACGCTGGAGATAAATAAAAACAAACACTTGGCAATGAAGACTTTTAATAATCAAAATAGGTTTTGCCAGCCACTTTTTTCAACAACCTTTTTTGGAGTACCTAACTAATAAAACAATGACAAAGGAACATCTAGTATCCTAGCAACAATAATTGTTCTGGAGTAAGTTTTGTACAATGTTTTCCTTGTAAACTAAATTATTTTTACATAAATGACAAATGTAGCACTTTGTAACCTCACTTCTCTGCTTTTTTCACATAAGTTTTAATAGCACATGTTTCACAAGTTTTAATTAGCACCCACTATGTCTTTCTTCTAATTTTATATTGCCTTATCACTGCTCTTTGCATTCTATGCTTTGTTATACCTCTTCCTTGCCCTTTTTGCTGCGTTGCCGATTGTTGGCCTCATAATTTTACCTACTATCGCTGCATATAACTTTCGTAAAGTCTCTGTATCTTATTAAATTCACATTCTTGTCTTGACGTTACGAAATCAAATCTGTCAGTCCACCTAAATTAAGTGTATCTGTGATAACGGGCACAATTAATGAACAATAAGTTAAACGTAACCCTTTCCATACTGTTTTATCCAATGCCAACCTCTGTCAATCAAATTACAGTTACTGCTAACCATATATAGTGTATTTATTAATGCATAACAATGACTATGTTGCAATAAACAAAATACCAATTCTGGTCCTATTTGAATCTTTCTTTCATGTTCGCGTCTTAATTATGCAACCAGAATTGCGGTAGGCACTATACCATTACAATATAGACCGAGATTTGATAATAAAGACAAACAGCATTAAGTGTTTGATTCATTAACACCGAGGTACCACTTTTACCAAGCCATAAAATTTTGGGTTGCACCTCAGGTGGTTACCAAATTATGTCTTCTGGTTCTGAGTGGCATGACTACCTTTGCAGTCTCAACCGTATGCTCAGAATTAAAAAGGGCAGAACCAACGTAAGTAACAGGAACCTGAAAGCTTCTAGGCATTTTTGTTCAGTGTTTAGCTTTCTTAATCTGTCTTAAGTGTTAACAGCCAGATATGCACGTAACCAAGTTGCTATCATTACTGTACTCTTTACTAATTTCTCGTTTGGCATCCCAATACCAACTGCCATGCACTTGTGAGGTGCATTCGAATTGTTCCATCGGCTGTATGCTTGCATTGCATTTATTAACTAAATTCGTACTCGTATTGAAAATTTTACTAATGTTTCTAGTTTCTATTTTTCATGTTCTTTTCTTTCAGTAATATTTTTCGTCATATCTCGGCTATTCCATATGAGATTTGTCACAGGAAGTTTACGGTGTGTTGTAGCTTATAATAATTAGATAAATTTACTGTATCCCTTTCCTGTGTCACCTTGCCAGCTTTCCGCCATTAGTTACAAGTTTAATTTTTCTACATTAATACACCTAGAGCTGGTAGTACGAATACCATTAACTAACATAACCTAATGAGACTTGAAGGGATTCCGCCCAGAGCGTCGGCATAAATGACCAACACGCAAGTCAGGAATCACTGAATCTTTGAAAAAGCTACGGCAATGCCAGGATACTTAGCGTCAGAGGAGTAGTGGTTAATTAGCTGCACTAAATCGCAGACGAGTGTAGCCTTCGGACAAGGACTTTAAAAAATAGGATATTTATTTAGGTTACCATTGACGACGTGAAAAAATGCATTTTGCGCACTAAAGCGCCACACATTTTCGCGCACTGCGCCGCCAAATAATATTGATATTCTTGTTTGACGGTTGTAGAAAAAATATTGTTTGTATTACGTGAGCGAAATGTTTTTGTGCTTTCGAATTACTTTTTTGACTCGGCTATCGCCTCGTCAAACGAAGTAACATTCGCACGCTCTAAAATCATTAATTTCCCGCACTTAATACAAAAATTTTATTTGTTGCAAGTGCGCGAAGTGAATGTTTTTGTGTAATTCGAACGCACCAAAAGATTTCGCTCACGTAATACAAACAATATTTTTTCTACAACCGTCAAACAAAACTATCAATATTATTTCGCACTGTACTTCGCGAAAATTTTTGGCGCTCCAGTGCACAAGATGCATTTTTTCACGTCGTCAATGGTAATGTGAATAAATATCCCATTTTTAACACGTTAAAAAACGGAAAACTTCGCGCATTGATAGCGATGCGCGAATGTCATCTCTTTTGACAGTTGCAGAAGCATGCATAATGGGTTGCCTACAAACTGTTAGATGATAAAAAATCAGCCTGTATATAGGTGATCATTTTGAAGCCTTTCTCTGGAAGTTATTTCAGAGTTTTAGCAGTGATTAAATCGTAGCCAGGAGTTTTATTAACTTTAGACTTTTAATAGTTGTCTCAATTTCAGTAACTTTGAACGGTTTTATGGTCTTTGTTGTTTTGGCGTCTCCTTCAATAAATTTGTGAAGTTGTCTTTCTACTTCTGGAGAACAAGTTTGAGGAAATGGTTGAAATACTTGCGCTAAATGATTGGCAAATGCGGCTGCTTTTTCCCTGGGACTTTTTGCCCAATTCCTGTTTGCTAGTCTAATAGATGGAATTGTTACCTGTGGTCTCTTGAACTTTCTGTGGCTTTTCATAATGAATAATTTGTGTCTTCTGTAGAGGTAAGCCTCAACAAATACTCTTGTATTGTCTGGTTTGTCAGGTTATGCAGTAGAGATTTTAGTTTTTGAGTTGCTTTATTAAGTTTAGCCTTGTCGCGTGAATGTCTTGTATGTTGCCAGATCTTTCTCAGTTTTCTTTTTTCAGATATCTTCCGTTTAATGAATAAGTACAAGACAATCTTCTGTATCACTTTGTGTTTCCTGGTTCGGAGAAGCGGCTTGAGTAGAAGTTTGAACGGTCCGAGTTAGAAGCTCTACAGCACCGTGGATGCTTTTTTCTTTTTTTAGTGATATGTTTAGCTGAATCTTGTCGTCAATTAGTTCCCTATATGTATTCCAGTTAGTAGTTTTATTGTGAAGTCTGACAGGTTTTGGTGTTTTCAACGCTTCGTTGCTGTATTTGATAGTTACGGGTGAGCGATCCGAAGATAAATCGAAACAAGATGTTACGTTTAAATTGCTTTTCCCTATTTCTTTAATGACGTAGAAATCCAATAGGTCAGGAATTTTGTGAGGATCTGAGGGCCAATAAGTAGGATCACCAGTTGATGCGTAGTTTAGGTTATTTTCGTTCATAGCTTTGAGTAGCCCCCTACCTCAGGGTAAAGTTAGTCTTGATCTCCATTGTTGATTTTTTGCGTTGTAGTCTCCGTCCGAAATGAAACGAGGCCCTAGAGTATTGAAAAAGTGTTGGAATGCTTCTTTTTTAATTTTATGTTTTTGAGGTCAGTATACTGCTGCTAAAGTTAAGTTTCTGTTGGCTTCTTCAACTACGATGCATGTATGCCCCTCGGCGTAGTGATTCAATTAAGGGGCAATTGGTTTGGATAATCTCCTTTGGTTATATGGAGGATCTAGAAGTACTAATGCTTTTTTTTGACGTTCGAAATGATTGGTTTTGTTCATATACTGTAATTAGTGATGGGCATAACCGGACAATTTCCATAACCGAATTATTTGCATTCGAATGATATTAATAACCGAATGATTATTTGAATAATCATTCGAATAAATTTTGGCTCTCGATCCATTTCGATTAAGTGAGCCGGTTTGCCGGTTGGCGGTTCACCGTCATCTGCATCGACATCGGTTCACCGTCATCTGCATCGACATCGGTTCACCGTCATCTGCATCGACATCGTAACTTGCAGATAGCAGAGGAACCAAAACATAATATGTACGGTGAGCGCCTTAGAAATCGGGACACGTAATATGTTCTTCTAGTCTTTGGAGTATTCTTGCTCGGGTTACTTCATTAATGTGAGATGGCATTTCATAATTGACAAACAATAAACAATCTGACGTAACAATTAAAACCATAATAACTGTAAAAACCCAGTTTATACACTTAAAAAATACATGCAAAATATATCATAATAGTGTGTAGTGCCCGATTTCTAAGGCGCCGGCCGTACATTATGTTGTATGTATTGGAAATTAAGAGGTATTTATTAAGAAGTATAGAAAGAAAGAAATATGCGGGACTGCTTGCTAATCGCAATAAAAACAGTTGTAAAACGTTTATCTTTATCGATCGGGCGGGTTAAAGGCGCCGCCTCTTGTTTTGAACCTTTGGAGATGTAAGCAAATAAAAAATTGTTTTATAGCTTGATGCGTTTGCAGTTTTTAGGCGTTCAGGTTTCAGGTCCCCAGAATTTGATGATTTGATATTTTTTATGATAGGAGGTAGGTACGCGATAACCAAATGGTGTTTTCAGTACAACCTGCTTTGTTTATGTTATGACGTATTTATATTTACAGAATTTTGAGCACTGCGTAGGTCGCTGAGATATGGCACGTAGTACCTTTGAATAGAGGTTTTATATTCAAAGCGTAGTACGTATCAGCATGAGGTTATTTTTCATTTGAATACTTGGAACGAAAACCGAGTTACACAGGTTATTTCAATAACCGGATAACCGGTTATTTTTCATTCGAATAAGACCATCACTAACTGTAATGGTATTAGGCCCACGGCTCGATTCTGCTAGCAGTGCAACATGATGAACAATTCAGTAAGCACAGGGGTGTTTTATGTGGCTGCAATGATAAGCTTAACATTCAAACAATAAACGCATTGGTAAAGAGATGTCAGTAATTGTAAAGTAATTGAGTAAAAGGAACGCAAGGGGCAAAGCTTGTTTTTCACAGGGGTCGAAGTTGACTTTAAAAAATTAAACAATAGGTTTGTGCAGAATTAATAGCCGAACCGAAAGAAAGTAATAGACACAAAAAGGTTTGCTATGTGCATGTAAATGAAGCGTAGATTTCAATTAAGCTAGTCAGTGAAATTTGTGAGGAATCGTAAAAGGTAAAGAAAGCTGGAATAAAATAACAATACATTGCGAAGGAGCAATTCTGAAAAGCAGGCAGCAGGACATGGAAGAGGCAAATAAGAAGTAATGAACTCTATAAATAATCAGTACACTAAAAGTTAGTGAAAATCAGAGCAATTAAAAAAACGTGTATGTGTGTGGCGCAAAGACACAATTTAGATTAAGAAAAAGAAAATATTTTAGTTTGTAAGAAATTTGAAAATTATGTACTCAAACTTATTTTCATTATGTATTAAAATGTATCAAAACTTTTTTCCGCTAGCATTGTAACTATAGCAACGAGATTTGTTTTTGTTTTAAATAAAGGAAAACAGAACAAAAGATTAATTATTAAGCTTGACATTGTGAAATTTGTGCTCCACTTCAATTAAAGTTTTAATATAATAAATGAGCATTTTGAAACCTGAAAAATATATTTTTGTGTTGTGCATGTGTCAAAGTTCATGTGGGAATCAAATTTTCTCCGAGAGCATCTTCGACGATTTCGAAGAGGTCTTTACTGCTACACATCGGGCAGCACTGCAGGAGTGCAACCGCCAGCATCAACACCAGAGAAAGCCGTTCCAGAGGCAGATACCAACTGGGGTCATCTCCGAACATTGCGGCAGCTACTACCGATCAGTAAAGGTAAGAAATTTGCTTAAAATAACAGAGTTAGCGTGCGGAATTCGAGGAGCATACTAGAATAAGCCTTACTGAACAGGATACAAGCTTGTTCAGGGCTTCACCGAAGGGACAGTTCAAAAAATAAGCAAGGCTTCCCAAATTTTGAGGTTATGCGAAGGTATCCAAGCGACCGGTTAAACAATTGCAAAGTTTAAGTCTATCTGACGTCACGAAATAAATACGTGCCTGAAACAAAAGATGTTATTTGTCACCAAAGCGCGAAGATTTGAGTAAATACCTTTCGAATGTTCATAAGTTCGGTCATTTTAAAGTAAATACCGTTGATTGCACGACATGAACCATTTTGTGGGATTTTTGACAGATTGGTAAACATTTAACTACCGCGCATACGAACTAATTCCGGTGTACAGTACCGAACCAGATAAATTGTAAATTAGGAACGCACCCTGTGATTAAAGAGTTATACCCGTATGCATAGTCGTTCCCCAGCGGCTCGCCGGCGAGCCGCCGGAGTTTCGTTATGAATAGTATGTTGGCGGCACTGTACGTCTATGTCAAATTCGAGGTTATCAGGTCAGGTTTTCCGTCAGTTTTGACAGAAATTGACACAAAATCTAACCTGCTAACCTCGAATTTGACATAGACGTACAGTGCCGCCAACATACTATTCATAACGAAACTCCGGCGACTCGCCGGCGAGCCGCTGGCGAACGACTATGAATACGGCTGTTATTGTTCTACTGAGCTAGCGTTTTCCCAAATTAATTGCAGCTAAATAAAATATTGAAAAGCGCATAGGACCGTTTATTTTGTGCAGTAAATTAGTACAGGTCACATTTTAACCAGCGTAATAAATTGACAGGCACAATTCAAACACAATAATAACATTAAACAGAGGATTGTGCATTATTGGATTTTGCTCTGGCTTATATAACATGTAAATTAATTAATAATATAGCAAATTATATAGGTGCCCTCAAAGTAGAGCCTTTATAATACTTACGTTTGACGCCTCGGTGGAATTATTTGGGGCAGCTTTGCCGTTCGCACGTTCACTTTTAGCTGCCTATTAACCCAAGCCAACAATTTTCACCTGGATTTCGCAATAAAGCAAATAAGCAATACACAAACACAACAGGCAGAAGAAAACGGGAACAAATTGGCATGTAAAGGGGTGGAAATAGAAGAAGTGACTACACACGAACACCTGGGGACTGTAATAACGAACGACGAAAAAATCAACACAGAAATTGCAAATAGAGCCAAGAAGACAACAAAAATATATTACGCGCTAAATAAAACAGTGCTGGGAAAGACAGAAATAGAACAGAAAATAAAGATATGTACACAACAATACCAACATTAATATACGCGAGCGAGACATGGGTAATAAACGAAAAACAGAGAAGCAAAATAAACCCGGCAGAAATGAAACGCCTGAGAAAGATAGCGGGGAGCACAAAAATGGATAGATGCCGAAGTGAAAACATAAGGAAGGAACTGAACCAGGAAGACATCGAAACAAAAATAAACAGAAGAAAGTTAAGCTAATATGGACACGTAATAAGAATGGTAGAGGACAGAATATAGAAGAAAGCAATGGAAGCTAAAAGATATGGAAACAGAAGGAAAGGAAGACCTAGGAAGGGATGGCTGGACGAAGTGGCAGACATAGGAACGAAAAAGGGAAAAACAATGCAACAGATGATACAAATAGCGAGAGACCAGAGAGGATGGAAAAAATGGGCGCCGTAAACGAGCTTTTTGGATATCGTTCGGCAGGCATACTGTTGTGTACCATTCTGCAGTAACCGTACGTTTATTTTCAAGCAAGACAGTTATGATCAGAAAAGAAGCAAGCAATCATTTTTTACCAACACTTCGAGATCGTTTCACTTTAACTGAATTAGGATCTGTTGGAAACGCCCATTGTGCAAACTGCAGCTTAAATTCGGGTTCAAATGCGTATACCCAACTTTCGTCATCAGTTATGATCTTGTACACTGCTTTAGACCTTCCTTTATCATATTTCTTAAGAGTTTTCTTACATCATTTCACACGCTGTTGTTTTTGTGCTTCTGATAACTGTGGGGTATCCACCGACAATAGACTTTCTTACACCCAAATGATTATGTAAAATTTTGTTTATTGCAGTCATAACACTGCCAAAGGTGCTCCTCATAATTCTATATGTGACTCGGTTGTTCTGAATCATTCTTCGCACGGCGTCTATGTTTGTTTCGGCAACTGCTGAAAGTGACCTTCTTACTCGAAAATCGTCGCCGAGTGAAACTCGTTCAAATTTAAATTCATTAAACCAGCTGTAAAGAGCCCCCTGCAAAGGCGCTTGGTCACCAAATGCAGCTCGAAGTCGTCCAAAGCTTTTTTTCGGAGATAGGGAACTTTTAAAGTCATAGTAAATAATGACTCTAAAATGTTCTCTCTTTAAATTTATTTTTGCTACACAACACTTATTTCAAAATTAATTTTTATTATAACTGTTGCAATTATCAAAACTAAATTTGAACTGTCAAATTATAAAACAAAAACATTTGTTTTATGGCAAGTTTGATTTCCATGGTGCACGCGATCTATTAGTTTGGGAAATTATGGGTGCTACCTTGGTATTTAATTGGCTGTAGTTTTAAAATATCATCCATCGGCAATTCAAGATTTCGCCATGTAGCAAAAAATACGGCGAGAAACCTGTAGATGAATGTGTCAAAAAATTGCTTGCCATTTGAAAATACGGAATCTATTCGTCCCAGTTTTGCTGTCGTTTTTGATTAATGTGTACTGGAAAAAAATCTTTTAAAACTCAACGTATGCGTTCGATGGAACCATTACTAGTCGCATGGAAAGACAAAGTGGAAGAATAAAAGGCACAACCAAGTGTCCATCGATAATTCCGCACCACACATTAACAGAAATTTGTTTCTACAGCTGCACGTGATTATTCGTCTGATCAACGATGATACTTCCGAGTGTTGTTGACACCATCGCTTCGTCGTTAAATAGTATTTGTGGAATTAATTGCTGATTAGCAGTTACCAATTGACAAAATTCCACTCTCATTTCGTCCTCTCCGGGTTGAAGATGTTGAACTACTTAGAAGTGATGAATGCAAACCTTGCAAATTCATAGTGCGCCATAACCGTGTTTTTAGAACAACAATCCTCCTCGTGCTAGTAGAAGGACTACGGTTCATCATTCGGAAAATGTTTCTTACTTCACTTACTTATTTACGTCTTTCATATTCACAAGAAATATGATTACTAAGAGGAATCTTACCACTTTTATGTAATGTGTTGAAAACTTTGGGAAATACTTTGCTGTTTGGAATTGGGAGATGAGGAAATTATCGACGATACGCTGCAATAGAAGCGGTTGCATTTCCATTGCGGAAACCTTACACGAACACCTTATCAGCATACTGTTACGATTTGCTTTCTTTAACGAAATGAACTATACGCGGTTGTAGGAATAGACTGTACTTTAGTTAGCTATAAGCCATTTGTATCATAACTATTTTAAGGCAGAATTTCGTAGCAAAATGGTATATTAAAATTACAACAAGCGAATATTTAGCCGATGTTTAGAAACGTTCCTTTCTCTGGGAAGCTGGAGATATTTCAATTTCACGGAATGGTTCAAGGCAAATTTATGCAAGGTTTACCTCGTGAGCCAAAAAATTGGAAGAAGGTAGATATTGATTGGTACGTAACCATAAGTGCAAATATGCAACTCGATCATAAAAATTACGCAGAATTACGTGCCGGCTGGAGCAAATTCCTTTTAGTAGAATTGTAAAACTCTATTAGCGATAATTTGCGAGGTGTCGCGGCTTGACAAATTTTAGCGTGTGAAAGCTTCAAATTTGTCAAATTCATAGAACTATTGTGAACTGTCACGTCCGTATGTACATGCCAAAAGTCAAAAATTTAGAACTGCTCTGATAGGCTTATTTGGATTTTTGTAAACGCCTACCGAGTTTTCTTGGTCAAACTGGACTTGGAATTTAGCTAGTTAATAAGTAAAGTTAAGAAGTAACGGTGTTAAACTTACGTTATTCTGTAAACGGCAGAAAATAAATGCAAGTATTTGTACTTAAGTGTTCTTATTAATCTCACAGCAGTAGCTTTAGTCTTCGTGTACCTACAAGTGTATTTCAACTAAAAGGATTGCCAGTTACCCCGACTTTAGGCGTATCGTGACAATACTCAGTATGCATAAACACGTAAGGAATTTTGCCAACAATTTAAATTAACACTGATACTTAATTCTTCAATAACTTAATCCTGCAGAAACTTCCTTTTATATAAATTAAAATTCACATTTACTATTTAAACCACTAACTGACAAAAAACTTATTAAATCAGTTGTTATTTGCACATAAAACCAAAGCATTTTTTTGTTTTTCAGTTTCAAATGTAACCGTTGAGAATTGGATAGATGCTCATATAAACTTTTTTATTTGTAATGGCCCATACTACCACTCCCTGAAATATTTTTCTTTCCTCCTGAGTCACCCTGTATATGCGCCCATTTGTGCAAAAATAAAATTCAGTAAAATATTTTAATTACAAAATCGATGCTGAAAAATAGCTATTTGACATACCAGTGATTGTTCCTAAGGCAAAGTTAATAAAACATTCAAATATCTATGTAGCCTGCAAAACATTTTAAAATAGTAAATAATTAATGTCGGTGTTTTTGGCTCCCGCTGCGCCTGAAAAACTCTTTATTCCTGAAAATTGCTTAGTTGCAGTCTAAATTTACAATATGAATCGGTTAGCAAGGGTTTTTTAAACAAAGCCTCGAATTAAAGTAATTTGTGTTTTTCCGCTGTAATAATTATTAGCAGGGAATAGTTTATCTTATTTAAATTATGTAGCGCTGTAAAACTGCTATCAATGTGATATCGTTTAGCAGGAGCATATAAAAAAATCCAATTTTACCAACGCTATAGAATAATATAATAATCGTGTGATACTGGTTAGCAAAGAGTAATTTAGAAGGGTAGTGTTTTGTTGTTGTAATGTGATAATTGTTAATTAGAGTTTGTTTTTGCGTAAGGGTAATTTTTTCGCTGCCACTACTGTGACTTTGGTTAGCAGGGAGTCGTTCCATGAAAGATGTTTTTTCGCTACCACCACTGTAACGAAACCTATCTGTTCACCTTTTTTATTCATTTTGGGTAGCTGCTTACCAGGCAGGTTCATGCTAACTCGCCGCAACTTTACGAATATTGGGCCAATTAATAAAAAGGAGGCTATTCAACTTACTATATGAAAATATATAAAAGCATATCGAAATTAACAACAACAATTATTAATTTGTGAAAACATAGTGGGTACGTTTTATATGAAATAATAGTTATTTTTATAACAAGTGCCGAAAAAGCATTATTAGGTACAAGTGCAGAGTTCAACGCGCGAGGCGAAGCCGAGCGCGGTAATCTGCACGAGTCCACGTAACCTTTTTCAGCATGTGTTATAAACAACGTTTTTTTTGTTTTACGTGCCATTATGCAACGGCTTGTGCAACGTTTATTGGAATTTCGTGCAATAAAAATTAATTAAAAATGATTGATTCTGATAACGATATTTATTCTACACCTCCAGAAATTTGTGAAGCCGCCAGTGAAGCCGTAGGTGCATTATTACCTGCAAAATCAAAGGCAAGATATGACATGGTATATACGAATTTTACATCCTGGTGCAAGAGAAAGAATGTAAAAAGGCTTTCTGAGCAAGTACTTCTAGCGTATTTTGCAGAAAAATCTAAAAACTATAAAGCCTCGTGCTTGTGGAGTCACTACTCGATGCTAAAATCGACACTCAGTGTGAACGAAAATGTCAACATACAACAATATTCAAAATTAATTGCTTTTTGAAGCGGCAAAATGATGGTTTCAGAAGCAAGAAATCAAAAACGTTGAGTAGAGATGAATTTTACAAGTTTTTGATTGAAGCCGACGATAGTGCATTTTTGATGATGAAGGTAGCTAATGACATTTGAAATATTTGCTAGCAATTGCTCTAATTTGTTTTTATTTACTGCAGGTGGCTGCGATTCTTGGAATTTCGGGAGCCTGTCGCAGAGTGGAATTGACAAATCTTATTGACCATATTGAAAACAAAGGCACATTTATAATTGTAAATATACCTGATACCAAGACAAAAATATCTAGACAATTTACAGTTACGTCTACATCTTCAAATCCTATAAATTTTTTGGACCTATATCGCAAATACGTCGCTCTTCGACCCCAAGGTGTAGACCACCGCCGCTTCTTTTTGACGTACAGGTGTGGGAAGTGCTCTGTGCAGCCGGTTGGAATCAACACCATGGGGAAAATTCCAGAGAAGATTGCGGAATTTTTAAAATTGTCAAATCCGAAACTTTACACCGGCCACTGTTTCAGAAGATCCTCGGCCACATTGCTGGCGGATACTGGAGCAGATCTGATAAATCTCAAACGTCATGGTGGTTGGCGATCAAGTACAGTAGCAGAAAACTACATTGAGGATTCAGTGCAGCATAAGATTGATACTGCTAACAAAATTCTAGGTAATGAAGATAAGCAGACGTGTAGTTCCGGAATCATTTTAAGTAAAGTACGTTTTTTTCCTATAAAAATTTTCAAGGTCAAAGAATTTAGGGTTTATGTTGGCATAACTTGGATTCCTTTAAAAAATATATGTTGGCAAAATTTGTTTTAGTAACTTTATAGAACTAAAAATTGGTGGGAAATTTAAAATCTGGCATTAAAGCTCTATGTAGGTACATCAAAAGCTCTCGCTAATCTTTCGTAAATGTCTTCTTCTGGTGTGTTAAGATGCAGATCCAACAGTTCCTCTGCACACTTCACTACATTTAATTTTAAAAGATTCCGTTTTTACGTGTATTCAGTTTCAAAAAAGAAAAACTGACAATTTAATTTTAAATGTCAAAGTGACAAAAGTCGTTTACAGAAAAACCTGACGAAAATAAATTTTCTAATAATTTAAAAAAGCAGTTTTGCCAATTTTATCTTGACCTTGAAAATTTTTATAGGAAAAAAACGTACTATAGTTGCGCTATTAAGAATGTTGATGCTGAGGGTGATGTTAATGTGTCATCTTCGTACGATAAGAATGTTTCAAATATAGGCCCCATTAATGTTAATAATTGCAGTAACTGTGTAATCTATACATATATAAAGAAAAGTCACAACCCTGACTAATCAACGCAGAGCCGAAACCACTGGTACTAGAAACTTGAGATTTAGGTGCAAGGTTCAATTTCTTACGTAAGGTAGTGCTAAGAAGGGATTTTTTGAAATTCGACTCCTAAGGGGGTGAAAAGGGGTAAAATGTGTTTTCACGAATTCCTCAATATCTCTTACACCCGATAAGATATCGATTTGGTGTTTACTTGCAAAGATTACCAATGCAAATGCCTAGAAAAGTATTTCAGGATTTTGCCTTAATCAACCCCTAAAGGTGCAATTCTGGATTGGGGGTGAATTAAAGAACCCTTCGTATCTCCTATGTTTATTGAGTTAGAACATTATTTTTTGCAAATAGATGTATTTTTAAAATATTTAGAAAGGGGTTTAAGGGATCTAAAAATTTTAACCCTAAAGGGGCAAAAGGAGGAAAAACTGAAAAGGGGTAGGGGGCTTAAAATTATTATATTTTATTTGCTGTGAGTTCCATTTCACAATGAAATGGGTTAAAAGCGATTTTTTTAAATTTTGGAATAAATCAAGTTAATGGAAAAAAATGCAGTTTTATGAGACTAACATCAATTTTATCTTCTTCTATACATATATAAAGGAAAGTCACAACCCTGACTAATCAACGCAGAGCCGAAACCACAGGTACTAGAAACTTGAAATTTGGGTGGAAGGTTCGATTTGTTACGTAATTAATAATTAATTTTTTTCGCCGTGAGTTCCATTTCACAATAAAATGGGTTAAAAGGGATTTTTTGAAATTTCTCCCCTACGGGGTGAAAAGAGGTGAAATGTGTTTTCATGAGTTCCTCAATATCTCTTACACCCGATGAGATAGCGATTTGGTGTTTACTTGCAAATATTATCAATGCAAATACCTAGAAACGTATTTTAGGATTTTGCTCTAATCCACCCCTAAAGGTGCAAATCTGGATTGGGGCTGATTTAAAAAACCCTAAATATCTCCTATGTTTATTGAGTTAGAACATTCTTTTTTGGCATGTAGATGTATTTTTAAAATATTTAGAAAAAGATGTAAGGGATTTTGAAAATTTTAACCCTAAAGAGGTAAAAGGGGGAAAATTGAAAAGGGGTAGGGGGTGAATTAAAGACCCTTCGTTACTCCTATGTTTATTGAGTTTAAAATATCTAAAAAATGGTTTAAGTGATTTTGAAAAATGTACCCCTAAAGGGGTAAACTATGTTTTCACGAATTCCACAATATCTCTGAGGCCCGGTAAGATATCGACTTGGTGTTTGCATGCATAGGCATATAGATGTATTTTTAAATTTTTAGAAAAGATTTTAAAAGTTTTTTTAAATTTCACCCCGAAAGCGGTAAAAACGGAAAACTGAATAGAAGTAGGAAGTTAAAATTATTTTTCGCTGTGGGTTAATTTGAGTATAAAACGGTCTGATTTTTTTTCGAAATTTCACCCCTAAGAGGCGAAAAGGGGTAAACTGTTGTACATTTGTAGTCCGTACGAAGAACGGGCATCTTGCTAGTAAATATATATAGGAAATAAATACCAAAATTGTTAATCTTGTTAATTTTTTGTCACTTTGACAGTTGTGAAAACCAAAAGCACATGTGCGTTTTGCGAAAGTAAAACGCACTGTTTCTGGTAATTGAGTCCTTCCCAACCTTATTCAAGGACGTTTTAATTACGTAATATCAAATAAAGCGTACAGTTGTAGGAAAAATAAATTACACTCATATGCAAGCACTAGAAAACCAGATTCTACAGTTGAATCTGGATGTTAACTTTGGTAATTGTAGTGGAATTTTAAAAAAATGTAAATTGTTATATTCACACACGAATGTATTTTGTTGTTAAAAAATGGACTCAAAGATTCTACTAAAAAAATGTATATAGTAGTTTTTCTGAGTAAAAAATTATAATGATTAATATGTTATTTTTTCACTGCTTACACTGAAATTTTAAATATCCCGAGGTTGCTCGTATCGTTTAGTAACTTTTTGTATTTTCATGTTTGCATCAGGTTTGCCCTACGATGTCGCTACTATTTTAAATAGAGGGGCTATAGGGTAGGCTTTTGAAAGAAAGATAGAAAATCTAGTCATGTGTTAACTTAAGTCTGTATGTGAATATCAGATTGCATTTTCTTTATAAAAACATCTGTCACTGTGACAGGCAAAAGTTTACACTGCGTTAAGTTTACTTGTATCAAGCAAAAAGGAAAATAAGATGGCATTTACACAACAACGAGTGTATTAATCATAACAGTAAATAAAAATTGTTTTTATTTAGTTGTATATTTTTAGGAAAATAGTTTAAGATCAAGATGTAATTTAGTTCTCTCTAACTTATGGTAGTTCATTTGCTGCAATGGCTATCTATCAAGTTATGACAAACTTCAATTTGATCATGGAATGCTGTGTTTGTTAAACACACGATACATATTGCAAATGACATAAAGAATTAGGAATAATAACTTAAATTAAAACCTTATTTTAGTAATACTAAGTTCGAACCAACTGATATATTTTATTTTACACATGGTTTTAGATTAATTTGGAATTATACAATTCAAGCTATGGGTTCGCTTCCTAACAGTTGACACCGTTATATACACCATATATGTAATTATATGATATACACATAATTTAGATACGCGTCTTATTCCGAAAAGCGCTGAATATCAGCCACGATCGCGAGTTCTAACCGAACTGCCATAGGCAAGATTAATTACCACGCAGCTAAATTTGTAAACCCTTTATCGGTTACTTTCGTCCTATTACCGTAATTTCTCGTTTGATGCTACTAATTATATGCATATCTCACGAGAACTCCCTTCCACTTCGTGCAAGATTGCATAAGAAACTCGAAACTGTCGTTTGTTCACTTACCGAATGTGTAATTATCGCATTCTGGTACTTGACATTTTTTATTTCAACATTTAAAATAATTCTAATCCCAATTAATTATTACATACTTATATTAAACGGGTTTGGCGAATGCAATTCGTTATACAGAAATTGTCTGCATTTAAAAAGAATAAGGATAGGTTGGCAAATGGGACCCCTTTTTTAAATAATTTTGAACGTAGCAGAAACAAACATACTCATTTCATCAACCGCTTACCTTTAACAGTTGGCTGCAGCTATGATAATGATGTAGCAATTATTGGATATGTTGGAGTATCTTTGATCCCAAAAATCGGGAAGAGCTCTGATTTGAGACAAGTTTGTGTAAAACTATCATAGTGGCCATGCTGAGACAATTCAACTAACACTAGAAATTTAATCTTCAATTTAAAACGTAATAATCGGATATGTCATTATTTATATAATATATGGTAAAAAATGGAAATGTTCAAGAACAAGCACTCTCCTTAGGGATAGGTATTCTTACACTTTTGGTTTTTAATTTCAATGTTTATTTATTTTACGTATCGTTCAAGTAATCGACACAGTGTAACTAGCTGAGAGTAGTTCTATTGATTTCTGTTTAAAAGTGTAAACCAACAAGGTATTGATTTGAACTAATTAACAGTTAACGGCCAATAGTGATTACTGCTAGTTTTTAAAGTATAACATTTATTTCTGATTTCACATCGACTTTGCTGCTGGTTACTCTCTGAACGAGTTGATTCTTTCAACTACATAGTATACCATGTAAGTAAATACATTAACACTCTGATTACAGAAAATTTGTAAAACCATTCATATAAACATAACCAAGGTATAACCTTACTGAATATTATATTGCTTTTTGTTTTCAGATATTACATTTAGTAACCCCGACTCTTCACTTTTGTTATAACAATGGACCTGAAGCAAGAGTTAATTGATAGCAGTTTGTGTAGTACAATGGCGAATGGGTTACACGAACCACTGATGAAGGTCGATGAAGACAAAACAGTCGCAAATTTACACATACAGCGAGATATCATTGAAAGTACTATCAACACTCTGGCTCATCAAGGAATAAATATTAAAAATGAAGAAATAGACATAAAAGATGAAATCCTTGGTACTTGTGTAGCAACTGAAAGTCTCATGGAGCATTCATTTCGTCCAAACGCCACGGAATACGCAGCAGAAGATAAGAGTAATTGCTTGAAAAATATAGAAAGAAAACGATTGGACTTGTGTCATATTTGCAATTTTAAATCATCAGAGAAAAACATTTTAAATAAACGTATAAAAACACATACAAGGGAAAGGCCTTATTCATGCTCTATTTGCAATTATAAAGCAATACGAAAAAGTAATTTAGTGGAACATATGAAGATGCATACAGGAGAAAAACCTTACCGGTGTTCTGTTTGTGAGTATAAAGCAACACAAAAAGTGCATTTAGTGGATCATATCAAATCACATACAGGAGAAAAACCGTATTCTTGTTCTGTTTGCGAATATAAAACAGCACGAAAAAGTAATTTAGTGAAACATATGAAGATGCATACAGGAGAAAAACCTTATTCATGTTCATTTTGTGAGTATAAAACAGCACAAAAAGGGCATTTAGTGGACCATATCAAGACGCATACAGGAGAAAAACCTTATTCATGTTTTGTTTGTGAGTATAAAACAGCACGAAAAGGGCAGTTAGTTGATCATATCAAGACGCATACAGGAGAAAAACCTTATTCCTGTTCTGTTTGCGAATATAAAACAGTACGTAAAGTGTCTTTAGTGGACCATATCAATACGCATACAGGAGAAAAACCTTATTCTTGTTCGTTTTGCGAGTATAAAACAGCGCGAAAAGATTCTTTAGTGGATCATATGAGTACGCATACAGTAGAGAAACTCTTTTCTTGCTCTGTTTGTGAGTATAAAACATCACGAAAAAGACATTTAGTGGAGCATATCAAGACGCATACAGGAGAAAAACCTTATTCATGTCATATTTGCGAGTATAAAGCAGCACGAAGGGGTAGTGTACTACGACACATGAAGACGCACACAACAGAAAAACCTTATCAATGTTGTATTTGCGAGTATAAAGCGGCACACAAATGTTCTTTAGTAAAACATAATTTGAGAACGCATAGACGAGAAAAACCTTTTGCTACCCCCTGTTCAAAAATGTAGGCATTGTTCTTTGAACCTGTTTACATCTTTTGGGTAAGATTTCTCTAAGCGATCAACTTATGGTTTCTAAATCCTAGATTTCATTGTAGCTCTATGGATTCTGTTTTTACACACCAACATGGTCACTATCAAGGGTAATCAGTTTCGAGCCATAGTTACTTGTTTCCAGCTGCTGACGCAGTATTGCCATGCCGTACTCGTGGCTCTCATGCAAATGATATGCCAAATGAAGGTCGTACTTTTCAGACTTTTCACAAATTGGCTAAGGTTTCATAATTACTGTAATTTTTTATTTTGCCTTAACATATTTCGCTCCTTTCCCCTACAAACTTTTTAAAAATTACTAAATCATTTTATTACTTATTACCACTCTTCCATTAACTTAACTGAAGTTGCTGTAATATCTTAAATTGTATTCTGTTAATTTTTTTTATTAATTACTGTTTAGTTTTACTGCTTATTGTAAATACTTATTGGTAAATAACTTTGTTACTGGTTTGTAATTAAATGCCTGGCAGTTTGCTTTAATTTACTGATAATTGGGATATCAAGAATTCGTGCTGTTGGCAAATAACTTCTCAGATTACTATCTTTTTTATTACGAGTTAACGATTGCCTTTTAACTACTTTTACTTATTACGATTGCACACCAGATAGGTATCTTCTGATTTTGAAGGCTTTTACAGCCATTGTCATTATGTAACAAACGACTTCCAGTATTAGACAAAAGAACTGATCTCAATATTGACACGGAAGTTGTTTGTTACATAGATAGGCATCAATTGAATATTTGTCGTTCCACTATTTTTTAAATAATGAAAGGTTAGTAGTAAGCGATATGTATATAGTGTATATTGTAATGGCCGCCTACTCCTTGAACATAAATAAATAAAATGTATAGCAAAATAAATGGTATATTGCCTTTCCTATTTTATTTATTGGCGAGTTATTTAAACAAATGCTTCGGCTTATCATGAAAACTCAGAAATCTGCAGGGTTAGGTTGTAACCCCCAGTATAAATTTTACTGTTTATAAGTACAAGTATGGCAAATACCCGACTTTCCTGCATCTGACAGTTTAACCTCTAAATTGACTGCAAAAACAAAGATGGTTTGAACGCAAAAAATTAGCTTAATGTAAACGCAAACTGCCAACAAGCAACAAATTCGCCTCAGGTAAATATTTAGCAATGCCGTTATTAATGAAGTAGTATGGCTAACCTATTTTATTTTATTTCCTGACGTCGGAAGGCACGCGGACTCTCAATTGTTTCTGATGCTGGTCGGCTTCCTTTTCGAATTCTGCATTTTCAAGGGACGCTATTTCGATAACGCTATCTGAACGAATCCTGGCGGATGGAACCCCGTTCTGGACCTCGTACGATGTCTGCTCTAAATGCTGCACAATTCTGGAGGCTCCTCGAACTCCCCGTGCTGGCCAAATCTACCTTGAAATGTGGACTTCGTATGCTGGATACGTTTTCTAGGGACGCGACGGCTATTACTTATCTGTGGATCTCTGGATGACGGCACCAAGGAAGGTCTAATCTAGACGATACACATACATCTCAGCTGGCCGATGTTTTAAAACTGGTCGAAAACAGGCCCCGAAGTTGGATGCGCGAACTTTTCAGGTCACCTCGCTCTTAAGTGGCACTTTATACTCGATGAAATCACGTATAAATAAACTGCACGCTGGAGATAAATAAAAACAAACACTTGGCACAAAATGCAGACTTTTAATAATCAAAACAGGTTTTGCGAGCCACTTTTTTCAACCACCTTTTTTTGGAGTAACTAATAAAACAATGACAAAGGAACATCTAGTATCCTAGCAACAATTGTTCTGGAGTAAGTTTTGTACAATGTTTTCCTTGTAAACTAAATTATTTTTACATAAATGACAAATGTAGCACTTTGTAACCTCACTTCTCTGCTTTTTTCACATAAGTTTTAATAGCACATGTTTCACAAGTTTTAATTAGCACCCACTATGTCTTTCTTCTAATTTTATATTGCCTTATCACTGCTCTTTGCTTTCTATGCTTTGTTATACCTCTTCCTTGCCCTTTTTGCTGCGTTGCCGATTGTTGGCCTCATAATTTTACCTACTATCGCTGCATATAACTTTCGCAAAGTCTTTGTATCTTATTAAATCCACATTCTTGTCTTGACGTTACGAAATCAAATCTGTCAGTCCACCTAAATTAAGTGTATCTGTCATAACGGGCACAATTAATGAACAATAGGTTAAACGTAACCCTTTCCATACTGTTTTATCCAATGCCAACCTCTGTCAATCAAATTACAGTGACTACTAACCATATATAGTGTATTTATCAATGCATAACAATGACTATGTTGCAATAAACAAAATACTAGTTCTGGTCCTATTTGAATCTTTCTTTCATGTTCGCGTCTTAATTATGCAACCAGAATTGCGGTAGGCACTATACCATTACAATATAGACTGAGATTTGATAATAAAGACAAACAGCATTAAGTGTTTGATTCATTAACACCGAGGTACCACTTTTACCAAGCCATAAAATTTTGGGTTGCACCTCAGGTGGTTACCAAATTATGTCTTCTGGTTCTGAGTGGCATGACTACCTTTGCAGTCTCAATCGTATGCTCAGAATTAAAAAGGGCAGAACCAACGTAAGTAACAGGAACCTGAAAGCTTCTAGGCATTTTTGTTTAGTGTTTAGCTTTCTTAATCTGTCTTAAGTGTTAACAGCCAGATCTGCACGTAACCAAGTTGCTATCATTACTCTACTCTTTACTAATTTCTCGTTTGGCATCCCAATACCAACTGCCATGCACTTGTGAGGTGCATTCGAATTGTTCCATCGGTTGTATGCTTGCATTGCATTTATTAACTAAATTCGTACCCGTATTGAAAATTTTACTAATGTTTCTAGTTTCTATTTTTCATGTTCTTTTCTTTCAGTAATCTTTTTCGTCATATCTCGGCTATTCCATATGAGATTTGTCACAGGAAGTTTACGGTGTGTTGCAGCTTATAATAATTAGATAAATTTACTGTATCCCTTTCCTGTGTCACCTTGCCAGATTTCCGCCATTAGTTACAGGTTTAATTTCTCTACATGAATACACCTAGAGCTGGTAGTACGAATATCAGGCCCGGCATCAGTTGTGTTGCTTGCGAGCTCAAGCAACACACGAAATAATATGAGCAAAACACCAGACAAACTGCATGACTAGATCTTGTCCATAACCAACAAACAAACAAACAAAATAACTGGCAACGCCATATGCTGTTGGTGTACTCTTCTACAAACAGTCAACATATTTGCAGTGTACCTACCACTTCAAGCATTATTAGTTCACTAATAAGTACATTTGTCTGGCGATTTGTGTACTTGAATTTACACACTTGCCTGTGCTGCCGTCTGCGTATCAAATATTCTTTTTTTATAAGCCCTATTGCGCCCGGTATTGAGTATTAGCTTCCCTCATCTGTTTACATTTTCCTCTATCTTGTGCTTTTCTTATCCATCCCAGTCCTGCCACACTTTTGATTTCGTCATATCGTTGGTTTCCCTCTTCTTTTTTTTCGTCCCATGGTCTTCATCGCAAGATCTTGGCATTTAATCGGTCATCTTCTACATGCGTTATATGTTCAACAAAGTTCCATTTGAAGTTGGCTATTCTCTGTATGATGTCAGTTAACTTTGTTGTTTGTCTGGTTCAATCATTTCCCCTTCTATCTCTTAACGATATTCCTATCATAGGTCCCTTGGGTTATTTTTAACTTAGTTATTATTTGGTCACCAAATGCAGCCCATACTAGTCTTCTACTTTCTTCTATTCTATGTATTTGTTTGCCTTTCCTATTTTTATTGTTTATCTAAGATATACATATTCCTTGACATTTTCTATTTCCTTTCCATTAATTATTATTTGTCTATCTTAAAGCTCATTATTTCCATCTTGTTTAGATTAATTCTTAGTCATAGGTTTTCTTATTCTTCTTTTAGTCTATTATCATTCTTGTGAGGTCCTTCTTGTCTGCAACCAGAACGATATCTTCGGGAAACATAAGGTGGTTGACTTTTTCACCGTTGATGTTAATTTATATGTTTCTCCATTCCTTCCAGTTTCTCAAAACTCGTTCCAGGGTCAGAGTAAAACGTTTAGGTGGTATTCCGTCCCATTGTCTAGTTCTTTCTTTAATCGCAATCTGTTTTCTATTTTTGCGTAGTCTGATTGTTGATTTTGCTTTCTTGTAGATATTTTCCAATAAGGTTTTGCATCGATGGTCTATTCACGACTTGTATGATTCCTTCATTATTGCCTGGCGTTCGATTGCGTTAAATGCCATTTCATGATTCACAAATGCCATGTCAAGTGGGAAGTTATATTCTACTTATTTTTACTACTTTTAAGAGATGGTGACATGTACTATATCCTTTAAGTTTTGCGGAATACTAGTCCAACTTTTTCTCAATTCTGTTTGTAATTATGGGCGTAAACAGTTTGTATATCTGTGACATACTGCCTATTTGTCGATAGTTTTTTTTAAGTTCTGAGTCCCCCTTCTCACGCATAATTACTATTGTTACTTTATTCCAGTTTTCAGGTATGGTTTGTCATTTTTTGGTAACAGTAGATCATTTACTCATGGAGCTTTATTTTATCAAATATTTAGACTATTTGGCATGAAAAAATATTTGCTAATCATTTTGAAATTTCTGATATTTCTTCTCTTTAGAAGTAAGAGCAACATACGGAAAAACATAAAGATGCCGGCCCTGACGAATATCATTAACTAACATAACCTAATGAGACTTGAAGGGATTCCGCCAAGAGCGTCGGCATAAATGACCAACACGCAAGTCAGGAATCACTGAATCTTTGAAAAAGCTACGACAATGCCAGGATACTTAGCGTCAGAGGAGTAGTGGTTAATTAGCTGCACTAAATCGCAGACGAGTGTAGCCTTCGGACAAGGACTTTAAAAAATAGGATATTTATTTAGGTTACCATTGACGACGTGAAAAAATGCATTTCGCGCACTAAAGCGCCACACATTTTCGCGCACTACGCCGCCAAATAATATTGATATTCTTGTTTGACGGTTGTAGAAAAAATATTGTGTGTATTACGTAAGCGAAATGTTTTTGTGCTTTCGAATTACTTTTTTGACTCGGCTATCGCCTCGTCAAAAGAAGTAACATTCGCACGCTCTAAAATCATTAATTTCCCGCACTTAATACAAAAATTTTATTTGTTGCAAGTGCGCGAAGTGAGTGTTTTTGTGTAATTCGAACGCACAAAAAGATTTCGCTCACGTAATACAAACAATATTTTTTCTACAACCGTCAAACAAAACTATCACATATAATCTCATAAGAGCATTAATTCTTTCCGGCAATTTTTTGGAGTGCGGTCCAACAACGTCGTATTGATTTGCCCGAGCGGGACGCGAGGGCAAATTAGGACGTTGTTGGAATACACGAAAATAATTTCCGGATATGAATTGATGCTCGAATGCAGATTCGGTAAGAAAATCGTAACGCCACAAACCCCCACAGTTAGGTTGGTCTACGTACAAAAAATTTCCAAGAAATTTTTTTATTGTCTTGGTTACGACTCGTGAACTAATTTTTCTATTGGTCATTAATGAGTGTCGTACGATTTTCAATATTATTTCGCACTGTACTTCGCGAAAATTTTTGGCGCTCCAGTGCACAAGATGCATTTTTTCACGTCGTCAATGGTAATGTGAATAAATATCCCATTTTTTAACACGTTAAAAAACGGAAAACTTCGCGCATTGATAGCAATGCGCGAATGTCATCTCTTTTGACAGTTGCAGAAGCATGCATAATGGGTTGCCTAAAAATTGTTAGATGATAAAAAATCAGCCTGTATATAGGTGATCATTTTGAAGCCTTTCTCTGGAAGTTATTTCAGAGTTTTAGCAGTGATTAAATCGTAGCCAGGAGTTTTATTTAACTTTAGACTTTTAATAGTTGTCTCAATTTCAGTAACTTTGAACGGTTTTATGGTCTGTGTTGTTTTGGCGTCTCCTTCAACAAATTTGTGAAGTTGTCTTTCTACTTCTGGAGAACAAGTTTGAGGAAATGGTTGAAATACTTGCGCTAAATGATTGGCAAATGCGGCTGCTTTTTCCCTGGGACTTTTTGCCCAATTCCTGTTTGCTAGTCTAATAGATGGAATTGTTGCCTGTGGTCTCTTGAACTTTCTGGTGGCTTTCCATAATGAATAATTTGTGTCTTCTGTAGAGGTAAGCTTCAACAAATACTCTTGTATTGTCTGGTTTGTCAGGTTATGCAGTAGAGATTTTAGTTTTTGAGTTGCTTTATTAAGTTTAGCCTTGTCGCGTGAATGTCTTGTATGTTGCCAGATCTTTCTCAGTTTTCTTTTTTCAGATATCTTCCGTTTAATGAATAAGTACAAGACAATCTTCTGTATCACTTTGTGTTTCCTGGTTCGGAGAAGCGGCTTGAGTAGAAGTTTGAACGGTCCGAGTTAGAAGCTCTACAGCACCGTGGATGCTTTTTTCTTTTTTTAGTGATATGTTTAGCTGAATCTTGTCGTCAACTAGTTCCCTATATGTATTCCAGTTAGTAGTTTTATTGTGAAGTCTGACAGGTTTTGGTGTTTTCAACGCTTCGTTGCTGTATTTGATAGTTACGGGTGAGCGATCCGAAGATAAATCGAAACAAGATGTTACGTTTAAATTGCTTTTCCCTATTCCTTTAATGACGTAGAAATCCAATAGGTCCGGAATTTTGTGAGGATCTGAGGGCCAATAAGTAGGTTCACCAGTTGATGCGTAGTTTAGGTTATTTTCGTTCATAGCTTTGAGTAGCTCCCTACCTCGGGGTAAAGTTAGTCTTGACCCCCATTGTTGATTTTTTGCGTTGTAGTCTCCGTCCGAAATGAAACGAGGCCCTAGAGTATTGAAAAAGTGTTGGAATGCTTCTTTTTTAATTTTATGTTTTTGAGGTCAGTATACTGCTGCTAAAGTTAAGTTTCTGTTGGCTTCTTCAACTACGATGCATGTATGCCCCTCGGCGTAGTGATTCAATTAAGGGGCAATTGGTTTGGATAATCTCCTTTTTTATATGGAGGATCTAGAAGTACTAATGCTTTTTTTTACGTTCGAAATGATTGGTTTTGTTCATATACTGTAATTAGTGATGGGCATAACCGGACAATTTCCATAACCGAATTATTTGCATTCGAATGATATTATTAACCGAATGATTATTTGAATAATCATTCGAATAAATTTTGGCTCTCGATCCGTTTCGATTAAGTCAGCCGGTTTGCCGGTTGGCGGTTCACCGTCATCTGCATCGACATCGGTTCACCGTCATCTGCATCGACATCGTAACTTGCAGATAGCAGAGGAACCAAAACATAATATGTACGGTGAGCGCCTTAGAAATCGGGACACGTAATATGTTCTTCTAGTCTTTGGAGTATTCTTGCTCGGGTTACTTCATTAATGTGAGATGGCATTTCATAATTGACAAACAATAAACAATCTGACGTAACAATTAAAACCATAATAACTGTAAAAACCCAGTTTATACACTTAAAAAATACATGCAAAATATATCATAATAGTGTGTAGTGCCCGATTTCTAAGGCGCCGACCGTACATTATGTTGTATGTATTGGAAATTAAGAGGTATTTATTAAGAAGTATAGAAAGAAAGAAATATGCGGGACTGCTTGCTAATCGCAATAAAAACAGTTGTAAAACGTTTATCTTTATCGATCGGGCGGGTTAAAGGCGCCGCCTCTTGTTTTGAACCTTTGGAGATGTAAGCAAATAAAAAATTGTTTTATAGCTTGATGCGTTTGCAGTTTTTAGGCGTTCAGGTTTCAGGTCCCCAGAATTTGATGATTTGATATTTTTTATGATAGGAGGTAGGTACGCGATAACCAAATGGTGTTTTCAGTACAACCTGCTTTGTTTATGTTATGACGTATTTATATTTACAGAATTTTGAGCACTGCGTAGGTCGCTGAGATATGGCACGTAGTACCTTTGAATAGAGGTTTTATATTCAAAGCGTAGTACGTATCAGCATGAGGTTATTTTTCATTTGAATACTTGGAACGAAAACCGAGTTACATAGGTTATTTCAATAACCGGATAACCGGTTATTTTTCATTCGAATAAGACCATCAGTAACTGTAATGGTATTAGGCCCACGGCTCGATTCTGCTAGCAGTGCAACATGATGAACAATTCAGTAAGCACAGGGGTGTTTTATGTGGTTGCAATGATAAGCTTAACATTCAAACAATAAACGCATTGGTAAAGAGATGTCAGTAATTGTAAAGTAATTGAGTAAAAGGAACGCAAGGGGCAAAGCTTGTTTTTCACAGGGGTCGAAGTTGACTTTCAAAAATTAAACAATAGGTTTGTGCAGAATGAATAGCCGAACCGAAAGAAAGTAATAGACACAAAAAGGTTTGCTATGTGCATGTAAATGAAGCGTAGATTTCAATTAAGCTAGTCAGTGAAATTGGTGGGGAATCGTAAAAGCTAAAGAAAGCTGGAATAAAATAACAATACATTGCGAAAGAGCAATTCTGAAAAGCAGGCAGCAGGACATGGAAGAGGCAAAGAAGAAGTAATGAACTCTATAAATAATCAGTACACTAAAAGTTAGTGAAAATCAGAGCAATTAAAAAAACGTGTATGTGTGTGGCGCAAAGACACAATTTAGATTAAGAAAAAGAAAATATTTTAGTTTGTAAGAAATTTGAAAATTATGTACTCAAACTTATTTCTATTATGTATTAAAATGTATCAAAACTTTTTTCCGCTAGCATTGTAACTATAGCAACGAGATTTATTTTTGTTTTAAATAACGGAACACAGAGCAAAAGATTAATTATTAAGCTTGACATTGTGAAATTTGTGCTCCACTTCAATTAAAGTTTTAATATAATAAATGAGCATTTTGAAACCTGAAAAATATATTTTTGTGTTATGCATGTGTCAAAGTTCATGTGGGAATAAAATTTTCTCCGAGAGCATCTTCGACGATTTCGGGAGCCGTTCAGATCGGGATTCCGATATCCAATTACGGCCAAGATAAGGGTCCAGAACCAGGGGCCTTTACTGCTACACATCGGGCAGCACTGCAGGAGTGCAACCGCCAGCATCAACACCAGAGAAAGCCGTTCCAGAGGCAGATACCAACTGGGGTCATCTCCGAACATTGCGGCAGCTACCACCGATCAGTAAAGGTAAGAAATTTGCTTAAAATAACAGAGTTAGCGTGCGGAATTCGAGGAGCATACTAGAATAAGCCTTACTGAAGAGGATATAAGCTTGTTCAGGGCTTCACCGAAGGGGCAGTTCAAAAAATAAGCAAGGCTTCCCAAATTTTGAGGTTATGCGAAGGTATCCAAGCGTCCGGTTAAACAATTGCAAAGTTTAAGTCTATCTGACGTCACAAAATAAATACGTGCCTGAAACAAAATATGTTATTTGCCGCCAAAGCGCGAAGATTTGAGTAAATACCTTGCGAATGTTTATAAGTTCGGTCATTTTAAAGTAGATACCGTTGATTGCACGACATGAACCATTTTGTGGGATTTTTGACAGATTGGTAAACATTTAACTACCGCGCATACGAACTAATTCCGGTGTACAGTACCGAACCAGATAAATTGTAAATTAGGAACGCACCCTGTGATTAAAGAGTTATACCCGTATGCATAGTCGTTTGCCAGCGCCTCGCCGGCGAGTCGCCGGAGTTTCGTTATGAATAGTATGTTGGCGGCACTGTACGTCTATGTCAAATTCGAGGTTATCAGGTTAGGTTTTCCGTCAGTTTTGACAGAAATTGACACAAAATCTAACCTGCTAACCTCGAATTTGACATAGACGTACAGTGCCGCCAACATACTATTCATAACGAAACTCCGGCGACTCGCCGGCGAGCCGCTGGCGAACGACTATGAATACGGCTGTTATTGTTCTACTGAGCTAGCGTTTTCCCAAATTAATTGCAGCTAAATAAAATATTGAAAAGCGCATACGACCGTTTATTTTGTGCAGTAAATTAGTACAGGTCACATTTTAATAGAATAAAAGAATATACAAAACAATAGTACGACCATCCGTAACATACGCAAGCGAATTATGGGCAATGACAAAACAGATGGAAGCAAAACTGGAAGTATGGGAGAGAAAAGTTTTAAGAAAAATACTGGGAGGAGTGAAAACAGAGGACGGCGAGTGGAGACGAAGGACTAATAAAGAGGTACAGGAAATTTATGGTGACCCATCCATAACGGCGTTCATAAGAGCTCAGAGGGTAAGATGGCTAGGGCACATCAGCCGTATGCCGGAAAACAGACATGCGAAGAGGATGCTGGAAGAAGGAACCGGTGGAAAAAAGAAAAAAGGACGCCCAAAAAGGAGGTGGCTGGATGCTGTGGTAGCGGATGTGAAAAGTGCAGGAGTGGAAGATTGGAAAAACAGTGCAAGAGACAGAGTCAGATGGAGAAGAGTGGTCAGTAAAGTTAACGAAATGTAAAACGTAAAATGTGAAATGTGAAAGGTGAAAGTTGAATGTGAAATGTGAAAAGAGAAATATGAAAAGTAAAATGCCAAATTTCAAATGCGAATTGTGAAATGCAAAATGTCAAATGTCAAATGTAAAAGGTCAAATGTAAAATGTCAAATGTCAAGTTCAAAAATGTAAAAAGTCAAATATCAGGTTTAATTGTAAAATGTAAAATTCAAAACTCAAAATATGAAATGTGAATTCTAAAATGTAAAACGAAATGTAAAATGTAAAATTTAAAAGGTCAAATGTCAATTTCAAAAATGTAAAATGTAAAAAGTCAAATATCAGGTTTAATTGTAAAATGTAAAATTCAAAACTCAAAATATGAAATGTGAATTGTAAAATGTAAAACGAAATGTAAAATTTAAAAATGTAATGTGTGAATAGTGGAATGTAAATTGAAATGTAATAAGTCTAAGCCATGGGCCTAGAAGGCCCGTAGTGCTGTAATATATATATATATATATAAATAAAATATTGAAAAGCGCATACGACCGTTTATTTTGTGCAGTAAATTAGTACAGGTCACATTTTAATCAGCGTAATAAATTGATAGGCAAAGTTCAAACACAATAATAACATTAAACAGAGGATTGTGCATTATTGGATTTTGCTCTGGCTTATATAACATGTAAATTAATTAATAATATAGCAAATTATATAGGTGCCCTCAAAGTAGAGCCTTTATAATACTTACGTTTGACGCCTCGGTGGAATTATTTGGGGCAGCTTTGCCGTTCTCACGTTCACTTTTAGCTGCCTATTAACCCAAGCCAACAATTTTCACCTGGATTTCGCAATAAAGCAAATAAGCAATACACAAACACAACAGGTAGAAGAAAACGGGAACAAATTGGCATGTAAAGGGGTGGAAATAGAAGAAGTGACTACACACGAACACCTGGGGACTGTAATAACGAACGACGAAAAAATCAACACAGAAAGAAGACAACAAAAATATATTACGCCCTAAATAAAACAGTGCTGGGAAAGACAGAAATAGAACAGAAAATAAAGATAGGTACACAACAATACCAACATAATATACGCGAGCGAGACATGGGTAATAAACGAAAAACAGAGAAGCAAAATAAACCCGGCAGAAATGAAACGCCTGAGAAAGATAGCGGGGAGGACGAAAATGGATAGATGCCGAAGTGAAAACATAAGGAAGGAACTGAACCAGGAAGACATCGAAACAAAAATAAACAGAAGAAAGTTAAGCTAATATGGACACGTAATAAGAATGGTAGAGGACAGAATATAGAAGAAAGCAATGGAAGCTAAAAGATATGGAAACACAAGGAAAGGAAGACCTAGGAAGGGATGGCTGGAACAAGTGGCAGACATAGGAACGAAAAAGGGAAAAACAATGCAACAGATTATACAAATAGCGCAAGACCAGAGAGGATGGAAAAAATGGGCGCCGTAAACGAGCTTTTTGGATATCGTTCGGCAGGCATACTGTTGTATACCATTCTGCAGTAACCGTACGTTTATTTTCAAGCAAGACAGTTATGATCAGAAAAGAAGCAAGCAATCATTTTTTACCAACACTTCGAGATCGTTTCACTTTAACTGAATTAGGATCTGTTGGAAACGCCCATTGTGCAAACTGCAGCTGAAATTCGGGTTCAAATGCGTATACCCAACTTTCGTCATCAGTTATGATCTTGTAAACTGCTTTAGACCTTCCTTTATCATATTTTTTAAGAGTTTTCTTACACCATTTCACACGCTGTTGTTTTTGTGCTTCTGATAACTGTGGGGTATCCACCGACAATAGACTTTCTTACACCCAAATGATTATGTAAAATTTTGTTTATTGCAGTCATAACACTGCCAAAGGTGCTCCTCATAATTCTATATGTGACTCGGTTGTTCTGAATCATTCTTCGCACGGCGTCTATGTTTGTTTCGGCAACTGCTGAAAGTGACCTTCTTACTCGAAAATCGTCGCCGAGTGAAACTCGTTCAAATTTAAATTCATTAAACCAGCTGTAAAGAGCCCCCTGCAAAGGCGCTTGGTCACCAAATGCAGCTCGAAGTCGTCTAAAGCTTTTTTTTTGGAGATAGGGAACTTTTAAAGTCATAGTAAATAATGACTCTAAAATGTTCTCTCTTTAAATTCATTTTTGCTACACAACACTTATTTCAAAATTAATTTTTATTATTGCAATTATCAAAACTAAATTTGAACTGTCAAATTATAAAACAAAAACATTTGTTTTATGGCAAGTTTGATTTCCATGGTGCACGCGATCTATTAGTTTGGGAAATTATGGGTGCTACCTTGGTATTTAATTGGCTGTAGTTTTAAAATATCATCCATCGGCAATTCAAGATTTCGCCATGTAGCAAAAAATACGGCAAGAAACCTGTAGATGAATGTGTCAAAAAATTGCGTGCCATTTGAAAATACGGAATCTATTCGTCCCAGTTTTGCTGTCGTTTTTGATTAATGTGTACTGGAAAAAAATCTTTTAAAACTCAACGTATGCGTTCGATGGAACCATTACTAGTCGCATGAAACGCCGTTGTTTGGGAATGATTTATATAAACATTTTAGAAGTTCTTACATTACTTGTGATAAAAAGTTTGTGGCTCTATCTAAAATTAATTTTTGTATTGTGCCTTGACGAGCTATCGCTTTAATGAATAGGGTTTTCGCTACGATAGTAGCTTTTTGATCCTGTATTGGAATAGTTTCAATATTGTATTTGGTAAAATGATCTATACAGGTTAATAGGTATTTGTTCCCATTAAAAAAACGTATAAAAGGACCTGCAATGTCCATAGAACAACGTTCAAACGGTTTTGAGATTTCGTGAAAATTTTGCATAGATGCTGGTATTAGGCATGGTGATGTCTTTCTTTGATTGCAACTGTGACAGTTGCTGACATAATCAATAATTTGTTGATTCATATTGGGCCAAAAGCATCTAGCTTTAGTATTCAAAATCGTTTTTCGTTGTCCGTGGTGGCCAAAAATGGGTAGGTCATGAAAATCGTGAATAACTTTTTTTACAAATGATTTTGGAATGAGCATTCCTTAGTTCCTATATTTTTGTATTATAATGTATCATTGTCTACATAGAAATTTGAATTTTCGGCACCTTTGTTAATTTGTGCACTAGCCATTTCGCCAAATGGATCGCTGTCTTGTTTCTTTTTACTAATGAACGTTTTAATAAATTTACTAGTGATAAAGTTGAACAATTTTCAGATATTTAATTACAATAAGTTTTCAATAATACCACCTTCAACGTTTCCACTTTTTTTCGAAGATTCTGCGTCGCTCGTTTAAGATTTACGAGCAACAGCCTCGAAGATGCGTTCAATCATCTCGCCCGTCATCCTTCCCCGTACACTATAATTTAGCGGATTAAGGTATGGCTCTCTTGCTGGACAACTAATCGGACCACCACTCCTGATCCATCAATGCGGCGAAGCTCCGTTATGTTTATAATGCATAGCATACATACCGTATGTTCAATGGAACATCATCTAATAGGGTTGGCAATTCATTTTACAGAAATTGTAAATAAATTTGTCTTGTCAGACGAAGTGGAAGAATAAAAGGCACAACCAAGTGTCCATCGATAATTCCGCACCACACATTAACAGAAATTTGTTTCTACAGCTGCACGTGAATATTCGTCTGATCAACGATGATATTTCCGAGTGTTGTTGACACCATCGCTTCGTCGTTAAATAGTATTTGTGGAATTAATTGCTGATTAGCAGTTACCAATTGACAAAATTCCACTCTCATTTCGTCCTCTCCGGGTTGAAGATGTTGAACTACTTAGAAGTGATGAATGCAAACCTTGCAAATTCATAGTGCGCCATAACCGTGTTTTTAGAACAACAATCCTCCTCGTGCTAGTAGAAGGACTACGGTTCATCATTCGGAAAATGTTTCTTACTTCACTTACTTATTTACGTCCTTCATATTCACAAGAAATATGAGTACTAAGAGGAATCTTACCACTTTTATGTAATGTGTTGAAAACTTTGGGAAATACTTTGCTGTTTGGAATTCGACCATGAGGAAATTATCGACGATACGCTGCAATAGAAGCGGTTGCATTTCCATTGCGGAAACCTTACACGAACACCTTATCAGCATACTGTTACGATTTGCGTTCTTTAACGAAATGAACTATACGCGGTTGTAGGAATAGACTGTACTTTAGTTAGCTATAAGCCATTTGTATCATAAATATTTTAAGGCAGAATTTCGTAGCAAAATGGTATATTAAAATTACAACAAGCGAATATTTAGCCGATGTTTAGAAACGTTCCTTTCTCTGGGAAGCTGGAGATATTTCAATTTCACGGAATGGTTCAAGGCAAATTTATGCAAGGTTTACCTCGTGAGCCAAAAAATTGGAAGAAGGTAGATATTGATTGGTACGTAACCATAAGTGCAAATATGCAACTCGATCATAAAAATTAAGCAGAATTACGTGCCTGCTGGAGCAAATTCCTTTTAGTAGAATTGTAAAACTCTATTAGCGATAATTTGCGAGGTGTCGCGGCTTGACAAATTTTAGCGTGTGAAAGCTTCAAATTTGTCAAATTCATAGAACTATTGTGAACTGTCACGTCCGTATGTACATGCCAAAAGTCAAAAATTTAGAACTGCTCTGATAGGCTTATTTGGATTTTTGTAAACGCCTACCGAGTTTTCTTGGTCAAACTGGACTTGGAATTTAGCTAGTTAATAAGTAAAGTTAAGAAGTAACGGTGTTAAACTTACGTTATTCTGTAAACGGCAGAAAATAAATGCAAGTATTTGTACTTAAGTGTTCTTATTAATCTCACAGCAGTAGCTTTAGTCTTCGTGTACCTACAAGTGTATTTCAACTAAAAGGATTGCCAGTTACCCCGACTTTAGGCGTATCGCGACAATACTCAGTATGCATAAACACGTAAGGAATTTTGCCAACAATTTAAATTAACACTGATACTTAATTCTTCAATAACTTAATCCTACAGAAACTTCCTTCTATATAAATTAAAATTCACATTTACTATTTAAACCACTAACTGACAAAAAACTTATTAAATCAGTTGTTATTTGCACATAAAACCAAAGCATTTTTTTGTTTTTCAGTTTCAAATGTAACCGTTGAGAATTGGATAGATGCTCATACAAACTTTTTTATTTGTAATGGCCCATACTACCACTCCCTGAAATATTTTTCTTTCCTCCTGAGTCACCCTGTATATGCGCCCATTTGTGCAAAAATAAAATTCAGTAAAATATTTTAATTACAAAATCGATGCTGAAAAATAGCTATTTGACATACCAGTGATTGTTCCTAAGGCAAAGTTAATAAAACATTCAAATATCTATGTAGCCTGCAAAACATTTTAAAATAGTAAATAATTAATGTCGGTGTTTTTGGCTCCCGCTGCGCCTGAAAAACTCTTTATTCCTGAAAATTGCTTAGTTGCAGTCTAAATTTACAATATGAATCGGTTAGCAAGGGTTTTTTAAACAAAGCCTCGAATTAAAGTAATTTGTGTTTTTCCGCTGTAATAATTATTAGCAGGGAATAGTTTATCTTATTTAAATTATGTAGCGCTGTAAAACTGCTATCAATGTGATATCGTTTAGCAGGAGCATATAAAAAAATCCAATTTTACCAACGCTATAGAATAATATAATAATCGTGTGATACTGGTTAGCAAAGAGTAATTTAGAAGGGTAGTGTTTTGTTGTTGTAATGTGATAATTGTTAATTAGAGTTTGTTTTTGCGTAAGGGTAATTTTTTCGCTGCCACTACTGTGACTTTGGTTAGCAGGGAGTCGTTCCATGAAAGATGTTTTTTCGCTACCACCACTGTAACGAAACCTATCTGTTCACCTTTTTTATTCATTTTGGGTAGCTGCTTACCAGGCAGGTTCATGCTAACTCGCCGCAACTTTACGAATATTGGGCCAATTAATAAAAAGGAGGCTATTCAACTTACTATATGAAAATATATAAAAGCATATCGAGATTAACAACAATAATTATTAATTTGTGAAAACATAGTGGGTACGTTTTATATGAAATAATAGTTATTTTTATAACAAGTGCCGAAAAAGCATTATTAGGTACAAGTGCAGAGTTCAACGCGCGAGGCGAAGCCGAGCGCGGTAATCTGCACGAGTCCACGTAACCTTTTTCAGCATGTGTTATAAACAACGTTTTTTTTGTTTTACGTGCCATTATGCAACGGCTTGTGCAACGTTTATTGGAATTTCGTGCAATAAAAATTAATTAAAAATGATTGATTCTGATAACGATGGTTATTCTACACCTCCAGAAATTTGTGAAGCCGCCAGTGAAGCCGTAGGTGCATTATTACCTGCAAAATCAAAGGCAAGATATGACATGGTATATACGAATTTTACATCCTGGTGCAAGAGAAAGAATGTAAAAAGGCTTTCTGAGCAAGTACTTCTAGCGTATTTTGCAGAAAAATCTAAAAACTATAAAGCCTCGAGCTTGTGGAGTCACTACTCGATGCTAAAATCGACACTCAGTGTGAACGAAAATGTCAACATACAACAATATTCAAAATTAATTGCTTTTTTGAAGCGGCAAAATGATGGTTTCAGAAGCAAGAAATCAAAAACGTTGAGTAGAGATGAATTTTACAAGTTTTTGATTGAAGCCGACGATAGTGCATTTTTGATGATGAAGGTAGCTAATGACATTTGAAATATTTGCTAGCAATTGCTCTAATTTGTTTTTATTTACTGCAGGTGGCTGCGATTCTTGGAATTTCGGGAGCCTGTCGCAGAGTGGAATTGACAAATCTTCTTATTGACCATATTGAAAACAAAGGCACATTTATAATTGTAAATATACCTGATACCAAGACAAAAATATCTAGACAATTTACAGTTACGTCTAAACCTTCAAATCCTATAAATTTTTTGGACCTATATCGCAAATACGTCGCTCTTCGACCCCAAGGTGTAGACCACCGCCGGCGCCGCTTCTTTTTGACGTACAGGTGTGGGAAGTGCTCTGTGCAGCCGGTTGGAATCAACACAATGGGGAAAATTCCAGAGAAGATTGCGGAATTTTTAAAATTGTCAAATCCGAAACTTTACACCGGCCACTGTTTCAGAAGATCCTCGGCCACATTGCTGGCGGATACTGGAGCAGATCTGATAAATCTCAAACGCCATGGTGGTTGGCGATCAAGTACAGTAGCAGAAAACTACATTGAGGATTCAGTGCAGCATAAGATTGATACTGCTAACAAAATTCTAGGTAATGAAGATAAGCAGACGTGTAGTTCCGGAATCATTTTAAGTAGTTGCGCTATTAAGAATGTTGATGCTGAGGGTGATGTTAATGTGTTATCTTCGTACGATAAGAATGTTTCAAATATAGGCCCCATTAATGTTAATAATTGCAGTAACTGTGTAATAAATATATATAGGAAATAAATACCAAAATTGTTAATCTTGTTAATTTTTTGTCACTTTGACAGTTGTGAAAACCAAAAGCACATGTGCGTTTTGCGAAAGTAAAACGCACTGTTTCTGGTAATTGAGTCCTTCCCAACCTTATTCAAGGACGTTTTAATTACGTAATATCAAATAAAGCGTACAGTTGTAGGAAAAATAAATTACACTCATATGCAAGCACTAGAAAACCAGATTCTACAGTTGAATCTGGATGTTAACTTCGGTAATTGTAGTGGAATTTAAAAAAAATGTAAATTGTTATATTCACACACGAATGTATTTTGTTGTTAAAAAATGGACTCAAAGATTCTACTAAAAAAATGTATATAGTAGTTTTTCTGAGTAAAAATTATAATGATTAATATGTTATTTTTTCACTGCTTACACTGAAATTTTAAATATCCCGAGGTTGCTCGTATCGTTTAGTAACTTTTTGTATTTTCATGTTTGCATCAGGTTTGCCCTACGATGTCGCTACTATTTTAAATAGAGGGGCTATAGGGTAGGATTTTGAAAGAAAGATAGAAAATCTAGTCATGTGTTAACTTAAGTCTGTATGTGAATATCAGATTGCATTTTCTTTATAAAAACATCTGTCACTGTGACAGGCAAAAGTTTACACTGCGTTAAGTTTACTTGTATCAAGCAAAAAGGAAAATAAGATGGCATTTACACAACAACGAGTGTATTAATCATAACAGTAAATAAAAATTGTTTTTATTTAGTTGTATATTTTTAGGAAAATAGTTTAAGATCAAGATGTAATTTAGTTCTCTCTAACTTATGGTAGTTCATTTGCTGCAATGGCTATCTATCAAGTTATGACAAACTTCAATTTGATCATGGAATGCTGTGTTTGTTAAACACAAGATACATATTGCAAATGGCATAAAGAATTAGGAATAATAACTTAAATTAAAACCTTATTTTAGTAATACTAAGTTCGAACCAACTGATATATTTTATTTTACACATGGTTTTAGATTAATTTGGAATTATACAATTCAAGCTATGGGTTCGCTTCCTAACAGTTGACACCGTTATATACACCATATATGTAATATGATATACACATAATTTAGATACGCGTCTTATTCCGAAAAGCGCTGAATATCAGCCACGATCGCGAGTTATAACCGAACTGCCCTAGGCAAGATTAATTACCACGCAGCTAAATTTGTAAACCCTTTATCGGTTACTTTCGTCCTATTACCGTAATTTCTCGTTTGATGCTACTAATTATATGCATATCTCACGAGAACTCCCTTCCACTTCGTGCAAGATTGCATAAGAAACTCGAAACTGTCGTTTGTTCACTTACCGAATGTGTAATTATCGCATTCTGGTACTTGACATTTTTTATTTCAACATTTAAAATAATTCTAATCCCAATTAATTATTACATACTTATATTAAACGGGTTTGGCAAATGCAATTCGTTATACAGAAATTGTCTGCATTTAAAAAGAATAAGGATAGGTTGGCAAATGGGACCCCTTTTTTAAATAATTTTGAACGTAGCAGAAACAAACATACTCATTTCATCAACCGCTTACCTTTAACAGTTGGCTGCAGCTATGATAATGATGTAGCAATTATTGGATATGTTGGAGCATCTTTGATCCCAAAAATCGGGAAGAGCTCTGATTTGAGACAAGTTTGTGTAAAACTATCATAGTGGCCATGCTGAGACAATTCAACTAACACTAGAAATTTAATCTTCAATTTAAAACGTAATAATCGGATATGTCATTATTTATATAATATATGGTAAAAAATGGAAATGTTCAAGAACAAGCACTCTCCTTAGGGATAGGTATTCTTACACTTTTGGTTTTTAATTTCAATGTTTATTTATTTTACGTATCGTTCAAGTAATCGACACAGTGTAACTAGCTGAGAGTAGTTCTATTGATTTCTGTTTAAAAGTGTAAACCAACAAGGTATTGATTTGAACTAATTAACAGTTAACGGCCAATAGTGATTACTGCTAGTTTTTAAAGTATAACATTTATTTCTGATTTCACATCGACTTTGCTGCTGGTTACTCTCTGAACGAGTTGATTCTTTCAATTACATAGTATACCATGTAAGTAAATACATTAACACTCTGATTACAGAAAATTTGTAAAACCATTCATATAAACATAACCAAGGTATAACCTTACTGAATATTATATTGCTTTTCGTTTTCAGATATTACATTTAGTAACCCCGACTCTTCACTTTTGTTATAACAATGGACCTGAAGCAAGAGTTAATTGATAGCAGTTTGTGTAGTACAATGGCGAATGGGTTACACGAACCACTGATGAAGGTCGATGAAGACAAAACAGTCGCAAATTTACACATACAGCGAGATATCATTGAAAGTACTATCAACACTCTGGCTCATCAAGGAATAAATATTAAAAATGAAGAAATAGACATAAAAGATGAAATCCTTGGTACTTGTGTAGCAACTGAAAGTCTCATGGAGCATTCATTTCGTCCAAACGCCACGGAATACGCAGCAGAAGATAAGAGTAATTGCTTGAAAAATATAGAAAGAAAACGATTGGACTTGTGTCATATTTGCAATTTTAAATCATCAGAGAAAAACATTTTAAATAAACATATAAAAACACATACAAGGGAAAGGCCTTATTCATGCTCTATTTGCAATTATAAAGCAATACGAAAAAGTAATTTAGTGGAACATATGAAGATGCATACAGGAGAAAAACCTTACCGGTGTTCTGTTTGTGAGTATAAAACAACACAAAAAGTGCATTTAGTGGATCATATCAAATCACATACAGGAGAAAAACCGTATTCTTGTTCTGTTTGCGAATATAAAACAGCACGAAAAAGTAATTTAGTGGAACATATGAAGATGCATACAGGAGAAAAACCTTATTCATGTTCATTTTGTGAGTATAAAACAGCACGAAAAGGGCATTTAGTGGACCATATCAAGACGCATACAGGAGAAAAACCTTATTCATGTTTTGTTTGTGAGTATAAAACAGCACGAAAAGGGCAGTTAGTTGATCATATCAAGACGCATACAGGAGAAAAACCTTATTCCTGTTCTGTTTGCGAATATAAAACAGTACGTAAAGTGTCTTTAGTGGACCATATCAATACGCATACAGGAGAAAAACCTTATTCTTGTTCGTTTTGCGAGTATAAAACAGCGCGAAAAGATTCTTTAGTGGACCATATGAGTACGCATACAGTAGAGAAACTCTTTTCTTGCTCTGTTTGTGAGTATAAAACATCACGAAAAAGACATTTAGTGGAGCATATCAAGACGCATACAGGAGAAAAACCTTATTCATGTCATATTTGCGAGTATAAAGCAGCACGAAGGGGTAGTGTACTACGACACATGAAGACGCACACAACAGAAAAACCTTATCAATGTTGTATTTGCGAGTATAAAGCGGCACACAAATGTTCTTTAGTAAAACATAATTTGAGAACGCATAGAGGAGAAAAACCTTTTGCTACCCCCTGTTCAAAAATGTAGGCATTGTTCTTTGAACCTGTTTACATCTTTTGGGTAAGATTTCTCTAAGCGATCAACTTATGGTTTCTAAATCCTAGATTTCATTGTAGCTCTATGGATTCTGTTTTTACACACCAACATGGTCACTATCAAGGGTAATCAGTTTCGAGCCATAGTTACTTGTTTCCAGCTGCTGACGCAGTATTGCCATGCCGTACTCGCTCCTTTCCCCTACAAACTTTTTAAAAATTACTAAATCATTTTATTACTTATTACCACTCTTCCATTAACTTAACTGAAGTTGCTGTAATATCTTAAATTGTATTCTGTTAATTTTTTTTATTAATTACTGTTTAGTTTTACTGCTTATTGTAAATACTTATTGGTAAATAACTTTGTTACTGGTTTGTAATTAAATGCCTGGCAGTTTGCTTTAATTTACTGATAATTGGGATATCAAGAATTCGTGCTGTTGGCAAATAACTTCTCAGATTACTATCTTTTTTATTACGAGTTAACGATTGCCTTTTAACTACTTTTACTTATTACGATTGCACACCAGATAGGTATCTTCTGATTTTGAAGGCTTTTACAGCCATTGTCATTATGTAACAAACGACTTCCAGTATTAGACAAAAGAACTGATCTCAATATTGACACGGAAGTTGTTTGTTACATAGATAGGCATCAATTGAATATTTGTCGTTCCACTATTTTTTAAATAATGAAAGGTTAGTAGTAAGCGATATGTATATAGTGTATATTGTAATGGCCGCGTACTCCTTGAATATAAATAAATAAAATGTATAGCAAAATAAATGGTATATTGCCTTTCCTATTTTATTTATTGGCGAGTTATTTAAACAATGCTTCGGCTTATCATGAAAACTCAGAAATCTGCAGGGTTAGGTTGTAACCCCCAGTATAAATTTTACTGTTTATAAGTACAAGTATGGCAAATACCCGACTTTCCTGCATCTGACAGTTTAACCTCTAAATTGACTGCAAAAACAAAGATGGTTTGAACGCAAAAAATTAGCTTAATGTAAACGCAAACTGCCAACAAGCAACAAATTCGCCTCAGGTAAATATTTAGCAATGCCGTTATTAATGAAGTAGTATGGCTAACCTATTTTATTTTATTTCCTGACGTCGGAAGGCACGCGGACTCTCAATTGTTTCTGATGCTGGTCGGCTTCCTTTTCGAATTCTGCATTTTCAAGGGACGCTACCTCGATAACGCTATCTGAACGAATCCTGGCGGATGGAACCCCGTTCTGGACCTCGTACGATGTCTGCTCTAAATGCTGCACAATTCTGGAGGCTCCTCGAACTCCCCGTGCTGGCCAAATCTACCTTGAAATGTGGACTTCGTATGCTGGATACGTTTTCTAGGGACGCGACGGCTATTACTTATCTCTAGATCTCTGGATGACGGCACCAAGGAAGGTCTAATCTAGACGATACACATACATCTCAGCTGGTCGAAAACAGGCCCCGAAGTTGGATGCGCGAACTTTTCAGGTCACCTCGCTCTTAAGTGGCACTTTATACTCGATGAAATCACGTATAAATAAACTGCACGCTGGAGATAAATAAAAACAAACACTTGGCACAAAATGCAGACTTTTAATAATCAAAACAGGTTTTGCGAGCCACTTTTTTCAACCACCTTTTGTTGGAGTAACTAATAAAACAATGACAAAGGAACATCTAGTATCCTAGCAACAATTGTTCTGGAGTAAGTTTTGTACAATGTTTTCCTTGTAAACTAAATTATTTTTACATAAATGACAAATGTAGCACTTTGTAACCTCACTTCTCTGCTTTTTTCACATAAGTTTTAATAGCACATGTTTCACAAGTTTTAATTAGCACCCACTATGTCTTTCTTCTAATTTTATATTGCCTTATCACTGCTCTTTGCTTTCTATGCTTTGTTATACCTCTTCTTGCCCTTTTTGCTGCGTTGCCGATTGTTGGCCTCATAATTTTACCTACTATCGCTGCATATAACTTTCGCAAAGTCTCTGTATCTTATTAAATCCACATTCTTGTCTTGACGTTACGAAATCAAATCTGTCAGTCCACCTAAATTAAGTGTATCTGTCATAACGGGCACAATTAATGAACAATAGGTTAAACGTAACCCTTTCCATACTGTTTTATCCAATGCCAACCTCTGTCAATCAAATTACAGTTACTGCTAACCATATACCGGGTGCTGACTTGCGCGACGCACCATAGGAATTTGCATAGTAAATTCTTTATGTTCAATTATTTGCTCCCCTAATTATTTTAGAGCTAAAGTGTAAATACATTTTTTGTAGAGAAAAAAATACTGCATCCATTCATACTGTTGCTAACAATTTTTCATTTTCCAGAACCGAAGAAATGCAAAAAATCAAACTAGCATTTTTACAAAAATCAGTGATGCCATGGAATTATTGAAACAAGCCAGTGCCAACGCAAGTGCGTGCGGGGCGATCATCCAGTCGCTGCCGTCAAACGATTGAATTTATTGTCGTTTTTCTCGTTTTGGTGTAAGTTCTGAACCTCATTATTACACCTACAATTATTTAATAACGTGCCTGTAGCCTTAAACTTAAAATAAATCAGTCTTTTAATGGTTGTATTGTTTGGAATTTGCCGATACGGATATTTTACAATAAACAAGGAGCTTAGTTAACGAACGTCCACCATACTCGTAAAACCATTCTTGTTGCGGACAAGGTCTAGGTACCTTAGAGACATTAAGCTGAACATAATTAATAATGAAACATCAATGACAAACAAACAAACAACACATATTGTCGCTCCGCACGCATTTGCGTTGGTATTGGCGCTTGTTTCAATAATTCCATGGCATCACTGATTTTTGTGAAAATGCTAGTTTGTTTTTTGCATTCCTTCAGTTCCGAAAAATGAAAAATTGTTAGCAACAGTATGAATGGGTGCAGAATTTTTGTCTCTACAAAAAATGTATTTACACTTTAGCTCTAAAATAATTAGGGGAGCAAATAATTGATCATAAAGAATTTACTATGCAAATTCCTATGGTGCGTCGCCCAAGTCAGCACCCGGTATAGTGTATTTATTAATGCATAACAATGACTATGTTGCAATAAACAAAATACCAATTCTGGTCCTATTTGAATCTTTCTTTCATGTTCGCGTCTTAATTATGGAACCAGAATTGCGGTAGGCACTATACCATTACAATATAGACCGAGATTTGATAATAAAGACAAACAGCATTAAGTGTTTGATTCATTAACACCGAGGTACCACTTTTACCAAGCCATAAAATTTTGGGTTGCACCTCAGGTGGTTACCAAATTATGTCTTCTGGTTCTGAGTGGCATGACTACCTTTGCAGTCTCAACCGTATGCTCAGAATTAAAAAGGGCAGAACCAACGTAAGTAACAGGAACCTGAAAGCTTCTAGGCATTTTTGTTCAGTGTTTAGCTTTCTTAATCTGTCTTAAGTGTTAACAGCCAGATATGCACGTAACCAAGTTGCTATCATTACTGTACTCTTTACTAATTTCTCGTTTGGCATCCCAATACCAACTGCCATGCACTTGTGAGGTGCATTCGAATTGTTCCATCGGTTGTATGCTTGCATTGCATTTATTAACTGAATTCGTACTCGTATTGAAAATTTTACTAATGTTTCTAGTTTCTATTTTTCATGTTCTTTTCTTTCAGTAATCTTTTTCGTCATATCTCGGCTATTCCATATGAGATTTGTCACAGGAAGTTTACGGTGTGTTGTAGCTTATAATAAATAGATAAATTTACTGTATCCCTTTCCTGTGTCACCTTGCCAGCTTTCCGCCATTAGTTACAGGTTTAATTTCTCTACATTAATACACCTAGAGCTGGTAGTACGAATACCATTAACTAACATAACCTAATAAGACTTGAAGGGATTCCGCCAAGAGCGTCGGCATAAATGACCAACACGCAAGTCAGGAATCACTGAATCTTTGAAAAAGATACGGCAATGCCAGGATACTTAGCGTCAGAGGAGTAGTGGTTAATTAGCTGCACTAAATCGCAGACGAGTGTAGCCTTCGGACAAGGACTTTAAAAAATAGGATATTTATTTAGGTTACCATTGACGACTTGAAAAAATGCATTTTGCGCACTAAAGCGCCACACATTTTCGCGCACTACGCCGCCAAATAATATTGATATTCTTGTTTGACGGTTGTAGAAAAAATATTGTTTGTATTACGTGAGCGAAATGTTTTTGTGCTTTCGAATTACTTTTTTGACTCGGCTATCGCCTCGTCAAAAGAAGTAACATTCGCACGCTCTAAAATCATTAATTTTCCGTACTTAATACAAAAATGTTATTTGTTGCAAGTGCGCGAAGTGAGTGTTTTTGTGTAATTCGAACGCACAAAAACATTTCGCTCACGTAATACAAACAATATTTTTTCTACAACCGTCAAACAAAACTATCAAACATTGATAGCGATGCGCGAATGTCATCTCTTTTGACAGTTGCAGAAGCATGCATAATGAGTTGCCTACAAATTGTTAGATGATAAAAAATCAGCCCGTATATAGGTGATCATTTTGAAGCCTTTCTCTGGAAGTTATTTCAGAGTTTTAGCAGTGATTAAATCGTAGCCAGGAATTTTATTTAACTTTAGACTTTTAATAGTTGTCTCAATTTCAGCAACTTTGAACGGTTTTATGGTCTGTGTTGTTTTGGCGTCTCCTTCAACAAATTTGTGACGTTGTTTTTCTACTTCTGGAGAACAAGTTTGAGGAAATGGTTGAAATACTTGCGCTAAATAATTGGCAAATGCGGCTGCTTTTTCCCTGGGACTTTTTGCCCAATTCCTGTTTGCTAGTCTAATAGATGGAATTGTTGCCTGTGGTCTCTTGAACTTTCCATAATGAATAATTTGTGTCTTCTGTAGAGGTAAGCCTCAACAAATACTCTTGTATTGTCTGGTTTTTCAGGTTATGCAGTAGAGATTTTAGTTTTTGAGTTGCTTTATTAAGTTTAGCCTTGTCGCGTGGATGTCTTGTATGTTGCCACATCTTTCTCAGTTTTCTTTTTTCAGATATCTTCCGTTTAATGAATACAAGACAATCTTCTGTATCACTTTGTGTTTCCTGGTTCGGAAAAGCGGCTTGAGTAGAAGTTTGAACGGTCCGAGTTAGAAGCTCACAGCACCGTGGATGCTTTTTTCTTTTTTTAGTGATATGTTTAGCTGAATCTTGTCGTCAATTAGTTCCCTATATGTATTCCAGTTAGTAGTTTTATTGTGAAGTCTGACAGGTTTTGGTGTTTTCAACGTTTCGTTGCTGTATTTGATAGTTACGGGTGAGCGATCCGAAGATAAATCGAAACAAGATGTTACGTTTAAATTGCTTTTCCCTATTCCTTTAATGACGTAGAAATCCAATAGGTCAAGAATTTTGTGAGGATCTGAGGGCCAATAAGTAGGTTCACCATCAGTTGATGCGTAGTTTAGGTTATTTTCGTTCATAGCTTTGAGTAGCTCCCTACCTCGGGGTAAAGTTAGTCTTGACCCCCATTGTTGATTTTTTGGGTTGTAGTCTCCGTCAGAAATGAAACGAGGCCCTAGAGTATTGGAAAAGTGTTCGAATGCTTCTTTTTTAATTTTATGTTTTTGAGGTCAGTATACTGCTGCTAAAGTTAAGTTTCTGTTGGTTTCTTCAACTACGATGCATGTAGCCTGTAGATGTTCATGCTGATACTGATGGCTTACGTAGTGCCCTATTCAGTTCTTCACAATCACTGCTGTGCCACCATGAGCTGTACCGTCTAGGTGATTTACCGAGTAAATGAAGTAGATATTTAAGTATTATCACATTTTTACTCCTTTCTTTTCTTTCACAGTTTTTTGTCAGATGTTCTCCAGCACATTTCACACATCTTGGTATTCTATGACAATAGTTCTTAGAGTGACCAAACCTTTGGCATTTGAGGTATTGCATTACTTCACGCTTAACGTGTGGGGGTTCGAATGTAATTCTTGATTTCAATAAGAATTCAATATTATATATCTCTTTGTTCTGTTGACTTTGTTCTAATTCAACAAAGAACATTGGTAATGGTGTTTTATTTACTCTATGTTTAATATTGTATATGTTAAGTACTTTGTGTCCATGGGAGTTAATTTCTTTTGTGAGTTCGTTTGCGTAATACTACTCTGAACTTTCTGTGCTGTTTATGCTGGAAGGAATGAAATTCCGTATTTCTTTCTTTCAGAATTTTGATGACAGTACTATAATCCTTGGTATGGCTTAATTGGATTTTGGCTTTGTATTACCTACTAGCTTGATAAAATATTTGTCTTTGGCTTTGTTATCTAGCATGTCTGTTAGATGTTTCAAGTTGTTAACTCCATACACAAATATAGGCGGTGGTTTTACCTCTTGCAGTACTCCATTGTTTTCTTGTCTGTCTTCGCTGTCTGACAGTGTCTCATACATGTTTGATGTTTGCGGGGCACTTAACCAGTAGTCGGTTAACTTTATTTGCTTTGTGCGTAATTGTTCCGTACTATGGCGTTTTTGTTTTCTTGAATTTTGTGTTTGCCATTCTTATTCCGCACTTGTTTTCACTGGCGTGCTTCCATCTTGCTGGCTCGTAGTTTGCGATGGTTGCGAAGTTTGCGTATGAAGAGGGTTGTGCAGCTAAGACCATTGGGAAATTGGTTGTATTAATAACTGAGGTGGTTGTTGATATTGTTGGTGGTGTTGATATTGCACTGCTATGGTCTGTTGGTACATACAACTACTTGGAACTTGATCGAGTAGGCTTTGTGTATTTGGTGGAAAATGTGTACCCAAATATGTCATGCCGTACATGGCGGCCCACTTTGTTTAAGTTTCAATCACTTGATGAATTTTTGTTCCTTTGTTATTCAAAAATAAACACTGTATCACATGGCTTGACCTTACGGTTGCCACTTGACATTTTACACACTTTAACTGATTACACTCGGAGCTTCGGCAGGTCCTTACTGTGCAAAAGTCCAACTAGAACTCGTATAGACCATAGAGCCAAAAATTTACATTTTTGTAAAGTGCGTTAAAAAAAGTTTGAAGTAGATTTTGTGTTACGACTGCATGTTGATTTGCCCAGAATTCAAGGTGCTCGATCAATTGAGTTGTCAGTTGTCAACACGCTCTCTCATATAGCGTTTACCTTCTAGAAACGTGATTTATTTTTTTTTAGAACTGAACGCTTTAAAATGGTTTATCTAAGACAGTGTGTGAAATCGACTTTTAGTTGGCAGTTTTAAGTTGGTAAAATGACAATTTAATAACATGTTTTCGTTAGTTCACGTCGTCAGTAGCAACGTGTTTAAAATGATTCCATTACTCACGTCGTCAGTAGCAACGTGTTTTAAAATTTTTAACCTCGCAAAATTACGACCGGTTGATATTAATCCTAATTTACATTTTTTTTATATATTTACCGTGTTTTCTAAATTCTTTCGTAGATCAAATGTTGTACCATACACATGCGTAAAGCATCTTTAGTCACTCGCCGGGCTTAAAACGCTCGCTCACTTGCGTTTTAACTCTGCCCCACTTGTGACTAAAGACTAGCTTTACGCACTTATATCGTATATTACTATTTTACTACTGAACAACATAGTTTTTATTTAAAAAGTGAGGTTATGTGTATAGGCAATGCATAAATTAAATTACTTTCAAAAATTATTGGTTGGCACAATTCCAGTGATAACCTTATTTTTTAACACACGTTATGTGGGCATTTGTTTACGACAAATTTTTATAATTTCAGTGATTCAAAATGGACGTCATAACAAATCTTATGAGCAAAAAGAAAGTTCATTAAGAGTGCCTTTAGAATTTTGAAGTCATGCGTATTATAATAATATGAAGCTGTAATTTGACATTCGTTACAAAGTGAGGTTATGTCAGTGACAAGTGACAAGGATTAGGCATCACTTTCTGATGTTGTAATACACATGACTTCCAAATTCCAAAGGACCCTTTGATGAACTTGCTTTTTGCTCATACTAAATTTTTTTGCACGATAGAACGATTTTACTTAGTTACTGCGCTTGTTCCCAAATCAGTAAGTTATACTACCGTTCTAGAACAGTAAGTAAAAATTCGAGGTTAGCACGTTAGGTTTTGCGTCAGCTTTGACACAGACTGACGCAAAACCTAACCTGCTAACCTCGAATTTGACATAGACTTACAGTGCCACCAACATATTATTCTGTGGTATAATGTCACATTTTACTGTCGTTTGAAGAAAAATACATTTCTACCGTGCAAAAAACGTCATAAGCATCACGAACGTTAAGGAATTACCGATCTCAGACAATAATTGGAGTCGTCGCTTCGCTCCTCCTCCAAACAATTGTCTTCGATCGGTAAAATGTCCTTACCGTTCTTAAAACTTAATATACTATTGTGACTCCAATTACTTACAGAACAAGTTTTTGTAAAACTATCGTGGTGACCATGCTTAGGCAATTCAGCTAACACTAAAAATTTAATCTTTAATTTAAACCTTAAAAATCTGGTGTGACACACGCAGACAACTTCCTTTTACAGTGATCTTATAATTAGCCAAAAATTTTATTTTTTCACGTCTGGGAGCAAAACACGGTTTCTACGATACCAAAATCGTGCGAGAAATAATGAATTACTCCCTAGTGAGGCGAAATGTTCCTAGGGAGTTTTCATTATAACTGAGCAACAAGAGCTCACAATTATGTCAAATTCGAGGTTATCAGGTTAGGTTTTCACACAAACTGACGCTAAACCTAACCTGCTAACCTCGAATTTGACATAATTGTGAGCTCTTGTCATAATGACTTACAGTGCTACCAACTTTAAAATTTGCCATAGACTACTAATTTTAAAATAATTGTAACTAAAATGTCAATAAATGACGTTTAAAGAATACAGGTTTTTCGTTTTAAATCTTCCTGCAACGTGAAAAAAATAGTACACGCAACTCGGAGAGAATGCTATTTTGCTTCAGTGCAAAAAATTGCACCTCAGCAAAATAACGCATTTCTCTCCCTCATTGCATAATCTACTATTTTAATTTTTAAGCATTTGCCATTTTTTTTCTAAAATTACCAATGCTACGGAAACCGTACAAAATAGAGCTTTAGATGAAGAGAAACATTTTCAGTGGAAATATAACAAGTGCTTGAAAAATTTCCGGAAATATTTGGAAATATGTTCTGCAGCTATTTTTTCAATAAGTGCATGAGTGCATGCCAACTGACAAAATCCCGACTCCGAAAGAGGAAGGATTTTTTCTTGGAGGCATGCACGAATGCTTTTGTGAAAAAAAATAGCTGCATAACATATTTCCAAATATTTCCATAGGGAATTTTTTTAAGCACGCGTTATGTTTTGATAGAGAATATCACGAATGAAAAAACACAGTAAAGAAAATATTTTTATTAAATAAATTACGAAACTAATATATAAGTACTAATAGTTTACGGTTTTTTGTGATGACAGTGACATAAGTGGAAATTTTCCGGTAAAATTCCGATTATCAGTTTTTGCCGTTGCCATGGAAAATTTCCAATTAAATTTGCATAAGGGATATTCTCACTACAATTTTAAGTTGAATTCAAAAATGTAATAATATACCAGGTGTTCTATTTAAAATAGGAATTAATAAAAAAACTGTAAAAAAACAAAAGAAATCCATTTTAGAGGTGTTCAACTAGAAAACCACCTACCTCACATCAACACACATTAAAAATGTAATAAAAATGTGAAGTTTAAAAAAATCGTTAGAGCCGTTTTTGTAAAAATCGAAAAAACTGAAAAATCACAAGAGTAAATACTATACTTCCGGTTATACGATTTTCTTCAAAAGATTGCTGTCGCATCTAGATAGTACACAAAACTTATATGAAGTTTCAACGCCATACCTCTTTTTGTTTTTGAGATATTCTGTTCACAGACACACAAACACACAGACAGACCAATGAACAAAAACATGTTTTTTTTTTGTTCAGGGGACTCTAAAACGTGAAGGTCTGTTGAAAACTCACATTCCGAATTTTTGGGTTGAATCCAATACTTCCTTTATCGTAAAAGGAAGTAAAAATGTAAATGTTAAAAAGCACACCACTCTTCTTATACTTATACAATTTTAGTTTTTAATTTAAATGTTCTTTTATTTTATTTATAGTTAATTTTAATTTTGCCGACAAACAATTGAATATTGGATACATGCTTGTAGGAACCTTTTGATTTAAATTAATCCCAGAACCATCATTCAAGTAATGAACACCATATACAGTGTGTCCCAGGATTGATGTTACAAGAGGTGAGATGGTCTAAAAATTTTTGAATTTTATTTTAAGGTTCTGGGATTCGGTCCTGCTTGGTTTGAAAAGAATTTTAAGAATATTTTCAGTTTTTGAAAAACAAGTAGGCCTTGACAGGAAAGCGAAAACTATTTTATTTTCAGGTAAACTCCCCTTTCTGTTTATGATACAGCAAAATTTTATTAAGAAAAATTATTCAGAATAAGAAATTATGGCCCTATACAAAATTTTAGAAAGATCTGACGACTTAGATTAAAACGTTATTTTTTAGATTAAACAAATAACGGTTTTTCCTAATTCGACAGATCTTTCTGAAATTTTGTAAAGGGCCATAATTTATCATTATGAACAACTTTTCTTAATAGAATTTTTCCGTATCATGAACAAAAAGGGTAGTTTACCTGAAAATAAAATAGTTTTCGCTTCCCTGTCAAGGCCTACCTGTTTTTCAAAAAATGAAAATATTCTTAAGATTCTTTTCAAACCAAGCAGGATCGAATCGCAGAACCTTAAAATAAAATTCTAACATTTTTAGTACATCTCACCTCTTGTAACATCAATCCTGGGACACACTGTATATGAGAGTAGTTCTATTGATTTCTATTTAAACCAAGGAGTTATGTATTCGAACTAATTGCCCGTTCCTGTCATATCGTATACTACTGATCTGACCAGATTAGTTACTGTTTTGTGCTGACCAGTTATTGTTTTGTGATCTGACCTGTATAGGATAAAATTTATTTATGGTTCCAAATCGAGTTTGCTGCTAGGCCACTCTGCGAATGAGTTGATTTTTTCAATTGCATCGTATAACCTGTAAGTAAATACATTAATACTGTGACTATAGAACATTTGTAAAACTTTTCAATAAACATAACCAACGTAACGTAAAACGTAACTGAATATTATATTGCTTTTTGTTTTCAGATATTACATTTAATAAATCCCGACTTTTTACTTATGTTATAACAATGGACCTGAAGCAAGAGTTAATTGATAACAGTTTGTGTAGTACAATAGCAAATGGGTTACATGAACCACCAATAAAGGTCAATAAAGACAAAGCAGTCGCAAATTTACACATACAGCGAGAAATCATTGAAGACAGTGTCAACACTATGGCTCATCAGGGAATGAATATTAAAAATGAGGAAGTATACATAAAAGATGAAATGCTTGGTACTTATGCCAAAAGTGAAAGTCTCGTCGAGCATTCATTTCTTCCCAACGCCTGTGAATACGCAGCAGACGATAAGAGTAATTGCTTGGAAAATATGAGGAGAATACAATTGTACTCTTGTTCTATTTGTAATTTTAAGTCATCGGAGAAAAAAAAATTAACTATACATATAATAACACATACAGGAGAAAGGCCTTATTCGTGCTCTATTTGCAATTACAGAGCAATACGAAAAAGTAATTTAGTGGAACATATGAAGATGCATACAGGACAAAAACCTTATTCATGTTCTGTTTGCAAGTATAAAACAGCACGAAAAGGGCATTTAGTGGAACATATCAAAATGCATACAGGACAAAAACCTTATTCTTGTTGTATTTGTGAGTATAAAACAGCACGAAAAGGGCATTTAATAGAACATATCAAGACGCATACAGGACAAAAACCTTTTTCTTGTTCTGTTTGCGATTATAAAACGGCACGAAAAAGTTCTTTAGTGGACCATATGAATACACATACGGGAGAGAAACCTTTTTCTTGCTCTGTTTGTGAGTATCAAACAGCACAAAAAGGTAATTTAGTGAAACATATGAAGATGCATACAGGACAAAAACAATATTCATGTTCTGTTTGTGAATATAAAACAGCACGGAAAGGTCATTTAGTGGACCATATGAAGACACATACGGGAGAGAAACCTTTTTCTTGTTCTGTTTGCGAGTATAAAGCAGCACAAAAACGTAGTTTAGTGGAACATATGAAGACGCATACAGGTGAAAAACCTTATTCTTGTTCTATTTGCGATTATAAGGCAGCACACAAAACTTCTTTAATTGCCCATATGGGATCCCATACAGGACAAAAACCTTATTCTTGTTCTGTTTGCGAGTATAAAGCAGCTCGAAGAGGTACTGTAGTGCATCATATGAAACTTCATACCGGAGAGAAACCTTATTCTTGTTCTGTTTGTGAGTATAAATCAGCGCAAAAAGGTAATTTAGTGGAACATATGAAGACGCATACAGGAGAAAAGCCTCATTCATGTTGTATTTGCGAATATAAAGCAGCACACAAAGCTTCTTTAGTTAGACATATGAGAACACATACAGGAGAGATATCTTTTGCTGACCACGATTTGAAAATGTAGGCCTTGTTCTTTGAACATGTTTACATCTTCTGGGTAAGATTTCTGTAAGCGATTGACTTCTGGTTTCTAAATGCGAGATTTTGTAGCTTTATGAATTCTGTTTTTATTCACCAACATGATCGCCATTGAGGGTAAACAGTTCGAGCTATAGTTACTTCTTGCCAGCTGCTGCCGTCTTATTGCATTACCTTAGTTCTCGAGGCTGTTATGCAAATGATATGCCATTGAAGGCCGTACTTTTCCTATGTTCAGAAATTGGCAAACAATTGTAATTACTATAATTTTTTATTTTCGCTAACGTGTTTTGCTTCTTTCCTCTAGAAACCTTTTAAGAAATATAAGTCATTTTATTACTTATTGCTACGATCAGTAGCTTAACTCAAGTTTCTGATTATTGCTGTGCTGTAATATATTAAATTGTATTCTACAGCATACATTAATTACCTACTTTTACTTACTGTTTAGTGTAATTACTTATTGGTAATAGATATTAACGATATAAGTTTGATTATGAGCATCTTAACCAAACGAGTTTGATTCCCAAAACGAGGCGGTGAGCTGAGTTTTGCGGCAATCATACGAGTTTCGTTAAGTGCTATAAGCAAAGGTGTATTGTTCAATATTTTATATAAAACACGTCAAGGGGAGCAACAAAATAGGACGCCAAAATTCAAAAAGTGGGATTTGCTAATGCTGAAGAACCGTTGGCTCGACGAAAAAGGAGTTTACAGATAAAATTAAGGCTTTTTACAATATAAACAATTTAAAAACTGCAACTAATCTAACCAATGAAAATGACATACATGTACCGCTAGCTGGGAATTTTGAACCATGTGTTTAAAATCTGATATATTGCAATGAACTCATTTTAAGCCATTACAATTATAGTAGCAACATTTCAATCATTTAAAATATTATTTTAAAAATAATGTTCCATAAATGTGCTAATTTGATTTTGCAATTGTAATAAAATAGCATTGACCTTGAAATAATTGGTTGTAAAACTGTATTTAAAAATAGTGTTAGCTTTGAAATATTAAGGACAATGTGAGATTGATGTAAACAAAGACAATAGGGGAAAGCAAAGCGAAACTTGGTTGTGTTATTTTGGCTTCCCCACAAATTTTCTTTAAATGTGAATAAATACCCATTTTCCCAATTAAAGTGTGTTTCAAATTAGTTGAGTGTCCTTTGGTAGGCTGTAGAGGAGTTAATTCGTGGCACATCTGCAGGGAGTAAAAAGTGTTTGAACAGTGCGTCAAGTGAAGCTGGTATTACGGAGCGGTTTTTGGAGGTCCTTGCAGATTAATTGGAATCCTGGAAGTTGAAGGTAGGCAGTGACTTTCATATAAAAGCAGTGGAGCCTTAGGTGTGGGGCAACACCCTGAGTTGGAAGAAGTTTTGGAGCAGAGCGAGCTGTAGACGTCGTTCGGCGAGTCATCTGGGTTTGTTACGGCGGGCCAACAGAGAAAAGGGAACTTATTGCGCGCTCGATTTAAGCCTTATTTTGAATCGCAAAAGCCAATATAAGGTCAGGAAAAATGTATTCTAAAATTGAAATCGGTGAATTTTCAAAGTGGCGTCGTTTTTGTGCATTTCCAGTCGAAGCGGCTCTTGAGAGTTTTGTTAAAGTGGCCTCTATTTTTACGTTTTTGTTATCACCAGGGAACGCATTAATACGTAATCACCGACGTAATTGTTGAAATGAAGTCAACTTCTTTTGTGAAAACGTGAGATTGGATCGCCATATTTAACAGTTTCTTCCCATTAGTTTAAAAATTCTCCATGATAATGATCCCAGTAGATAAATAAGCAGCATTTAAAGCGATTTAGCATTATAGCCAATATACGAGCCCTAACTACTATATGTTCGGACACTTGCTTATTTAAAATAAATGCTTCAATCATTTCACGATACTTGTTTTAATTTAATCTTGGTCAAATATTTTTTGAAAGTGCATTTGTATAATGTAGATTTTACACATTTATTATAATTATTTATGTAAGTGAAAATCTCTAGCAAAATAAATACTATAGAATGCAAAACTAAACCGACAACTAAATGTTCGGACGCAAAGCAGTTTGCTGTGATTCAAACAAATGCCTGTCACTTGTTTTCATTATTATATCACTGTAAGTGTCAAGTGCACAGTTCATGACTGAATTTGTGTAACATTAAGGTAAAATGGTACGGGGAATAGCAACACCTCTAAAGTTACGTGAAATAATTATTCGCGAATACGCGAAAGGAAAGTCCATCAGAAAAGTTGCCGAAGATTTTGGAATCGCGAAGTCCACGATTACAGACATATTAAAAAGATATGGAAATACAGGAAATATTGACGTTGGAGGCAAATCTTTTGGGCGTCCGAGGTTAGCAACACCTCGAATGCAGAGACAACTTATTAAAATTTGTAAAAGTGGACGACGAAGCACTTTACGTGAAATTACAGCTTGCTGGAATCAAGAAACGAATGTAACAGCCGTATTCATAGTCGTTCGCCAGCGGCTCGCCGGAGTTTCGTTATGAATAGTATGTTGGCGGCACTGTACGTCTATGTCAAATCCGTGGTTAGCAGGTTAGATGTTGTGTCAATTTCTGTCAAAACTGACGGAAAACCTAACCTGCTAACCTCGAATTTGACATAGACGTACAGTGCCGCCAACATACTATTCATAACGAAACTCCGGCGAGCCGCTGGCGAACGACTATGAATACGGCTGTAAATGTTGGCAGAGAATCTTGCAGAAAATGGATTCATAAGTCTGGTTTGAAATTTTATACTGTAGGTAACATTTTAAGGATGTGACAATTAATTTAATAAATAAAAACTCTAGGCTAAAGAAAAACCTTTACTAACAGAAGTCCAGAAAAAGAAGCGCTTAGCTTGGGCGAAACAAAAGGAACGTTAGACAGTCGAGGATTGGAGCAAAGTCATTTTTAGCGACGAATCTAAATTTGACATTTGTGTTGGAGACTCTGGTAAGAGAGTAATTCGTACAAAAAAAGAAGCATTCCATAAACTTTCTAAAAGGACTGTAAAATTTCCACAAGGAATCATGATTTGGGGTTGCATGTCAGGTAAAGGAGTGGGAAGTATGGAGTTCATAACTGGTATCGTCAATTCGGAAAAATACCAGGAGATTTTAGAGAGAAGCTTATTACCAAGTGTGGAAATGTTGCACCCTGATCAGGATTTCATATTCCAACAGGATGGTGCGTCTTGCCACACGGCAAAAACTACAAAACTGTGGTTTGAGAACCACAATATAAGGGTTTTAGATTGGCCTTCTAGTAGCCCCGACCTCAACATAATTGAAACGTTATGGCATAAGATGAAAAGGTGTTTAAGAAACCGTCCCCAACGGACTTTACCTGATTTGAGGGCCAAACTTCTAGAAATTTGGAACTCGTTTACTCCAACGGACTGTGAATCATTAATTATAAGTAGCCTAATAGAATTAAAGCAGTTATTAAGGCTAAAGGTGATGTTACACCATACTAGTATTGCAGGGATACTAAATGTCTGAATATTTACGGGGCAATGAACATTGCATTTTTTTTATTAATAATATTTTTGCAGAGTTGTTAATGCCATTAAAAATTAAGCAATATGTAAAATATTTGTTATAAGTATAAATCTTTAAACATTATTTAGTTGCATTGAACTAGAAACAAGTATTGCAAATTTACAGGGATATTTGCATATAATAAGTCAGTGTCCGAACATATAGTGGTTAGGGCTCGTATTACAAATAATTGTACAAATCAATATAATAATTTGATATAGAAAACCCAACCCACGTGAGATAGTCATTAATTAAATCTAAATAAATAAAATACAACAAGAACTGGGAAAATCAAGACATACGCAGCTATTTGCATTTAACACAAAAATCAAATAATATTACATAGCAGATATTTCAGAAAGTCTGCTTATAAAATATCTAGAATCAATTACTGCATTTCGTAATTAGAACAAATTTTAAAAATCTTGAAAATTACATAGTTCGTATATGTTATCAACAAGTATGAGCGCCAACAAGTGTTTACTTACAACAAATATACTTAGATAGGTCGAGAACTTATAAACTCAAATAAATCGCAGCATACAAAAGGTAGCAATAACGAAATCACACAATTAGTACCATAAGCAGTCCATACAATTTATTTAGAAAACGTTGCATAGAGCAGCTAGTACAACAGATTCTAAGAGCATTACATAAGCGAAAGGTGCACCCCCAAATTGCATTTTATACTAGTAATTAATCACAACAATGAGCAATTAAGGGCTAAACACATAGGTATAAAGTAGTTTTACTCGAATTCACTCTATGCTAACCCTTGAAGGCTCGTAGGGCGAATATCATTAAACCAATTTAGAATCGGCTGAATCCTGCAAGGAACCAACCAGGTACGTTGATTTAAAGAGCACCACACGAAAGTCAGGTTCACTAGGTCGTAAGTACTTATCTGAGCGATCAAGCTCCTGCAGCGGATGGCTAAGTAGCGTCCCAATGGGCTCTCACAGCTATACTGACAGCAGGTTGAGGATGTTTTCAGAAATCACCAGATCGCAAGCAAAATATAGCTGTAAAGCTGATCGCTCAGGCGACGTGAATCAAGGTCAAAGTTATATAAACATGTTATATGAGGAGCGAAAGGAGTGGTGGATAGGTGGTATGAATACTTCAAAGAAGTTTTAACTGTAGCGAAATATCATCGACAGGAATTAATGATAGAAAACGGTATACAAAAAGGAGAAAGATTACAACACCCTCAAAAGAAGAAATAGAGAAGATGATAAAAGTTAACGAAGAACAAGAGTCCCGGTAATAACAGAATACAAGTTGACCTTACTAAATATGGAGAAGCAAAGTTAACAGAAAAAAATCTCTCAAATACATGCACTTTCAAAATCATTGCAACATAATCTAAAAACTGTCACAGAATTATGTCACAAACTAGCTTTGAGCCTACCACATTAGATGTCCTTTTTGAAATTAATCTAGTGTTTCCATTTTTTAAATTGGATCGTAATTTCAAAATAAAACTAATTAATTTCGATACTCCTTGATCAGATTCGAAAGGCGGTTAACATGCAGCGGAGACGGCTGGATTCTACTACAAACGAAATTAGTTAGTTAGGACGCCAGTCTTTTTATACGACGAATTTGCGCAGTTAGTGACGAGAACCCACAAACTCAATAAACGGTAGCTAGTCACTAGATCATCTGAAATAAAAATTACATATGCCAGATCGAGCAAGGTGCAATAATCCATAACACATAATGTAATAACATCAAATATAATTATCCCGTAATACGAAATATAAATACCTTAAAAATGCAAATTATAAGTGTTTCATTTTGAATTAAACAGATATAAATTTCAGTCAAAATTTACGAAATATCGTTCACAATTTAAAAGCCAGTTTTTGCTTCATAATTACGCCGGTTTAAAGACCGCAAACTGCAACCAAGCAACTTACGCAAATAAACGACCTATAATCAAGAGTTCAGCGGTCGTACTTGCAAATACAGCAGGAAGCGATACTGCTTAACCGCTGAATAGTTATTTTGTAATATTAGACTCGTTCTAGTGAACTACACCTTTGTACTTTGATATGTTATTATTTACTTAAGTAATTATTTTTTTTGTATAAATAGACCGTTTATTTTTGTAATAAATCAATCGACATTTACTGTTTGATTCAGTTACATCGATACTACCTTTCTAAGCCTAAAATTTGAAGTGTGAGGCTGCGCTTCGGGTAGTTATCTAATTATCATCCCTTTAAGTGCCATTGACTACATTGGCTTAAAACGTAAATGCAGTCTCATTCATGTGCTTAAAAATAGGGATAAAGAATCAGTGCAACCAACAGAAACCTGATACAGCCTCCGGGAATTTCTGTTCAGTAAGTATATATGCATGGTACAAGGGGTTAGTACAGGTACACACATAAAGAAATCACAATTACTATATTACATACTCTCTGCTATCACAGATAAATAAATAAATTATATTAGCAACCTAACGCCAACGAATTTGGTGATGTGAAACAGCTATAAGCATTTTTAAATGAATATCACTATTATTTATATTTCAAAACCAAAAGTAACACTCACTGGACTCCCTGAAAGGAAGTCTCGGTGCAAAAAGCAGTGAAAGAGTAAATTTTTATATATCCCTGTAATTCGCTAGATAAATCGAGGACATCTGATGGATGCATATCGCAATCGCTGGCGCACAAGGGCTAATGATCCATTTAAAACACAGCTTTGATAGTGAAAAGTTTAACAAGGTAAAATTTAAGCAGATATGAAAGATCCAGCTTGCGAGAGAGTTCGTTACGTAGGTCACAACTCCAGCCAGGCATCGACTAAAGCATCAGCAGGTATCATAAACTCCACTCACAAGTCTTTTGACGCCGGCACACATGAGTTGCTCTAAATTGACTCCAAAAGGACTGGGGGCATCCAACGTAGCGAGCGTCCACGTTCAACGTACACACGGAAGGGTATTTTATCACTAGGTGGGCGGAAAAATGCTTCAACAGGAATACGAGAGCTCCAAGCCACAGTTTTACTATGCCCGAGTTGCCCGTTAGCTTGACGGACAACACTTATCGCGTCGAACGACTTCGTTAGTCCAAAAATCCGTCAACAACGAAGGAAAACTTATTCCCCGTGTAAATCAGTGACAAAACACCCTCACAATCGGGTGTGAAGACTAACATGAAGCGACTGTATTACTCAACCAAAGGAGGTACGCTTGCGACAAAAGACAAGACAGCCGGAAAAAGGAGGAGGCACTTTCAAACCAGCGCCCATTTAAGAAACTTACCTTATCTCAAAACCCACCATAGAAACTAAGTGAAACAACGAATCGCGAGTGAGCAAAAGTCAATAACGGACCAATTTTTGCTAAACCAAATAACGTTTGAAGAGCGTTCTAAACTATGTAAAAAGTAAGTAAACATATCTTAATTTTTCTGGTAATATTGAAACACTATAAGAGGAAACGCTTTGCTAGCTAGACGCTTTATGCGCTACACTAAATGCTCCGTCTAAAGTATTTGATTATCAGTGCGTTATAAATGACGCACTGGCGACATGACTGATGGCGTTGCGATGCAATTATCGTATTATAGTGTATGAAATATTGTGAAACTATAAAACAATAGGATCCATAGCAGAAAAGCCAAATTTGGGACTAACTCCAAATATTACTCCAGCAAATATAACAGCTTCACGTATCTGGGACAAATGATATGATGCTGGGCTCGTAATAGTATATTGTTTTATTAGGAAAAAAGTGGCACTTTGTTTGACAAGCAATTATGTTTACCTTTGTGAGACGAACGCAAAAATTGCAAGTCAAACAGAGTCACTTTTAATTCGAATAATACATACTATTTTTTCCGCAACCTAGAAAAGTACAAAATATTCAAAATTTGAGATGGTTGTTTGCTTTTGACGTTTCCCATTTAAAAATGGTTATGACAATTACATCCATAGGCGACCTGTTAGAACTTACTTTTAGTTCCTAGGAAGTAATAGTAATTTGTATACCAAGGCACTGAAGTTTAGGAATTTCAGTGTCGAGGGGTACACTATGTTTTTTTAAATCGCTAAATTACAACATTTTAACCATCCTTTGTAGGTTATGTTGACAACGGTTGACGTTTACTTATCGCCCTGCCGTTTACAAAAAGTCGTAAAACAATGGAGGTTAGCAGGTTAGGTTTTGCGTCAGTTTTGACACAGATTGACGCAAAACCTTACCTGCAAACTTCGAATTTGGCATAGGCTTACAGTGCCACCAACATATTATTCATACAACAAACATTTCAAAGGGAACTTGGATGGAAAAGCATTTATAATCACCCGGTATATAAACGAGACTGCCACCACTGCAGATGAATAAACTGCAGGTTCTCAAATATTACATAACTTCCAACTGTAACTCTTGTATAAACATAAATAGCTAATGCGGCGTACTGTCAGATATTGTGTGGTAGGCTGTGTATGCAGATAAAGAAGTTAGTGTAGATGTCACATGGCAAACATGGAGCAGATACTGCATTTGCCACTTTAGTTTGTTCTTAACCGATTGCATCGGGGTTTGCAATGTATAAAGCAACTATTGGTGCTTCGAATTCGTATGTATTGATGCCACCTTTCGGGTTTACCGATTTAAAAAATCTACAGTTGCATCAGCCCGCATTACACCCCTTGGTATATGATTAACTGCGTTATTTATAATTAGGTAATTGCGTTATTCCTCTTTAAGGCCTAGTTTCCTTTTATGTCGTTTTTAAATTCACCTTTCATGGATTGGTCTAGGTTATCGATGTTATTGTTATCAAGAATCCAACCTTCCATACTTGCATGTGAGCAATATTTTCCAGTTGGAGTTATGGTGTCGGCCTACTTGCGCCCGGCCCATTTACGCCCACCGTCATTTTCGGCCCATTTACGCCCATTGTCATTTTCGGCCCATTTGCGCCCCAGAAGAATGTCAACGGTAATTAAGGTCTCATTTGCGTCCACGCTTGCAACTCATTAGTCATCAGGACACCCGAACTTGGCCGACTAGTGCTAAAAACAAATCTCCTAAGTGGAGCATATCAAACCATTTCAATATATAAAATATTGTAATTAAATGAAATACACTTCCGACATAACAGCCTATTAATTAGCCTCAATAAAATGAAAGACCTTAGTTGACAATAACTATTAATGTTAAGGACTTTATAAACTTTTGCCGCTTCTCTTGCATTCTGAATTCATACTGTGCGCAGTAGACTGCCGGGCGGGTCCGATTCTAAAAACTTACTTACGTTCCATCTGTCAACGTGGCAGCATGCGAACAGGTCCGCTCTGCGAAAGTAATTATTGTTCACATGTTTAAATGTTAAACTGTTCGTGTAAATTTATAGCAAATAAATTACCTACTTTTGCTTTCAACGAGTGTATAATTTAGTGAAGAAAATAAATCCATACAGTCCATTAAATTCCAAGGCGAGCTGGCAATCAAGAATTTTCCAAATAACGGAAAACTGAGAAGGCTCCCCAACATTGGTCCTACGATCCGGATTAGTACGAAGCCGGAAAAGCCATTGTTCCTTCGAGCCGCATGGTCCATCGGCCCGGAAAAGCAGCCTAAATTCGCAGTTGTACAAGGCAAGTAAGTACAACAAGCAGTTTTCGTCCATAACGAGAGGAAGGAAGACAGCATACGGTGCTAGCAACGTGAGAGCGAGATAGCCAAACGCCAAGTCTCGCTCCAAGTTCGTGCACGTGTGCATTGCAGCTGCAGACGAGACGGCAGTTCAAGCCACATTAAGGAAAAGGCGGCAAACACACCAATATCAATGTAAGCCTAATTTCCTATTTTTGCAATTCCTATGCATGAATTTGGTTTTCTATCATCTGTGTTAGGCATGTGCATAATTTCAGCTGCGTATTATTGCGTAAACAAATGGTTTATGAGTCATATAAACATTTTTAATTGCGTGAACTGCCAAGCTATTACGTTTGTTAGCGATATCCCCTGCATGTTTCATACTGCAGTCGAAGCAGTCAGAAGTGAATCATCTCGCGTTGTACCAGGGTCGTTTTCTGCGTCGTTAGCGACAAGTTTCTCGCGTCGTTATCAAGCGCTGTCTGCGTTGTAAACAAAATTCCGTACCAGGGGCGTACGAGAGTTAGTTCTATCCGTTAAATTGTTTTAATTTCAACAATTATGGATTCGCTTGTAAGAGTACGAGGCTCAATCAAAGGCAAGGTTACGCGTTTTGCAAATTACGTGCAATCTTTGCAAACAATTTATGATGAAGATCAATTCTTATCTAGCGCTCAGATTGTTCAATTGCAAGAAAGATTGGATGCTATAGCCACCGTGCTATCGGAATATTATGCAGTTCATGAACAAATTTTAGAAAACAGTAAGGATACAGAATCTGAAATGCAGCAACAAGTTGAATTTGAAGATTCTTATTTTTTCGCAATATCACAAGCTAAATGTTTGATTAATGAATACAACAAACAGTCTGATGTTGCACCAGATCGTTCTGGATCTCCTAACGGTAGCGTAAGATCAACGCATTCAAATTGCAGTTCACATTGCAATAATCAAGCTGTACGCCTTCCTGCCATTTCGATTCCCAAATATTCAGGGAACGTGTCAGAGTGGTTGGAGTTTCATGAGATTTTTATTAGTTTAATTCATGAGAATCAAGCGTTAACTAATATTCAAAAGCTGCATTACTTAAAGGCTAGTTTACAGGGTGATGCAAGCCAAATTATAAAAAGTTTAGAGTTTACTGCGAGTAATTATACTCTAGCTTGGGATGCATTGTGTAATCGTTACAATGATCCAAAAATTCTGATTCATAACCACCTCAATGCTATTTTTGAACTTGAATCGTGCAGTAAGGAATCTGCAACTAAATTACGTACGATTAGCGATATGTTATTCAAACATTTTACAGCAATCAAATCATTAGCAACCGAAAGCGAGCTTCTTGATGTTGTTATCATTTATGTCGTTTCTAAAAAACTGGACCCCACGACATTCCGTGAATGGGAGGTCCTTAGAAACCGGTCAAGTTCTGACCTGCCTAATCTTGACGAGTTCAAGGAATTTCTGCAAAACACAGCAAATCTTCTAGAAACTCTGGAAGTAAAAAATATTAAGCTTGTACCCGAAAAGTCTTCCAAGGTACATTCGAAATCATTTGTGTCAGGTACCCCTTCGTGTCCACTTTGTAAAGGATCTCATTCCTTGTACAAATGCGATAAGTTTGTCAAGCTGTCTTCACTTGACAGAAATTCAAAGGCAAAAGAGCTCCGTGTATGCTTTAATTGCCTAACTCAGGGTCACCTTGCGAGCCTCTGTAGCTCCAAATATACGTGTAGAAAGTGCAAATCAAGGCACAACACACTTCTTCATGAGGATAAACCTCAAAATGCTTCTTCTAGTCAACCAGGATCTGCGATGTCGGCAGAAACCCCTGTTGAACTAAACCAATCGATTTCGGCATTCTGTTCGAATGCTTTGCAGGTACTCTTACCTACGGCTACCGCTAAACTCATCGCTGATGATGGTACGCCTCATGTTGTGCGAATCCTGCTGGATTCCGGTTCCCAATCGAACTTCATACGTTCAGATTTGTGTAAAAGGTTGAAGTTTCCAACTCGCGAAGTCAACGTTACTGTTTCTGGCTTAAGTAAAGCCACTTCTCAAATCAAAGCTAGGTGTGATATCAAGCTGCAAGCCCCTCACACCTCGTACAGTATTGGCCTATACTGTCTTGTTCTCGATGAGATTACAGGTACAACCCCAAGTTTTCGCGTCCAGCGAAACAGCTTCAAGGTTCCTGATAACATCAAGTTATCAGATCTGTCCTACGACCAACCGGGCACCATCGACATTCTGATTGGTTCGCCCATTTTCTGGCAGCTCCTTTGTATTGGACAAATTGGTCTAGGCCCAAATCTTCCCATCCTCCAAAAAACTCGTTTTGGTTGGATTGTTTCTGGCCCTACAGGCCCTCCTTCTGCGTACCCTGTACAGTGCAATCTTGGCACGATCGAGGATGCTTCTGATCCCATTGCTAGGTTTTGGCAACTCGAACATTACCCAGAGAAAAAGGTCCGAACAAATGAAGAGACCGCCTGTGAGGCACATTTATTGCAAAATACTCAACGAGAAGCGAATGGTCGATTCGTTGTCTCTATCCCTCTCAAGGAACCTGTAGAGGTATTGGGTGATTCATTGCAAATCTCTCAGAAAAGATTCTTATCAGTAGAGAATATTTCAGATTCTGCAAGTAGTAAGGCTACCACGCGTAGCATCTTGCCTGAAATATCCCAGATTTCAGATTCTACAAGTAGTAAGGCTACCAATCGTAGCAGCTTGTCTGAAATTTCCCAGATAGTTGACCCGCTGGGTCTGTTAAGCCTTTGGTGGCATGGTCCCACCTGGCTAAGCGAAGGTGAGGCATCTTGGCCTACTTCCATGTTTAATATTTCAGATTCTACAAGTGGTAAGGCTACCAATCGTAGCAGCTTGTCTGAAATATCCCATATTTCAAATTCTACAAGTAGTAAGGCTACCAAGCGTAGCATCTTGTCTGAAAGATCGCAGATATTTGACCCGCTGGGTCTGTTAAGCCTTTGGTGGCATGGTCCCACCTGGCTAAGCGAAGGCGAGGCATCTTGGCCTGCTTCCAAACATGTTCGTGCTGAGCTTCCAGAATTCAAAAAAGAAGTTCAGAGTCTTCCTGTAACCTCTGTTGAACCATTTCCGTTCAATCAGTATTCAAGCTTCGCTCGCTTACAACGAGTTACAGCTTATTGTTTTGTCACAAAGGCAGTGCACCTTGAATTGGTCGCTGATATTTCTACTGAAACCTTCTTAATGGCTTTTCGCCGGTTTGTGGCTCGTCGAGGCAAACCGCTCCATGTCTATTCAGACAATGGCACTAATTTTGTCGGCGCTAATTCCGAGTTAATCGAATTAGGCAATTTTCTCGCGGAGCAAAACCCTTCTATTTCCGAATCAGTCGCGAGCGACGGAGTAGCTTGGCATTTTATACCCGCGCGCAGTCCCCACTTTGGCGGATTGTGGGAGGCCGGAATTAAGTCCTCCAAACATCACCTACGGCGCGTTATAGGTAACGCTAGTCTAAATTACGATGAATTTTGCACTTTGCTAGCACAGGTGGAAGCGACCTTAAACTCCCGACCCCTGTCCCCTTTGTCCGCTGATCCAAACGACCTTCAGCCTTTGACTCCTGCTCATTTCCTGATTGGTCGTCCGTTGGTGTCACTGCCTGATCCCAACGTTACTGAGATAGCCGAGTCTCGGCTGTCTAAATACCAGAGAATACAACAACTTCACCAGAATGTGTGGAAGAGATGGAGTAAAGAGTACATCTCGGAACTCCAACAGCGCACCAAATGGCGCACGCATCTTTCGGACCTCCAGCCTGGTTCCATGGTCCTCATCAAGGATGACAATCTACCCCCTCTGAAGTGGAGGTTAGGCCGGGTCACCGAGCTGCACCCTGGCCTTGACGGCGTTACGCGTGTGGCGTCAGTGAACACTGTGTCAGGAATCGTGAAACGATCCTTCGCCAAATTGTGCCCGCTACCTAGTGTTGTGAACTAGTGCGTTAGCGTTCAGCGCAGTATTCGTAAGGCCTTTTGGCTCCCCATTGTTCGGGTTTTCTTGTACTCGATTAAGATCCATGTACTATTATGCTTTGTATATATGTGTGTTCATGTTGCATGTTTTACTCTAGCTGTTACATGTCAACTCTGTACTGTTTTATTTGAAAGGTTACCCTTTCCAAGGCGGGCGGTATGTTAAGGACTTTATAAACTTTTGCCGCTTCTCTTGCATTCTGAATTCATACTGTGCGCAGTAGACTGCCGGGCGGGTCCGATTCTAAAAACTTACTTACGTTCCATCTGTCAACGTGGCAGCATGCGAACAGGTCCGCTCTGCGAAAGTAATTATTGTTCACATGTTTAAATGTTAAACTGTTCGTGTAAATTTATAGCAAATAAATTACCTACTTTTGCTTTCAACGAGTGTATAATTTAGTGAAGAAAATAAATCCATACAGTCCATTAAATTCCAAGGCGAGCTGGCAATCAGGAATTTTCCAAATAACGGAAAACTGAGAAGGCTCCCCAACAATTAAAAAAAGTTATAAGTGGTACAACCTTTGTTAACTTATCCGCCCTGTCCTCTACTAAGTAACTCTCGCATTTATTTTCTAAAAGTATATGGAGAACTATTTCAAATACGAGTATATAAAGTTAGTATATTGTGTAATTCCCATAACATTATCTTCAAAAACTAGGTGTCACTGGCACGCTGATAAAATGCGCTAATCTGTACAATAATCTGAATTATTAATCAATAAATTTGACACCAGTGTAACACCTCTAACTAAAGTTTTAAAATAGATCTCAAATAAACACAAACATTAAAGTAGGTACCAACAGAAGTGCATACAAGTTAGGACAGCTAAGCGAAAAATTGTTAAATTTAGTGTTTTTGTAATAACTAATTTGCAAGTAGAAGACCGCCGCACTATTCGGCCAAGTTCGGGTGTCCTGATGACTAATGTGTTACAATCCTGGACCCAAATGAGACCTTAATTACCGTTGAAATTCTTCTGGGGCGCGAATGGGCCAAAAATGGCGGTGGGCGCAAATGGGCCGGGCGCAAGTAGGCCTATATCGGAGTTATGTGGAATTATGGTTAATGACTCTGCGAACCGATCGAGCCGTTTATATTAAGTTTAGAACTTTGAAAGTAGAGGTTTTCAAGACTGTTACGAGGAATCTTTTGTGCTCAGAAAGTCAGGTACCTTTGTATACGTACATATGGTTCATGCTACATTGTGGTATGACCAACCTCGATCGTACAACGATAGTTTGAATTAGATCTTTGTGCCCGATTCTTTTAGGAACTACTCCACACTGGTGAAAAGCTGTATGTTCCATCGGGAGAATAGACAAGTGAACGATTATAATTCTCTATTGTGCACTAAACTTTGAGTTATAGCTACAACCGTTTTTTGTATGTATGTATGTATGTATGTATTATCTGTAACCTCATTTGCCTTGCGGTGTAGAGGCTGGTGCTTTATGCGCTGTCATCTGACGGTACAATGCTCAACTTGCTCCGGATTCGGGATACAGAGTTGGAGCGCGCGATTTGCGCTTGCGCAGCAACCATTGTGTGAGGTGTGTGGCTTGGTGATGTGTTGACTTTGTTACTCTATATCTTAGGTCTATGGTTCTGAGTAGAGCACATTTAATTTGGTGCGCAACTGTGAATGGTCTCACCGAGCCCGATTCCAATCGGCAAGGCTATGGAAAAATCCGACCCCCGCGATATTCGAACCTAGGACTTGCTTAATGCCAGCCTGGCGCTTACACAACTGCGCTACGCACCAACCGGTTTTGTTAATTGTAAATTGAACAAGGACGTTACAGTGCGCAAATGGTATAATATATCTGTTACTGTAGAAACAATAATTGAAGCGTCCCATTCCAAAACTCGCCTTCTCCACTCGAACTAATTTTACAGAAAATCCAAAAAACTAGTCCATGGTTATCTTTTTAAACTAATGATTCTGGTGTTGTTCACTGGCACCATATGCGTGTCTATTACCGTTTCTGCATAAAATATTTAAAATAGAGCTGCAAATAATGTAAATATCCTGACTGTAAATTTGGATAAGACAAGTTCTGATATGACATGTTGGATTAAACTAGTTTTGGAATGGAAGTAATGGTATTTCATTTATTTTAAACAGCAAATTCTGCAACATTAATGTTGTGTTTCTTTATTTAGAAAAAGATTTCATAAAAAAAATAACACATGATCTTAGGCAACTTTATTGATTATAATACATTGGAAGTTTTGATATATTATTATTATACAGTCATGACCACACCGTCCTCTTCATCGTCAACTCGTCTTTCACAAAAATCGTTTGATTCTTCGTAGCCATCATCTATAATATTATCATTTTCGTTTTCTAGCAACTGGTTGTTTTCTAGAGCACTCAGTAAGTCTTTGTAAAATTGCAACCCTTCTGTACGATTAGTAATCCAATCAACTCCAAAATGTTTCTTTAATAATTTATTAACATCTTGCAACTTTGCGGCCTTTACCACAACTCCCGACTTTATTACTGTAGGATTCATTCCACTGATCCTCTTTCCTTTCCTTAAAATCGACTTTGCCACTCCGTTCTTCGAATTGTAATGCATTTCACCTTGTACGTAAATGTTTCCCAGGGTTGTCTTTAAAAGAAAAACCTTTTCATAGAAGAAAACTTGAAATGCCATGAACAAACAGCTTTTAGATAGATGCCCGCTTCTGTCTTCCAGTCTCTTACTGGGCAATCTTTTCCCAATTACCTAACGGTGCCGTGATCTTTAAAAATGTCTACGTATTTTCTTGGATTTGTAATCTTGGGTAATTTTTTTAAGAATTTTTTCTATCCTTCCAAACACCCTGTCGGAAGGTAGAAACGAATGACCTGGAATTGGAATTACCAGTTCAATAGATTTAACAGACTCTGGAGTTAAAGTTGACAGAAAGTAGCTACATGCTCCAATAACAGTGGTATTGCGATTTTGGCCTCCGCATCCATCGGCGCACAATATAATAAGGGAACAATGGGATAAATCGGTTTTTGATAAGCAGTCCAAAACAGCAGATGCTATTTCGTTCGACCCCTTATGGTATTCATGTTCCATCCATGTAAAGATAAAGACATTTTCAGAAGTCAGTCGAGAACCTGACGAACCCACTACAATAGTGAAGATGTAGGTGTATAGTTGTCGACTGTAATAGGCAATTTGATCTGGAACTTTGGGATTTACTAAATTTTTTTGACAATCAAACGACAATGTAATCATATCTTCTTGTTCTTCCTTTAGTTTTCTGAAAAATGACTTGGCTTTTAACTTATGCAGTTGTCTCTCAACACCTATAGCTTCCTTTTTTTATCAGTTTCTGATTTATATCTTTCTCCTAATGCAATACAACAAGAACAAGCGTCGGTGACTGGTGTGCCAAACCCAATATTGTAATCTTGATTGAAAATTTTACGAAAGAAAGTTTTTTTCGCAGTTAATTCTTTTGGCAGACTACTATTGTACAGCTGCGGAAATAAAAAGCGGGACACAAAATTTTTGCCGAAGCTAAATTGTCTGAATAAATTCATTTTCGATGCTATCCCAAGCTTCTTGAACTGCATTAACCTGTTCGTCTTTGTTCATTGACACATAATAGAAAGCATTTCATAAAAAATCAGGAAGGCAACATTACAACGTTCAAATAGTAAAAAATGACCCTACAGAACTTGTCCCGGTTTATGTTTCCGCAGCTGTACATAGCCCAAATCTTGGAAATGTTTAGTTCACTAGGTAAATATTGCCTAGTCGTTGTTTTAGATCTACAGTAGTGGCTTTCAACGCCTTTCAATTTTTCAATAAATTTTTTAACAGAAACCCTGCGTTCTTCATCACCCTTACTGCGTGTATCTCCTCCTCTGTTTTCTTGCGGCAATTTGCCACTTGCTAAATGGTTTCGTGCAATTCTCTGAACCCTATTGTTAGATACGTTTAGAATGTTCAGAAAAGATTTTTGACATACTTGAACACCAAATGACCTGCAGTCAGCGATCTTCACGTAATATTGCACCGAAATATGTTTTCGACTGCTCCCTTCTTTCACAGCTATCTCTCTTTTTGGTACAGCTGCTTTGCAATATTTTAAAATATAAACATCTTGCTGTACTTTAGTGCGACACATATAAAAATTTGAGTAAAACTCGTAAACATCCCTCCTAGTAAGCTTGTTGCATTTATATGTTTTTCCATCATGCTTGCATTCAGGACGACGCGGCAAGCCAGAGGGAGCATGTCTATATTATAAAAGAATGAATACACCAGAAAAAAATACTTACATTATTTTCGTTTCATTTAATTAAATTATTATTTTCGTTTCATTTAATTAAATTAAAAGATAAATTGTTACAGTTTTAATTCATCAGATCGACATTGATCATAATTATGGTCCAAAATCGGGTACAACCTACAGGGATCGCCGGGTTTACCAGAAAACGCAGATCTTAATGTGTCGGAACAGATTTTGTTTCTCCGGTTACTCGCACTTAGCTGAGTCGGGAAGGCGTGATTCGAAAGCTCAAAGAAAAACCGGCGGCACTTACCCTGATGGATTGCTTAAGATATATGCCTAGAGCGCCACTTGTTTCTAGATAGGGAATGGCAAACGTGTTAGAAACAAGAACACACACGTAGCCTATGGGGAGGTCCTTCACGTAACTGCACTCCGCTACAGCGTCCCCTCCGCCAAGCTCCTTCGGGCCTGTTGGTGTATACACGGTGTGGCCTTGCAACAAATGACTTACCTTGATGGCCACACCCTCTAGAGCAATAAAAGAAAACACTGACAAGCCCAAAATCTAGGGGCGTTCTTAATTGAAGAGCAGGCTTTGGGTTCACATTTACTTACACCAGGCTTTCGCCGTAATTAACTAATGACTAAAGGGTTCAGCAACAACAAATAACTAGACTGAAATTAGCAAAGATTTATGTTTAATAGCCCACCCAGCAGTGAGTTTAAATTTAATACAAAGGGTACATCCTAACTGGAGTTTCGGGGTCCCCTAGCAAAAGTTAACTTAATCTAAGCATCATTAACAAATAAACAGAACAAAATCACAGGAGAGACGTCCCTGCGTATAATAATTAATTTGAATAATTCAATCAAGTGGGCGTACGCAATGTCCAATATAAACTTCAATAGCGCACGACAGATGGTCGATATCACTTCACACGGCACATAATTAAACAAAGCAAAAACACATATTTACTGTAAACAATTTTACCTTGGCCCCAAAGCGTGTTTTTGTCGGGAGCGGTGAACGAGGTCCTGGTGGAGTCAATTGGCAGTGAGGGCTACAGTGCAAACGGAGTTGTTGGGATGAGAGTTCAGGGACTCCCCAGTAATCAGGAACAAGAGATGACGGCCTTCGATGAAGCTCTGGTGAAACGTAACGAGGTGTTGCAAAAAATCCCCAAGATGGAAGCAACCCCTCAACGGTTGTGGGAAAAATGACAGCAAATAATACACTATTGCGCGGCGAGCCCCCACTAATTACAATAAGCCCGGCGTTGATACACAAATTTGCATACAGCAATGGTTTTCCCCACTTAACAGAGAAAAGTTAGTTAAGGCTTAAAGATGTCGTCTCTAATTAAATGTGCAAATATCTTCCCCTGGAAAGTAAGCTATAGGAGACGAGTCGGCCATTCGTATCAACGCCGAGTTAATTCACTTCATCTGCCCGCCACGCAATTTCAAAACACACCAACAATGAATTGCTTCGAAGGTTCGAGCTTGACTCACTTAACTCAGAAAAATCAACACGCGGATTTAATAAGAGGCAACGAAACTTGCTGAAGGGCACTCACAAAAATAGCGCAGCCCCCGGCCGAGGCGCCGGGGGTTGCGTTCTTTTAACACGTTCTTGGTCGGAAGCTTGCTACTAATTAATTAATTTCAAATCGGGCTACGCGTGACGGCTACAATGGAAGAAAATTTCGAACCCCGAAACCATCATTTCTATATGTGCGGTTAACTAAGGACTTATGAAACCTTATTTCATTTGCCCATTGAACATTCTAGAAGAAATTTCTTGCTGTTGCAGCGAGTCCCAGGATATCGAATTACACGACCAATTTTCAAGAACTTTGAGCGCTGAATTGCCTGAAAGAAAACCTAAGGCTTCAAGGACTATTTTTGCTTCTACTTGAAATAAAGAATTTGATTAATGTGGGTACTGGCGACCGACGGTTGAAACAACCGCACGCTCTGTGCGTTAAAGGAAAATGCTTACAGGGAAAAATTCCGCAGCTCGGGGCGCGTTAGCGTCTAGGCCAAATAAAATTTAAAATATAGCTTTAAGATCCAGGGTTGAACTTTAGACAGGGCCGTCTTCAGAAATTTATCAAGACAAAAAAACCTATTAAAGCGGCATCAACTCAACGTAATTTTGAGCAAAACGAAAGAGGTCGAAAATAATCTAACAAAATCTGTAAAACTGGTACATAACCTACATACTTAGCACGCTTTTGCACCTCCTTTTTCCATTTGGAAGGGTCACTAACTCGTTTTATTCCTTTTCGCGGTAACGATGGCACTATGTTACTTTCCAATTCCATGACAGTCCAGTACAGCAAAATAATTTTTGAAAGCGAATTAATAATCTTCATTATTAGTAATGCAAACGTAACCAAACTAATCAAACTATGACTGTACACAACGCAAATTCATTATAATACGCAAGCGCCAGCCGCCCAGTGATTGGTTCAGTGGATAAGGCGAGTTCTGCTTTAGAACTGTTACTGGATAAGGCGACTTTTGGAATGTTGTTGAAATTTCTCCCAACATTTTCAATGGGATATGACAAGTTTTGGTCCGTTTTAGTTCATATTAAAATACTGCTTGAAATTCTGCGTCTTTTGATGTATCTAACTCATTTTTTTTAAGTGGAGAAGGCTAGTTTTGGTATGGGACGCCTCAATTAATAGTTTAGTGTACAACAGAAAACTGTAGTCGTTCATTTTTATGTGCTCCCGATTATAACACAATTTTGATGACCCCTGAATTGCACAATTTCATACGCTTTTCAATAAAAATTTTTACATTAAAATATTATAATTAATTGTTCGGATAACTTTGCCTGTTACATGCATAATTGTTAAATTTAAAGAAATTCCAGCACTTTTGAAGTGGCTTCTACACCGGTAAAAAATGATCTGTTTTAGGTTATTATACTGAACTAGCAGTCCAGTGAGACAAATGTCTCATTTAAAAACACAAAAAAGACCGTTTTTCAAATAGAACGCGTATTAAATAAAAACTGTACCCAGACCTGGAAGGTGTCAAAGTGGTTGCCTAACCGATCGACGTTTTAAGGAGCAGAGGGTCGCAGCTCCGTTTGGCTGCTGAAACAGTTTTTATTTAATACGCGTTCTATTTGAAAACGGCCTTTTTTGTGATTTCTCGAAACCCGGAAGTGTCACGTGACTGAAATTCGTTTCCTGACCTGACATGACCATTCCAAACATATAACTTCCATAACTTTTTTCTCTATCTCTTACGGTTTGGCTGCTGAAACAGCGTCCCGGACAGACAAAACGGCCTCCCAGACAGACAAAACTGCGTCCCAGACAGACAAAACTGCGTCCCAGACAGACACGTCTATTAGATAAAGGATGTTTTATGGGCACACGTTTCGTTCAAGTCATGTTTTGTTTAGTAGCTTGCGTTTTGCGAGCTTTGTTATACAGATTTGTACTCGGTGCCCTAAAAATATCAGACCATCGATCTCTGAACCGCTTATTGCGTAGTTACTAGTAACATCATAATAAAATGTTTGAATCCTTTAAAGCTTAGTACTTGTTTAAGTAGTAATTGATATGATCTATTTAACTTTGTCAATATCCAACCTTTCTCAATTATATACTTAATTAATGATTTTGAAAAAATGCTTGAATGATAGGATAACATTAAACTTAGGTGAATTCTAAATATGTTTTATTCTCTCTGTCGATAGGTATAAATTTTAATTGTGTTATTCATATTTGTGGAATTGATTGTTGATTTGATATTTATTTATAATTATTGATATTCGTGGAATTTATTGCGTTTCTAATATTTGGGATTTATTTATCACTATTATCGGGAAACTAACAATTTGTTGTTAATTGTACCGATTATTTTTTATATTAAAGCATTCGTATTTAAAGTTATTGCCTACATTTTCTTTGTTTGCAAACTATTTTGCCTTTAATTATCCTAGTTGTGAAAGCCTTCGGCCGGTAGCTACGTTGTTTTGATTATGTGTGCATTAATTTTCTAGAACAAATTAGTGTGGAACTGTTTAGTGCAATCGATCTTATGTCGGGCACCCCTTATAATTTCAACCTTGTTTAACTCAAGAAAGCATGTGGCGAATTAGTTTCTTGAGACATCTAAAAGAATATAAGAAACCAACCGACAGTTCTGGAAAATACTTCTATTTAGGAGATGCAATTACATTTTTAATACTATACACAAAAGCTGGACATGAAGCTGGAACAGCAGACTCTGATGAAGATGATGAATGTGAGAAGAACTCTCAAATTGGGAACAGTCAAAACACTATGAACGATGAAAAAAGTGTAAATTACTCCTATATTCCGCACAAGATAATTGAAGGTACTAATCATGAAGGTAAAGAAGTTAATAAAATATTCACTTTTGGATTATTGGAAAAGCATGCATTTCCTTTCACGTCAACGGATGTTGCAAACGTTCACTTTCAAGAAACGCAAATACTGCAAGTTGGTAAATCGTAGCTGTGCAATATTTAAGTGCCTTGAGCAATAGGTATACCATAAATAACAAAAAAGAAAGAATCTTTCGACGGAGAAGACAGTGACTCACTTTTCCTAAAAATCTAAGCGATACTCAAAAGAGGCGGTTCTTTGAAGAAATTTTAAATGATGATAATGTACGTGCTACTATACATGCCCCTGTTCCATCTTCGTATTCTTCTGCAGTATTAATCTCATCTCATGATAGCAACTCTGCGATAACATATAGTACCGACAATGGAAAAGAATACGTTAACCTTTTAAATGCTGTTGTTTTTGACTAATTTTTATGATTATTTAATATGTTGTAACCTTCGTTCAAATAAAAGTTATATTATCAATTCTAAAAATCTTTGCTTATCAAACAACCTTTCTTCAACTGCTAAAGTCAGTTTGAAATTTGTATCCTCCTTGGTTATGTGAGGTGCAACAACGGAAACTAACCTGGTAAATGTTTGTTTGCAAAGGCATTCCATAATATAACTTAAATTTGTCTGAATGATTACTTAGTCCTTTGATGAGGTTAGCTTTAACCCAAATTAGTATATCTACTCATAATAATAGTGCATTCACATTTGGACGCTGTGAAACACCCCACAATTAAGTACTTGAATCTCTTGTGCGCGCGGATTGACGAGTGAGGCAGAGTTTCGCGCACTCCTCAAAATTTTCTAAAAATTAGTCCAGAGAAGGAAGCGCAGAAAGGTATATAACGAAGGTACCTACCCAGGCTTCAACAACCCCCGTCTAGGTAGCTCCAACAGGAGGAGCTGCCGGCCCCTCTAGGTCTAGTCACTCTAGTCGAAGCCACTAGTCCGAGATATAGACTTGCCGCTTGAAGAAACCGTCCAGAACCGTAAGACACTTGAGTCCCCAGACCTACCTAGAAATACCTTTTAAGAACTCCCAAACTTAACATCATATGTGTGGATTGCTGTGTACGCACATAAATCCCCCCCCCCCCCCCTAAAAACACCTGAGATTCAGCTAGCTTTCCCTGCGTCCCTAAGGGTCAGGGCTCTAAAACGGAGCCGCAGAAAAGCGCTGAGAATTAGCCGTACACCAGGTCAAATTTACCGTCAAAATTTACGGCCTGCCTGTACAAGGACACTTCCATGTCCTACGGTGAGGTCCCGGGAGAACACTAGAAGAAATCATAGATTTCGCCCCGATCCTGAAGTTTCTACCAGAGATTCTCCGCCAATCCCGATGAACCACCATGCCGGCGCTCGCACTGTTAGAAAGTAGAAATTTAGCCTTTTTCAATGCTTTGGCAGCCGTAAAAGTAGCTCCAGAGACCATTTAGTACCAGTACTAACCGATTCACCCCCGAGAAGCACCTGAACCAGAGTTGTTAGTCGAAATTTAGCAAAGCAGCCATTTGGAGTGGTTTTTAGTTTCAGAATCGGTCGTTATAGAATGCAGCCAATGAGCCTATTGAATGCAGCGTCAGGTGATTTTTAGGCGTCGCCGCAACACGGGCTACCAAGAATATACCAAGTATAATAATTCTGGACTGGATCATTTTTGCACAATTATTTTTGGTCAGTTACTTAATTTAGCCATACGGGTAGTCGGAAAGCCAAGGTCCGATTTATATCGCAAGTATATGGATATAGATCAAGTACACACGTAAATTACATGTCAAGAAGTCTTAAATGGGAATTATTTATATCATATATGTACATTATTCAACAAAAAGATAAAATGCATTCGGGTGGGAAGGAGGGGGAGGAGAGACGCGCCGAAATCGTTCTGGACGTAGCGGCAACCCACAATACTTGGTATATTCTTGGTAGCCCGCGTTGCGGCGCCGCCTAAAAATCGCCTGACGCTGCATTCAATGAGCTCATTGGCTGCATTCTATGACGACCGACCCCCAAACTGGTAATGTATTATTCATGGATTACCAGTTTAGGGAAGCATTACACTTTAAACGCTACGTAGGAAGTATGTTTTAAGTCATTATTCGGATGAGCCCAGTAATGTTTCTTTTATTTTTATTTTTTGTCATGAAAATTGTTATTATAGCAGCAACTATCCAAAATATCGTCGGATTTCATTGTCAACTCCAACTGAACCGAATTGCACTTTATATCACCATAAAAAAATCTTGATTCATATTTCATGTTTCAGGTTTCTAGTTTCTTTGATGTGTGGCTTGCCTTCAGAGAAAGCGATTTGACGACATGGAAGACATTCAACCAAATGTTACCACCGAACAGAACGCACTTGATCGAGGCTAATTTAAACAGGCTTTCCAGGTCTTACATGGCCGATGTGAACAGTGAGTAAAAGTCGAAGAAGATTACTTCGAAAAACGCTAGGAGTACTTTATCGTATAGATACCTACTTCATATTTATTTTTTTCAACCTTGTATATAACTATATATTTTTGAAAGATGAAAAGATAGGCGAATCAATGGTATCGCGACCTATTGTGACTTCAAACGTTTAATTTTATGTTATATTTCTACAACAAAAGATGATGTCATGATTTCTTTCAAATTTAAAATTTTTTTATAATGAAAAATGATTCAGAATTTTACATTCATCCACCCCAGCTATCTATACTAAAAAAGGCAGATTGGGACATGGCCAATATTTTTTGTTATAACCGTAATAGCTACGGGGCTAGCCTGCATGAGTTAGTGAATCCGTGTCAGCAATGTTCGGTCTTAAAGGCGGAAAGACGTTTCAGTTCCACAAATCACTGCTGCAAGAATTTAAAAGAATTGATCGCCACACACTAAAATTTTATAATAAAGCAATATAATAATAGTTATTTATGTACTAGGGCATAGTAAAGATGTTTATGCCCTTTCGAGGGCGACAAGTTTACGAGCCTGAGGGGTCTGGCTCGAGGGTTTATAAGTCACCCGAGGGCGATGAACATTAAGTAATGCCCGTTGTGCATACAGTGTTTTATTTTCCATTTTGAATACGCAAATAACTTAAAAAGCTTGCAGAGCAGCTTTATATAGCTCGTCTCTCAGATATAAACAACAAATAATAATAGAACAGTGGAAAATAAAATATATTTAGCTCATACTCCACATTTAAGAATTTCCCTTAAAAAAATCATTGTATAACTTTTCTTGTCGTCCAATGGTAACAAAATAAATCTATATTAGCTCATTATCTACCGTGATAAACATTAATGTGTGAAGTACAACAACGATCTGCAAGAATTAGCACAACCTTGCCTAAAGAACTACACGGTACTCGATTTTCCCGTCCTTGGCATTGTTAATGATTAAAAGCGTTATCTGCTTAATAGCGACATGCACCAGCCATAATCGATACCAATTACGTCAAGTAACGAAATTAGCATAAATAAATCGCATACAAATGATACCGTCATATTAATTACGATACTTTCCTGCATTAAAAGCACTTTCTGATAACAAAAAAATGTTTGAGCTGTAATAAAACACTCGAGTCGGCATAGTCGAAATGAGTTTGACACCCAATATCTGTGCTAATTGAACCTATTAGATTATTTGTATTAAATTAGTTTCACTTTAGTCACTAGTTTTACAGCCGTTCGAGTTTGTTTTAAAACCGGCCAATGCAAAAGTGCTCTTTAAGAACTCGCGAATGTGTCGAACCGGATTTCGTCGCGGATAAATAAAAATATTTGATTTATAGTATCTAATCGAGCCCAGTTCAACAGGTTGTTCTAATCCATAACAAGGCCTAACACCACATTATGGCCATGTTTGCTAATGGCTTAGTTATTCCTAATTTAGATGAACTATCGCATCATGCAATTGTTTCCCAAAACAAGAACTCCAGTTGGTCCGGGGATGAAGAACGCGGAGTTCTCTCTTGTAAACGAGATAAAACTGATGATTGTAAAATGTTGTAGTTTGTTCAACGGAAGCGACTTCAGCCTTGGAATTACAAAACTGTAAGTAGCTGTCATCATACTCATCATATAGTGTGACTGGTGATCGATCGGACGCTAGCTACTATCTTTGTTTTTAAAATATACATTACCTATATATAGTATTCTCAAATTTTATACGTGTATTCTAGTAGTCCTAATGATGAAAACAGTTAGTTTAAACATGTAGATCAAACGCTTCTTTTCCAAGATACAAACATTTTAAGATATTATTTAAGTTCATTGTTAATGAAAAACACTGTAAGAAATAGAGTTAGGATTTTGACCTTTTTACCTATCGTGTTCCTGTATATAAAATATTAGGTTTTTTGTAAATAAATTGGGTTCCTATATAGGGGTTACAATTACATACATTTTCTAGTGCTTATCTATGCCTATTTTAAAGGCTAGAGACTAATTTTGATATACCAACCTATATATGCTTTTTTTTTTATTTTAATTTTAAAATGTAGCACCGCATATTCGCCACTCCAATTTCTCCCACGTCAATATTTAGGATTAGTTACGTCACACGATGATCTTCCAAATTTGCAAACCTACTTTAGCGAACTTTGCCTCTTGTTGGAATGGGAGCAATTTTAAATAATTTTCAAAACACTTAGCTGAGATATGAGGAGATGCAGGTCAAAAATAGCATCAACATTTGAAAAAGGACAATTGGTTGATGTTGGGATTGATTAATCACGCGTGCATTTTCCTGTGCTCACTGATGGTTGTTGTGAAAATTCACGATTGCGTTTCTTGTAAACTTCGCTTTACCCGAGGATCTTACTTTGAAACCGACGATCAAGACAGTGTTGAAGAAACCATTCACAAAAGACACTCCTTAGAACCAGTTTCTAAAAGAGACTGGAGCCGTTGGATGTTGAATGTATAAAGTGATTTCTTCCGAAGGACTTTCTCACAGAAAACCTTGCTATTGGCTTCAGGAAATGGGAGTGCCCGCTCAGAGCTAAACTTACATTGCCTTTATTTTCTCGGAAACGGAATACCTGAAAATGCTTACTGCATTTTGCTTTACAAAAAATCAAACAGGATGAAATCGAATACGTGTTAATTAAACACACCAAGTCACATATGATTCACATCGCCCACAGCTGTGAGAACTGAGGATAAATTACTCTTATAACTACAAGTGACGAGTGACGTCACGGCGCGAATACAGACAAAGGAAAAATTGTGTGAACGGCCTGACGAAAAAAAATCTCCACTAAGTTGTTGCAGGGATGCACATACATAGACAACATACTAGGTCTTAATGAAGTCAGGTGGAACGAGTTCGGTGAGATAACAACACCAAGTGGCTGAAAATCCCTTTACTGAGGAAGATCAAACGAAGAAGACCAGCATCAACTTGAAGTAAACACAGTTCTAAGAAAATTACAAGAAGCCTAATAAAATTGAACCCAATATCTGAAAGAACAATAGTAGTTAGATTACAAAGAAAGATAAGAAATGTTTGTACAGTACAATGTCACGCACCTACAATCCAAGCAAACATAAAAGAGAAATATGAATTTTATACACAGCTCGAAAATAATTTGTTATTCTAGTAATTCGAGACCTAAATGCGAAAGTGGGACATAACAACTCAGCTCGAGAGCAAATAATGGAATAGGGATAAAACAATAATGTCGGGCTATATAAACATAAACATAAGTCAAACAAGAGTGCATACTGAGAAGAACAGTAAGAAGAGGATTAAATTTAAACCTCACATAACAACTTGACGACTTACCCCACAACCAAGACTAAATTCAACAAAAATTTAATGAAGGAAGAGATTACGGTTTAAAGATCAGCTGCCAAAAAACTAAAGCTATGCCAACCAAAAATTAATAATTTTAACCTAAACAACAACGAAATAGAAGAGGTTAGCAAGTTTACATATTTAGCCGATACGGACGTAAAAACACGAATACAAAAAGCAAACGCGGAATTTCTATAACTCTACCCGTTATGGCAACATCAATACCTATTATCTATAAATCCCCATTCTTCTTCAGCAGAAAGATTCAGAAAGCCATTGAGATTCACAAAGCCCCCTATAATTTCAATCGAGACGGAGACTATCCCTTTCCCTCCATGTTGAAAGCGCTAATTTCTAAACCCTGCCCACCACCCTCTCACTCAACCGCGACGACACTTGCTTATAAATTTCGCCTTACTATTTTCGATCGTTAGAAGAGTTTCGTCTCTGGCGTGGTACATACGTTAAGTTACCGTGCTCTTCTGCTTACCTCTTGATGAAGCCCTTTAGGAAAGTGGACGAAACGTTAAGCATTTCACTCTCAATAATGACACTCTCCAATCTCGGAAGCTGTTCGTCATTTGACATAAATATCGATGGCAACCAAACTGTTCTATTTATTTTATTCCGCGTGTAATTTGCGAACCCACGTCGCTGATTATGAGTCAGCGGAGGGGCGCTGGCTGTGAAACCAACCCGAGCGAAGAGTTATAAAGATAGCTATACCTACCCCTCACAAGTTCCAGAACCCCATCGAATCTAACAACAGATCAAAAGGTAAACTCCCAAGAAATCCCAAAAATTAGAGAAGAAGAAATTTTGTCAACACTAAAAAATATGAAAAACTCTTGGCGAATGTAACTAAAGAAATTGTAACGTTTGGATGACAACCATTACTAACAGCCATACAAGTACTTCTCAATCGATGCCAGAAGAAGAAAGAGTGACACAATCTTAATACATAAAAAAGGTGACGCGGCTAACACAAACAATATGCCTACTATCACATCTGTACAAAATAATGAATAAAATCATTACACCCAAGTAACAAATAAATTGAATTTCTACCGGCCAGAAAAACAGGCGGAATTCCGAAAAGGCTTCAGTACCGTTAATCATCTGCAAACAATGCGGAATTTATATAACATCTAACTGCATCTAGCTTTCGCAGACTTTTGTAAAGAATTTGGACCGTAGAACTCTAGGGAATTGTAAGGGATTGGACGATGCAAGAATATACTTGCCAATATACGAACTTAAAAAGCATATTTGCGATAGTGCCACTATGCACATAAAACTAGAAGAAAACATGAAAACCGACAAAACTATACTGAAGAAAGGCATTAGACTGTTCACACTTCACCAATGATTGTCTTCAAAAAACTCGATTGAGAAAAGAAATGACTAAATGTAGATGGAAAACGGCTAAACCACCTATGATTTACAGATCGTGTTGTCTTTACCACGATGCACCCAAATTGGGTAGAACAGATGCCGAAAGACTTGAATACGACATCGAAAACAGTAGGTTTAGAAATGAATAGAGAAAAAACTTAAATAAATCCTAAAACCCCCGAAAACGACCAAAAAGCGAATGACCCAATTGAACTACACAGATGATGTAAAAATGTGTGCAGGCAGAAGTTGATCTGCGATTGTCGTTATATCTGATATAAAGAGCGATTAAAAATAAAACGGATCAAGAGTGCTTTGACTACAACTTCGTTTACCGTAAAATGGGGTGAATAGGGTCAGTTTTCAACTTTGGGAAAGTTAGAAAGTAACATAAAAATTCCATTTTTTTACAAAACATGAGCATACTTTCTATTGTAATTTTCAGAATTTGAATTAGTTGAAATTTGAAGGCTATATATATTTTTTTACCTCCAAGGTGGAGTGAATAGAAGCGCCCATATAAATCCAACCAAAACCTATTCCAACCCGTTGTGGGGCGAATAGAATCAATCACAAGTTTTTTAAAAAATATTAAACATAAAAATCTTATACAAAACTAGAATAAAACAACATTTTAATGTGTATGAAAATATAATTTAAGGAAACATAAGCAAAAATATAAAAATTATACAAACCGTCTAAAGATTTTTAAAATTAATATTAAACTTCAGATGACCTCTGAGGTAGTTTTCAGGAGGGGTCAGTCTTCCAACAATCTGGCAAAATTGAACTCACTCTGGTCTTCCACTGGAGGAAAAATATAGATATAACCTGAGAAGTTTCTTGTGAGCTTGTTCCTTAGAAAATTCCCCTCAAATGATTCATTGTCCATTTTGTTTGTAACTTGACAAATGAAATACTGATGTTTGTTACTCTGACCTGCTTTAGTTGTTTCCAAAGCAAACCTACCAGCAACCAATCACCTTTATTAACATCGGTTTCTATTATAGGAAAAACATTTTCAAATGTTTTTTCCAAATTTAATAACATTTGACTGATTGGGGACATTGATGTTGTTATCTGATAAGTCATTTGAGAAGCGTTTTCCATGAGGATCTGGTTTATATTTCTTAGGCATGTTAAAATTTTACCTATATACACCCCCATTTTGCTGACAACAGGTGTTGCCAAACTTACATGTGTAAATTACCTACTAAGTCTGCACGTAGCCCCCACCTTAAACAGTGTTGCCGGTTTTTGCTCAAAGTCACCCTGCAAGATTTCACACTCCTTTTCAATTTAGAGTGAAGTGTCAACCCTATTCACCCCACTGACCCTATTCACCCCATTTACGGTACGTTCCGTAGCTGGTAACACTTGGAGCTATCAAGTTTAACCTCCAATTTGTGATTAAGTGTCACAGTTGTCAGAAATGTCATAATTCAATTATTGTGAGGTTGGGTTTATTACCTACCGAATGAAAACAAAAGCATATTTTGACGTTGAACTGTAGTTCGTTGATCAGCTAAATGTAACATATTATGCAAGACACGCACTAACAACATTTCCATTTATTTTTTGGACACTTTAGTAGCCCCTTTTCCCTACATGTGAGACGATTCTCTTCGAGTTTTTAACTTACAACAAGCGTTAAAAGTTCAGCAACTTCGTTTCTTCGAATTTCCTTTTATTTCATATTAACAACGAAGATATGGTCTGGCGCCCGATTCATCAATCACACTACACCTTATAATTAGTACAAGAAAAATAAAAGTTGTGAGTTGTTCATAAATGAGTTTGTATTGTCATATTTCCATTTAATTAATTATAAAGTAAGTATTGAACTCAAAACGACTTTAAGCTTCCTTGCACTAAAATCATTTTAACTGGATAACGGTAGAAATGATTAATTAGAAGGTACTTTAAAGCTAATCGCTTTGCTGAAGGTGTGACCATCGGCGATTGTCCGCAGCACAAATAATGTAAGAATAGCTGTGCAAAGCTTATCGATAACTACTAAAAGCACCTCATGTCTTGCGACTATGCGCAAGGAAATAATACTTTGAAAGTGCTCACATTTAAAACTGAGAAGATGCCGGCAACTACGACAACTACAGATATTTTATCTTGTTTGTTACAGAATCCCAAGCTTTTACCAGCTATGTTTACAGTGTTTTATGAGTAAGTACCCCATCAGCTTATTACTTATTATAGAATAGAAATAAGGAATGATCATAATTTTCGCGCTATTTTAATATCAAAGGTTTCCTGCCAAGTTATTGTAGAATAACAAAACAGTCTCTGTTTTTAAGAACTTAATTTAAACTGTATTTATAGCGATTTCCATGTCCATCACAATTTAAAAATTTATCTAGCCTGAGTTGAAAACAAATTAATAGTCTGAGATTACATTATTGTCATCATTATCTTATTCTTTTTTATCTTTGCCACAATTCAAAATGCATTGACGTAAATTTGTTTGAGAACTTACGATATTGGAATTTTCTTGTTTATGGCAGGCGTACTGATGTATTGCTGTATTTCCTATGTACCTTCAGCTCTGTGTATATGTGTGTTAAGCAAGTATTTCAAAGTAACATTACGATGTCAACGTTTAAGTGAGCACGCCGCGGGTTTAATATTGGATTCACCTAATTTATTTTATTAATTCGGTACTGTCCTCTGATCGTATTTACCTGCATATATAAATACAGGGTGATTCACGAGTGTGTTTTAAATTAAATGGGTGTATACTGGCCTTAGTAGAAGTACATTGCACTAAAAATTAATTGCTGACGGAAAAATGCATCAGGGTCTGGTGCCACTTTTGAGAACCACTGCCTAAATCAGATGAGAGTATATTAACCTACTGCACAAAATGTGATTGAAACAACTAATTTTTGCTATGCATTTTATTTAAATCAGGTCTTATAGCAACCACATGTGCGGACTTTAGTTCATTATTCTAGTGATCATCTATCAGTTTAACCAACAAAATGCTTTAATTTTTTTGTGGAATTACTATTACTTTTTGACGTATAATTTATTACGCAAAGTGGTTCTATTTGCTGTCCTCTAACTACCCTTTAATTTAATTACCATACTGAATTGTCCTGTGTTAGAAATAAAAATCACTTTAATGGCGCCGCATTTGTGTCTTGTTTTTACTATAATAGGTTCTTGCTTATCAAAGAGCTTTCGACCAATAAGTATATTTTTGCATATAATCTCTTCATTTTAAGTTGCAGTTGTCATATCGCCTATCTTCTAACTTAGATTCGCGACTTATTTAATAATCAAGTTAGTGGCGCCCGTATTTGATTTTACGTATTCGCAGCTCGCTATTCATCTTACATTATCGTTACTGTATTCTATTGCTATTGTGCATATTGGAGCATTCAACGATAACAAAGGATTAGGCGTCAACAACTACTCCGGTCTTTCCACTGACACATCTTCGTTGTTACTAAATAAAATTGTTTTGACAGTTGCTGGTTAAAGCTAATTTTATATAATATGATTCACAATAGAGTTTAAATAGGCTGCACCATATGACCACAGGATATTGCGATACCTTGATTATTAGAACTTTTTGTAAATCAGATATACTTGAGCAATAAAATTATCATGTGTTTGACAGTTTATATAAGTAAACTGAAATAGCTTCTTAAAAACTGCATTGAAGTGACAAAGACATCAACATGATCTTAATATATGGTGATGTCATAGAATTGCTTCAGTATATGAACGACTGTATGCTCAGTTTTATCCAAACCGACATATTAGTTTGCTTTGCTGTGCAAGTATCTGGGATTCGCGTCTGTTTCAATATTAAATTAAATATAGTGGTATCAGGTGGTAATTTGGGTTGCCTAATCGATGCCTGTTTGTTGTCCCTCCTTCCCTTTAAAGTCCTACTCAGTATTGTATTCACCAGCAGTATATTCAGGTCTGTCGAGGCTCTAGTACTAGGTATATAGTTCTAGGCTACAAAACCTTATTTCAGGGTGAATTGTGTGCACATTGTTCAAGACCTTGTATGAATTTTTAAAATTTTCTCTGTGGCCCCCAACTCCTAACTCCATGACTTTCTGGAGGCACTAATGGCTGCCGCTGAGTAACCTTGACTTAGAGTAAAGTGCTTTAGAAAATATTATATCGCCTTACCTCACATCTCTTTCAGTGATTACTTTCTCAGATTTTTCATGTAATTTTATTTGAAAAGTGGCGTAGTTGTAGATGTTGTGATTTGAGTAATGGCCGTAAGAATAAAACTAAGAATATTGGCAATAATTGTGTGGAATATGTAATTTTACAGATGAATCGACGTAAAACAGTAAATATAACATGATGTGTAGCGTCTGGGGCTTCCATACAAAAAGCTGGAATCGATTCTTGATGAAGAAAGCGTTAAACAACCAACAATGGAAAGCCTGCAACTGATATTTTACCTCTTTGTAAAGAAAGAAAGCGTTTTACTGCATGTTCTTTAAGCGGTAACGCAACAAAAAACCTGTCGCTTTTCGTTTTATGTGTGTTCGTCTTTTAACAATGGTTTTAACCGAGCGCATTCTTCTAGCTCCCAGAAAAGAGCTAACTGGTTTTGAATGTTTTGACTAAAATTGCAAATAATTTTGCTTAACTTGTTTGAACCGAAAAAACCTGAAATTACCTAACCGAAACGTGTTTTTTGAAGTATGGGCTTGTTTCTGCCCAAGTCTATCTGTCCCATATAAATAAAATGTATCACTACCCATTAGGAGATCAAATTTTCCATCGTGAAAAAAATAGGGTCGGCAAGTTTTGTGTTCGGTAAAATTTTTGATATCTAGATGATCATTTGTGATAGTAGGTACTGCAACGCTCCCTTTGCTCCAAATAAGTGGGTAGCTCTTATTGGGTCCAGGTTCGACTTAAATTCACTTTGACTGATTCAAAGAATACCAAATAACATAAATTACATTTATTCATCAGCTATGTACAATTGGAAATTAACTAAATAGATAATTCATAAATATGTACAAAGTAAATTCTATTTTAACATAAGACTCTTCGGTTTGGTGTCGGGAAGGTAGGCAACCTCAATTGCCAGTGTGTTCGTCCGGGATCCCCGGTATGGCCGGTCACTGGAACCAACAGGGGATTGGGCCAGCGTTGGTAGAACATATATGTGTTCGAAGTGTACGTGTACGTTAGTGTCGCGTTCTGATAAGCTCAGGTGATAACTCCGACCTCGTGCCCGGGGGTTAAATTCTTCGGCGCCCTTATCTATCTGGTCGCGCGTGACAAGGTTCTCTTAGGCCGCATAGAATGCCGGAAAATTCAGGCCCCGTTCGGCGAGGAGTTAGGTGCGGCAGGACTGTGGAAATTTCTGTGGGATCTGCACGTCTAGGGAAATTATACGACGTGATTCAGTTTCTTCGAAACTTCAGCGCTGGGAATTTGCGTCGCCGATTTCTAGACACCCGCTAACACCAGCTGGAAAATTATGAGGAGGTTTTGTTGCTCGGAATTATCTAGAGCAGCAAGGCCCCGATTCTAAGGTCCCCATTGTCTTTTAAATTTAGCAGTGACGGGAGTTTCGTGACTGAATTGGTTAGGACAGCAGAGCCCCGATTCTCAGATCCCAGCTGGCTAAGAATACAAACTTATGGTGAAGCTTCGTGGCTTGATTTTAGTTAAAGTAGCAAGGCCCCGATTCTCAGGTCCTCATTACCTTTTAAATTAAACCGTGACGGGAATTTCGTGACTGAATCGGCTAGAACAGCAGAGCCCCGATTCTCAGGTTCATGCCGTTTGAAATTACAAAATTACGGGGAAGATGTTGGTTATTTACATAAAGTAAATTTATCCACAGGATGGAAAATAATTTTAGATAGCGAGACGGGTTAGTTAATGGTTTATTTTTCGGGAATCTGATCCGAGGTTTTGTCGAATAGTTCTAGTACTCCGGTTGGCGAAAAGCGGGGCCCCCGGTGGCCGGGGTCACGGGATTGGGTCGGACGGTTGAGATAATTTCTCCGAAAATTCTCCTCGAGTTTGCGGAACAATTTTGGTTTTATACATGGTTGTCGCTCTCGCGGGCATCAAGGCGGTAGGGGTAAACACGCTCGTTTCACTCGGGCATAACGGCGAACTTGCATTCTCGAGAAGACTGAAACTTTTATATTGTTGAAAAATGAGACATTTTACATGCCCATAATATTTTATTATAATTAATTCCCATTTAAAATCGGAGCGAAACGTTACACATGCCCCTCTCTTCGGAAAGTGAAGGAATAGCAAGGAATATTGGTACTAAGCGCATTGTGTACCGATTGTACTTTGTCCCATACTTCTATTTTGATTTTATTTGGTTTAAAGCTGCGATCATTTTTTTTATTATGCACGGTACGAATGGTCCTCAACAACGAAAGGGAAAAGAGGCTATAAATGATGAATGAATTAAATGTATTTACTAATAACCGTGTGTTATAAAACCTAGAACATAAAGTGTTCTTTGCAACCCTATAGTTTGATGAGGTGAACTCTAAACTTTGAATAACTTGCACGACAGAGCCCTCTAAAGTTGCCCTTAAATAGTAGAATCTCTTTATGCTGTTGATTGCCTCCTTTTCATGTATTAACGACCGAGAGGTGTCGCGGAACACCAACCAGTTTTGATAATAACCATTAAATGTTGGAAACTCTATTGTTGGTAACCCAACTCATTTTTGCGCTGCTGACTATGAACAGATGGAGTAGAGACAGTCTTGGTCTTGTTGTTGGATTACCGTAGCCTTCCAATTACTTCAGGATAAAGTAGCTTTTTCTTGAAGCAAAGTATTCACTGGCCGCCACGATCTGAGGTATAATGAGATTTTATATTTATTTCCACGTGGGCTAATGTTTAGTCAAATTTATTTTCAGGCTTTTTTCTTTTTTACTTCTTCTCCTGTTTTAGTTTCGTCATTTGGTTGACATGTTTCGGAGGCTATATTTTCGTCATCATTATTGTCATTTTCAACAATATGTTCAACTGTAGGGAGAAAGTTATCGATATTATACAGTTCCTCAACTACATAATTTGGATTATCGCTTCTAAATTGGTTTCGTTAATAAATTTGTCTGAAAATTGAAAATGTTGGGGTTGTTATGTGTATTGCTTGATTTGTAGTACTTTCTGGGCGTGCATTATTGGTATTTTTGGTACACATTAATGAACCTATTGAATCTAAACCCATTAACCCTTAGAACTAAATTTAATTAATAGAAGAAATTGTTCATTTTTTTACTTAACCAAAATTTTCCTTACACAGCAACTTCCACATCCTTACTTTTACTGAACTTGTCTCCTGTTCTATTGTTAGAAACGTGTCGCAGTAAATAAAATTATTATTTTTGATCCTAGGACCCCTTACTGTGGCGACGCAGAGCTGGAATTCAACGCCTCGTCTGCAGATGAAGACTTTGAAAAGTCAATGGCGCAGCTACGGTACATCGCCTACCAAATAATCGGGCCCACTCTCATCATAGCCGGAATTCTAGGAAACATCCTGAACTTGATCGTGCTGGCCCGTCCCTTCCTCAACGACTGCACCAGGATATACCTACGGGCCCTGGCCATAGCAGACATACACGTCCTGTTGTTCGACATCACTATGCTGGTACGGCTGAACAGGCTCGAGAGCGGCAATTTGTGGGTGGCCATTTACTACGCCCATTTTGAGTTAACTCTAGTGACCACATTCATAGCATTCAACGTTTATATTGTTATCTGCCTCACGATTGACAGATACGTCTCCGTCTGCTGGCCGATGATGTTTAATACCATGCACACCCCAAGAAATGCCAAGATCGCTGTATCCCTGTGTTTTGCATTGGCCGTTGTGGTAAGCTTGCCTTTGTGCATTATGAAAAGGATATGTCGCACCAACATGACCTGCAGGAACTGGAGCTTTCAGGACCACACTGAAATCACGTATACGACGTACTGGTTCATATACCTCGTCATTTCCGAGACGGCATTCCGCATTGGCCCTGCGCTCTTGTTGGCGGTTTTAAACATACTAATAATTCGGGAGTTCGGTGTCTTAAAGAAGAAACGCAACAAGATACACAAACCAGTTCATCAACCTTCCAATGCCCTAAGTTGCGCTCCACGAAGTAAGAAGTATCAAGATGAGAAGCGCTTAGTGGTGCTTCTGCAAGCAGTCGTGGTACTGTTTTTCACGACCACGATACCTTCTGCTTGCCTCTCCTTCTTATACTCAGAGTACCGGGACAGATGCATGAATTTCGAGATATTTAGGGCCACTGCCAACCTGTTGGAAATCGCAAACTCGGCTCTGAATTTCTGTGCGTACTTCTTATGCAGCAAGGACTTTCGCAGAGGCTTGCTAAACATTTTTATGTGTAGGGGGGTAGCTAGGGAACCACAACGGATACCTAATGGGGATGGTGCGAAGGCTACGTCGGTCATAAAGACTATTTGCAATGAAACTATTAATAATGTACCTAAAAATGATAAAACAGAAACACCTGTAACGTAGAGACTGGCTGTGATCATTTATTTATACGGCACAGATGGGTTGGGGAGCAGCCAAAAGGATTTTGAAATTTAAAATCTCATTTGGATGGCTGAATGAATAGGTCAGTTTTTTATACTCATTGAAAGATTTTTACACAGTGAACTACACTTTCACTCAAATAATAAGTTGTTTCCATACTTCGTCGCCATATACCGCCACTGATAATAGTTATGGAGAGGGTTTATAAAACAGTTTAAATTATTGTGACATTTTTTATAGCTCATGGCAATTCTATCCAACACCAACCATTTTCATTCCACATAGAACAAATTGTTGGGTATAATAATAAATTTCAAATATAATACTGTAAGTACATATGTAAATATTAAAAATACAATAATTATATAAGGGAAAGCGTTGTTATTCTTGAATCATAGATCAATGAGTAAATATAATCAATGGTATGGAGTTTCCAAGGCTTCTACAATTAATCAATTCATCAACTTCATTTAGGTTATGCTATATTACAGTTGATCAATATTAAAATACGTGCTTATACAGTATGTAAATAACAGGAAAATGCACATTCAAGTAAGTTGTGTACCCTATATCTTTTTAAATAACAATTCTGTTTTCAGTTTTTCACTAAAAAGTATCTTAATAACAATAATAATAATATGACATACCTCATATTCCGTTCACGTTGTTTTGGCATAATAGGAGGCCATGACTTATTTTTTAATGTTGGACACACTGTTCTACGTGACACAATTTTGCGTCAGTGAAATGCCTGACATGTATTATTTCTATATTGCTAGTAGGGTTTGGAAACGGGCGAAAACATTACGGCGCCGGCGCCGACATAGTCTCACTGTGAGTACTACGCGTCTCGTGCGCATGCGTGAGAATTCGAACTCCGCCTTTAGAAGCGAATTTTAAACTTGACCGTGAGGTTCACTTCCCCATCGCGCGGACGACGCTTGCGTACAGCTCACCAACTACGTAGAACAGTTGGTTGTGTGTCTCACTTACGCTGTGACCTCCCCACTTACAGTCGCTAGCAATATAGTAGTAGTATTAAACGAGATGGTATTGTTTGACCCAAGGTCCGTAAATCACGTTTGTTTTGGACAAAGCAAACGTGATTTATGGACCTTGTGTTTGACCAATGATCAAAATTGGGTGATTCATCGGGTTATTCCTGTTTTGAGCAAGGCTTTTGTTAAATTAGATTAAAAATGTGTGAGTATTTTTCTATTTCAAACTAGTAAAACTGACAACAATGCACTAGACACTAGACATTGACGCTATGTCAAACTTAGAAAAACATAACCTAGTTAAACAGACAGCTTTACTGCCAACTTAAATACCAAATTTCCATGGCATCATATTATGCCAAAACCACGTGAACGGAATATAGATATACAGATGTGCCCAACTTGCATAACATCCAAACTATCTATACTGTGAACGTAAGCAAATACAACAAAATAGCAATAGAGATCAATCAACAGTGAAAGATGGATAAAATAGTAATCGTACCGATAGTTCTCTCCGGCACTGGCGTTATACCCACCGTATTACACAAGAGTCTAGAAAAGCTTAACTTACCGTGTTACACTTACCTGGAACTTCAGAAAGCAGCTATCCTTAACACCTGTCATATAGTACGTAAATTTCTAAACAAGTAATCTAATGATAGTTGCTAACATTTAACCACTTTCAGGTAAGATAAATCTAAAGAGCTCTTTATACCTTTTAACCTATTTATAGTGTTAATTTTTGTTGTTAATGGTTTTCACGATTAACTCAATTCACATTTCCAAAGTAAAAGAAATGCCTATTATTTAATAGATGCCTACTTTATAACATTAAACCCCTTATGATTTGACGTTTATAAAATTATAACCTGACTTGTTTAGCTTGGCCCTAAGAAGGTAATTCATTGTCGTATTACGTTATTATGAAGTCATTAACTGTTAATACTATGGCCTATGCCCTTATCTGGTAGTAACCTAACATATTTTATGTTATGAATTAATTGAACGTCATTTAAATATTCTTAAAGTTTTTAGGACTAACCTATGGTTAAAACAAACAATCCATGGTGCCGGCTATTGCCGCCTTTCCCATAGAGTTGAATGTCATGTAACTGGAACGACCTCCATCGCCAAACCGCTGAAGTGGCTCGCTTTGGCGAGGTTTAATTTATTAATAACGAACAAGATTCTAATATGGTCCTCCATTCCCAGTTATTCCTTACCATAAAGTCTCGTAACAACCCTGTGGGAGACCGTTCCACCCTATCATGACGGCTAGTGGCTTTTAAAGAGCAAGGACTAGAGGGGAGGCCAAAAAAAGCTAAACCAAAGATATTTCCAATTAAGATTTGTATGAATTATCTTACTTCCTACCTACCAGTTAACTAATAACCGCTTTTCTAGTGAGAAACTGCCCAATGGATTAACGCTATTTGCCTGGAAAATCATTATTTCTTAGCATACTGTAAAATTTACTAATTAAAACCTTACAACCGCAAAGTTTATCCTTTTAAGCTAGGATTCTATTATTAGCTTGGCTTTTTCTGCTGACGCCACAAAGCCTCTATCTGTTTTTTATTCAAAACAGGAAGTGGTTTGTCTTTTATTATTAATCTCAAAAATATTTACAATAGCTACCTAAATAATTCAAAGAAGTCTATTGGAAGAGTATGCAACCTGCATTTCTCTTAAGTGCTTTAAGTTGCCTAACTATCAGATTTTTGTGATTACGCAAATGTATTCTTTATAGTAGCTAAGCTCTGTACTGCTACATACAAATACAAACGAGAATAGTATATTATGATACTAGCTAGCGCGTCGTGCTGTTAAACTCGTCGCACGTGCTTTAAAGGCGTACTTATACATGTGTACCATACACTTTTTTTTAGATCGTAACAGAAATATAAAAACTTAGTTCAGTGACACTTTTTCCGTCACATTGTGTTAGATATTCTAGGTTATGTTGACATTCAAACTTACGGCAAAGCGTGTTTTAATAAATTATTAAAACGCGCCTCCAATGGCAACGTGTTAAAAAAACGTAATTCGAGCACTAATGTTAAGAGTGCTATAAACGTCACTTTTGACACTAGAAACTGTGCAAAAAGTTGTCATTTTCACAGGATCGTAGAAAAAAAGTATATATTTATACGTATTATATAATATCACAACATAATTATGAATGTACATTACAATATTACATATATTATTAAGATATTACCTTTATTTGAGGCAACCGCTGAAATAGCAAAGTTCAGAAATTAACAAGTCGATTTCTGGGGTTCCACTTAACAGGCAGACACAGATGATTTCAATACAATTTTTTGAAGTTACTGACATTCTTCAACTGAGTTGAAACATAATTATACACAACATAAACAGGGCCGTACTGACAACAATTTAGTAATGCTCGATCTTAGGAATAGCAGGCCACTAATTGTTCGTCTAGGATCAAAAGCCGACAAAGCCACTTCACAGATATGGAACTAAGTATACCATGTTTCTAAGCAGAAGCTCTATCAATGCCGAAAACTTCTGAGGTTCAAAATACGATGATTCATAAGTAGTGTAGTTAGGGGGATTCTGGACCAAAACATAACCTCACTTCTGAACTGGATAGCATGTCCATCCGAAGCGTGACCTTGAAGTCTTTCAAGGTCATGAAGAGGTGTTGAGGGCATATCTTTCAAGGTCATGTGGTGAGGGCATGTCTTTCAAGGTCGCGAAGAGGTGGTGAGGGGTGAGCAGTGGAATCGGCAGGGGGTGGAACCGGGGGGCGAAGATTTTCTGAGAATTTTCACCAGATGTGAGGGAGATGTCATTTCTCGGAATTTCTACCGGATGTGAGCCTAGGAATGCAGTTGTCGGACTTGTTGAAACCTGTCCAGACTTGTTTAAACGGATGTGAGCGTCTGGAAAAATTTACACCGGATATGATTGACTGAAAGTTTGCATGGTTGCTAAAAATAATTGTATGGAGTCATTGTTTGAAAATGTGCACATGTGAGCGTCTGGGAAAATTTACACCGGATATGATTGACTGAAAATTTGCATGGTTGCTAAAAATAATTGTATGGAGTCATTGTTTGAAAATGTGCACGGTTACTAAAAATAATTGTATAGAGTCATTGTTTGAAAATGTGCACGGTTGCTAAAATAATTGTATGGAGTCATTGTCTGTAAATGTGCAGGGTTGCTAAAAATAAACCGGATGTAATTGTCTGTAAATTTTTGCTGAATGTAGTTAATGACCCCCATTATCAGTGGCTGTGGAATTTGCGGCGATGAATAAATAGACCATCTCGGCCTTGGAATAAATTTGTCAAGTACTGTCGTCTGTTAGACAAACAAAAAAATTGTCAGGTGTGGAGTTCGAACCCACGCTCCCTTTAGGGGGCCAGAGCTTAAATCTGGCGCCTTAGACCGCTCGGCCAACTTGACATATTCTTTTAACGGTTTTATAAGCACAACGGTGTAATAAAACGACAATTGTAAATATACTTGTATTTATTTTTCTAAAACGTACATGTATAAATATATTATGCATCAGTCAATTATTGTGCTAGAGATGTTGTTGTCATCTCTGTCTGAGGTGTTACGATCCCCTCGTAGCCAAGTTCTCAATAAACTTTTGAATTTATAAAAGTCTTGTTTTCATATAGAATTTAGCTATTAACAAGTCACAATATTAGTTTCAAAACCCGACAACCCCAATATTCGAATGTGAATATCCTAGTCTGATGTATAGGCAAAGGAGCGAAAATGTTGGGAATGCCATATATGCTTCATATATTACGTCTAGGAACCGATTTTATTGGAATGAATAGTAAAATAAGCATCAGAAACTTTTTTCACGTTTTACGGCAAACAGAGAAAAGTGGATTTGTCGGCTTTTGATTCTAGATGATTCAATCAAGCTGTGTGAGCCACCTACCCCGCCTACGACGAAACACTTTGGGGGTTCAAAGTCATTGAAATTTTGAAGTACCCCAAAAACGTATGTAATCCTGCACAAACGTAAAAAGATCATCTCGCGACTCGTAGCTTACCATAAAGTTAGAGTACATACTTAAAGTGTAATGAACGCATTGATAGTACAGGGCTATTAATATAAATGATCTAAAAACAAAGTATAAAGGTAAAAATTGGTGTGAATGTAGTTTATGACCTACTGAATGGGAATCTGTGGTGGTGCAGTGGTTTGATGGAAGAGTCCACATTTCAAGGCGTTGTTACATTCACGATGAGACGCTAATATGAGCAAACCATTCCGCTGCGAGAGCCCACTTTGAACTACCGATCCTAGAGGTAGTAATGCAGATGGAATTTAAAAAATTAATAACAATATTTTTGTACAAAGGTACGAATTTAGGTTAGCTGCAGTTTAATATTTGTGTGTACTTAGTACAAACATTCCTGTGTAATGTAAAAAATGTGTGAAGACCGTAACAAGAGGGTTAATTTGTCTCTCCTTCCAACATTACTGGCTCTAGAAGCGGAATGGTTTGCTGCTATTAGCGTCTCGTCATACACGGGGAATTAAAAATGGCCTCTATGGAGACATTGACATTGTCCAGATTAAAAGTCATGATTAACTAGGTACGGAAGTTGGTAGTTTCAACAATGTGGCGAATGCGGGAGTCGGAAACAGCAGTAGTCGTAAAATTCATTCAGCTTGAAACAGAAGGTGTAACAATTCATTTCGTTGAAATGCAACAATACATTCCGTGAACTTGTGGTTCGTAAGGGAATCTCTTGTTAGTCCGGCTTAAGCCGTGACAGAATTGTCCTGCGTAATTCAAGTGATAAAAGATTTCTATGATACACGGCTAATTTCCTCCGCAATGGCACATGCCACAACCTATTCAAACCGATGCCCCAAGCTCAATCTGAGCCACGACCCTAAGCTGAAAGCTCACCGCTCAGTAAACGACCCTCTGGTACTAGCTCAAAAAACGAATGTCAGGTAAGGGTCAAATTCAGTATACGGTCCGGTCTATTGCGCATGCGCTGAGAGCGGAGTAAAAATGTTGTGGGTGCCGCTATCGTCTCGTAATGTTTAAAGCAATGTTGTTGCGCTCTCGGCGGTTCAGGTTAGCGGTTTAGGTTAGTTGTTAGGTTTTGATTACTTTTTTTAGAGAAAAAATGCGACCGGACCGTATACTGAATTGTTACTGTCAGGTAATGCAGCTGCAAGAAGCAAATTTCCCTCCAACACGATAAACGTCGGCCGTTCGGTGAGTGGACAAAATTAAATCCAACCACGGCAGCGGTAGGCTACAAGGAAATTTCGCCACGGAATCCTGTACGTGAAAATTTACATAGCCAGCCGATCAGATCCGATATTTTACTACCGTTTGTGGGTCAGTATGTAAACTTTCCTGTTGATAGAAAGTCGTATTTTACTCTTTTTACGGCCTTATATAGTTTTTTTTTTCCTTTCGGAATGGTCCATCTTGAACCACAGTGTACCTATGTGCTTTGCATATAAATCTCATCCAATCATAAAATTGTCATACATTGCTTCAAAAATCCTTCATTTTTACTGTAATTGCCTACATTTTTTCAAATGCATGTCAATGTGTTCATAATACTTAATGCTTTCTTTAATACGACGCAATAAAGCTTTCTTTAATTATAACTACAGTTCCACGTTTAGTTTTATTGTCTGAGTGAATAGAGTTAGAAGAGAGACACATCAATTTGTTTGATGTCCAAAAATAGTTGGAATTTGATGATATTGTAGTAGGTTATTATCATTCTAGGCTAATATCACAGAATAAACACCTAACGGACTCAGAAGCGACACTTACGGCGGCGTCACAGTGCCACCAACATATTATTCTTGAGCTACTCTCTTTCAATATGGCCGCCATAGCTGAAATCGGCTACTCGAACATCAAAGGCGCCGCCGCGAGTGTCGCTTCTGAGTTCGTTAGGTGTTTATTCTGTGCTAATATTCTAAGCATCTTGTTACTCATTATTATTCATAATTTTTTAAATGCTTTTTTGAGTCTTTCCAGAACCTGTTTGTTTAGCAAGTATTTTGGACTCGAAGTTAATTTCGCAAACCTGAGATAATTTTACTACCGTTAGAAAATCTCTAAATCGCTTGTCTAATGCTGTTTAGTCACGTTTGCTATTTAAATTGGCATTTGTACTTGTCACAACAATGAGCTGTATTTTAAAAAATATGGATAGGTTGGTCAAATGGGGCCAGGCGCGTAGGAGCCGCGGGGGCCACGGGGGCCAATGGCCCCCTCAAATAATTTTCAGAGGGGCCTGGCCCCCTCGAAAATATCTTTTTCTAGTTTCATCATAATTTATAATTTTACGTATTTCTTATAACCACTAACATGAACATATATGAACTTGAAGTGTAATGAACCCCCCCCCCCCCCGATATTAAATTTCACTATTCCAGAAAGTAATCGGTGTTGTCGGATACTTTTTACAACATATAATTGAATCAAGAAAAATCTCCTTATTTAGACAACTGTAAAAGAACTTTTACAGGATTTTTGTAACAGTAATTCATTAATAGGGCTAAATTAGTGTTTCTAGAAACCATTTAAATAGATATTAATAAGAATTGAGAAATATTTCTCCTAAAAAGTACCTTGCATAAAAAACGTAAAAATTATGCAAACATTCTACTTTTTGGTAAATAATACAAACTCTAAAGAAGTAGTTAATATTCTATATTATTTTTGCCAATTATAAATCTTGAAAGTCTTCACATAAAAAAAATGAATTTTAATATTAAGTCTTGGTCTCTGAAATTTTGAAAAAATATTTTAAAGACTTAAAAATAAATTTTTAGCTAAAGTTTCAAAAATTAGGTGTTTTCTGGCCTTGAGATTGTTCAGTTAACTAAAAATAACAAATTCTAAAAAAATCATTGAAATCTTACTTAATTTCCGAAAAATAGCACTTTTTAGATTTTGAAATCGCTCGGTATATATGATAGGGGCTAAATAGGTTTTTAGACAAGCACAAATTATTGACGTAAGAAGTTTTTTTGAAAAATCAAAAATAAAAATGTTTCCCATATTATGCCGACTTTTTGGCGGACACTGTAGAGGAGGTAGACGATCTTGTAAACGATTTCGTAGGTGCTTTACCAACTAGAATTTCTGTTTTTGGTACAGGTTCCTAAATGATAGTTTCTTAATTGCATTTATTTTTGTATTTGTGTTTTATTTTATTTATTTTTATTTTATTTTAATTAAATTTGTCCAACAAAAAATCCAATTACAGGACAATATAATAAGCTAACTAAAATTTAACATAGTTATCCGGCGTATTAGTATAAAGACATAGGCTACATACATTTATGATATTTATAATCTTTATTTACACCCTTTTTATTTTTTGAAAACTAGTATACTCATTTAAGTTTGCTTATTCATGTGTAGTCTTTGCTTATGTGAAAATCTGATCAAACATTGTTCATTGTTTAATTAATTTTTTTATGGTACAGTGTTTTTTTAAATAAAATAGTACTTATTAAGTAACCAGTGACTAAAAATATACTATTATAGTATTAAACTAAAAATTGATAATCAGGAAACCGGAAATATTATAGCTCGTATTAATGGATCAAGTTAGAAGCCTTTATTGAAATTAGAATGGCCCCCGCAGTCTAGAAAACGCTCCTACGCGCCTGAATGGGGCCTTAATAATTTTAAAATAACAAGAACAAACACAAATGTTTTATTCAGACCGCTTACCTTTGCTAGTTGGGTGCAGCTGTGGAGATGATGTAGCGGTTATGGGATCTGCTGGAGCATCTTTGATGAGTGTTGCCGAAACTCGGGAAAACACTCAATTTATCACACACAGTACAATTCGTAGCGGCGATCAAGGCGTGTAGAAACAGACAGAGGGCCCGCACAAGCGATTTATTAAAACAGGGGTACACCTTGGGTTTCTCAACAATGCTCATAGGGCAAAATATTGAAGCAGTCTGAATACCCGCGAACATTCAAATTTAAATCATCCATTCTACAACAATACAACATCGTGGCAAGTTCTAAACTTTTAAGCTGTAAACTTTGTAATAAACCTAACGATGATGCCTAGCGCTGGTGACCATGTAGAAACCAGATCCGTGTCCTATATGGTAAATACTTGGTCATTTTCATTAGTTAACTACATACCCCCGCTTGCCACCATCCTCACTAATGGATCACCAAGGTTTATAATTTAATTTGAAGGAGAATCATGCGGAACTTCATTGCGGCGCGGCTACCGTTAACTAGTCCAGCTTATTCCATTTTGGTAGTTGAATTATTTGTATTAAATAATTTAAGTTTCAACTTGTATTGTAAAAAAATATCGCTAGTGATCAATCAACCGTATCAGCCTAGATTGTTGTTATTACCTTGTATCAATTTGGGCTTCATCCTGTTAATTAGTTGGTTAATTGATTTAGAAGTAATTTCTGTGTTGACGAAAATTTTTAATAATGTTAGCTTTTATAGCAAAAATTGAGTCGCTGATTGGCTAACCTAATTTTGCACTTGACCCAAATAGCTTAAGTACTTAATTTAGTATTGAATTTACTGTATCAGATTTTGGTATGCATTTATTGAGTGTGGGAAAAATACACAGTTGTGTGAATACGTTAAACCTTTTCTAAGGGTATTACATACAGTGAAAGTATATATTCGAAGGTAACCCTGTAAAAAAAATTGCATTTTGCATTAAGACGTTAACTTTTCGGATCCATCTTAGCAACAATTACAATAATTACTTTTTAATTAAGCATTTAGGCTGTTTATTAGGTAAGGTTTTACATTTGAAGCCCCCAATGAATCATTTAGCTTGGTTAATTACTTACTAAATATGGTCTGTGATATTCATGTATTTATGTGTTACTTTTTAGTCCTTATACACTTACATGTTTTATGGTGTTTGTGAAATTCTAGTAATTACATATCATTTTACACATCTGTTGTCATCCAGTTTATTGACCCTTAAAATATAATAATGGTGAGGCACTGACACCCCATGAAGAAGCTTGGCCTGCAAGGCGGAAGGTCAGAGCGTCCGTATCCTTGCTCTCACACCCGGCTGTCGCGTGTCAAATTTATGACACCTGGTTATAAGGTCAGCATCACGCATTAGACAACCGCATTATTACCCCTTGTGCTTTCGAACGCAGGTCCCCAATTATTTAAAGCCCCTGGGTAGGCCGCCCGCCAGGCATCGATTCTGGGATTTGAACTCCAGACTTCAGCACCGCAGTCCAATGCTCTAACCACTGAGCTATACTGGCGCTTATTGACCCTTATTAGATGATATTCGTTACTCTTTGGGTTTTATTTGATTTTTAGCTTTGTTTGAGTTACTTAGTGGTTAGTCGTCTCAATTATCCAAAGGTGAACGTGCCAGATAAAACTACTTAATGCCCTGTATTTTAGTTCATCACCTTCTGAGGTAAATCAAACCCGACCCATTCTCCCGAACTTACCCAAACATCTCGTGACATCTAGTCTAGTCTAGCTCTGCTCTATATTATCTTTTACAGTATGTGCAACTATATTACTTATTAATCGAAAAGAAACGATTTTCAGTTCACCACGACCCAAATGGCCCAAGCCTACTTGCCTGCTTGTTACTCCAAGAACATTAAGGGCCGGTTGCAGAAAGCAATGTTAAGTCTGGTGTTAGCTAACATCGCGTCAAAGTGAACAAAATCGCATCAAATTTTGTTTACTAATGTATTAGTTACCATAAGCATCAGGGGTGTAGTCGAGGGTGAACGCGGGGGAACGGCGTTCCCCCACTGGTTTTTTGTTAAGTAAAAAAAAAGATTAAATTTAGTAAAAAGTTAATTTAATACAATAATTACGGCAAAAAACACACAAGTAAAACTTATTAAATTTACTGACAGATTTTCTAAAATGTGCGTTGTTTCTTATTGCAAATATTAAGCGATATTAAATTGAACGTATTGTATGGCGTAAGCCTACATGCAGTAAATACTGTTGTCGGCACAAACAATTTCATAATTTATTGTTCATTCCAGTGTCATTTAAATAGTGGTATATGTTATTATTTAGAAAAATCACGTCAAACATGACTTGCTACTTGCTATGAATATACAGTGTATTAAAACAGTTTGAATTAGAAAGTTGTAGGCTTTATATTTATATATTAAGACTACAAAACCGCAAACATCATAATACGGAAAAATTGCACCAGAAAACATCAAAACGAATATTTTTGCATCTATACTTTCAAAAAAATTCGGGAGGAGGACCCCCGGACCCCCCCTTTTCCTAGGGAATATTCCATACCCCCCCCCCCTCCACACCCCCCGGAAGTCTAGCGTTCCCCCACTGCCAAATTTGCCACTACACCACTGATAAGCATTTAAGATTTGATTCGTTTTTGTTCACTTTGACGTCGGGTTAGCTAACACCAGACTTAACATTGCTTTCTCAAAAAAATACCAATCAAGCTAACTTTTGCATGCACTTACCTTATGACTTTCTAAATAAGATGTCAAAAGACGTAAAAAGTGGTTTTTCGCAAATATCTCCTTTCCTATCAGATTTACGACAAACACAGGATGCTGTATTGGCAAATGTAACATACGAAATCTTATACTAATTGCGACGCATTCATATATTATATATTGCAATGGTTTATGACTGTGTTGTAATATTATAATGAAGATGATAAAATAAATAGCAATTAACACTACCTGCAAAATATTCTTTTATTTAGGTCAAATTTCGACTGACTAAAAATACTCACTGGGTTCGTTAATTATTTATAAAGTAAACAGTATTGTGCCCTTTATTATATTTCATCTATCTGCAATTTAATCTTACAGAGGCTAGCAAGGTCAGCAAGATGACTCGTACCACAGGGTTGGATTCACCGGTACATTAATATTAAACTCGTGTGATACGCCGCTGGAATATAAATTTAACTCGAACGCGCAGACGCTATTTCTGTCAAACTCTTATTACAAATCGGTTTATTTTTGTTTAGTGTTTCATTTTTGCGATTTAAACTAATAAAAGGTGTTTTATGAGCGATTTATCAGGTAAATTTTGAATTATCGCGGTCTTAGCGTCACTGATTCTCATCTGTTTGCAGGAAAAACCTCAACTTCGTTGTTACAACATTAATTTGTTTTTGGAGCGTCGCTATGGAATCAACATAACCTCAAACTTGATTATGGCAATTACTGGATATTTGGTTTTTAATGGATGCTTAACTCTGCCTGAGTCGCGTTCATGAAGGTTTGCTCTAGTAGTCATGCCAATTTCCGCTTGCTAACGCCGTTACTCTTAGTAGAATTTGGTACCTGATCGATGAAAGCTGCGGCAGCTCATTCGGGCTGCCTCACCTGCTGATTTCTGCCTGAAGTTGGGCCCCTGGGATGCTGTGGCTGCTGTAGAGGCTTCTTACACGCTGTGCGGGTATGCTGTAGTCGAAATCCCGAGTTTAGGAAACTGATCTTGCCCGTGGCTGAAGTTTGTAAGCTGCGCTGGTCCTGATCGAAATCCTCGTAATGTGGCAACAATGAAAAATTATTTTCATGTGAGGTAAAATGTTCCCCACATTCTCACAGGTGCACGAACAATTGCTTGGCACAATGGTGCACTTTTTATCGATATTATTAATGCTAATAGGAAAAAACTGTAATTTTTGGAGAGCACATAAACTCCATGTGATTAATAATTTTTATTCAATTGTCTCTGGATACTGATCGTTAATAACAATTGCCTATCTGAGTTCTACAAAAAGGAAATTGACCAAATACAATACCATAACTTCTTACTTAAATTTACTTATAATTAAAATTATGTACAAAAATTCTTATTTCTAAAATATTGTTCCTTTAATTTTGGTTTTAAACTGTGTCATAGTGCCACTCACTTTGTTTTATTTTTAATTTTCCTTATCACTCACGTAATTACACTGACTTGTTTTTTTAATTGTTCAGCTCCTGCACTACTTTGTTTCACATCCTGTTGTGTGTACTTCTCCTGGTATTTGCAAATGTTCAAGTATTGCTGTCCAATTATTATAATCGCCATGTTCTGCCTGGTTTATGCTCGTTGCAACGTATTATCATAATTCTGCTTCTATTACCTTTTATTTAAAATGCTCATAAAACATATCCCATTTAATTATTCTGACATCTACGCTTCAATTAACATGCACCTATTATAAACCTTTCTGTGACATTTCTATTTATTTTGATTCGGCTTTAATTTTGCACAAACCTCTTACTTTTGGCTAATTTAAAATTATGTAATTACGGATTGAAATTTACGTTCAATCTTGCAGTTGTATGAACTACCCCAACTCTGTGCTATCTGACTTGCCTTATTTATTTGTTGTGCTGCAAGCAGAGTTGAGTAGCGGGCTCAATACCATCTCAATACATCACTGGAGCAAAGGTTCATTAGCTATTCTAGCATTAGGCATTGCACGTTGGGATTCAGACTATTAGTCCGTAATACAAATATTAGCAAAAAAGAGGCAAAATATCTATTTTATATGAAAAGCTTTCAATTAAACAATATTGCTTGAATGAAAATGATGTGGAGTATTTGATAGAATACATTAAACTTTCTAAGCCACTGGCTTTAGCATTAGATATTCTGCAAGGAGAAGCTAATCTATATAATGGATTCGTGATAGGTACCAACAATCGCCAGTATGAAAATTAACCTGAAAAAACTAAAAACAGAAAATCTCAAGTATTTTTCTTCCTTAAATACAAAAAAATGTAACTTTAGTTACTAAATTTGAAGAACAACAACTTTGTGTTTGAACTAAATATTTGATATTCAAATTTGTTATAAGCTGAAGTCCTACAACTTAAGAACGGATAATGCGCTAGTTTTTCACCACCCTATATGTTTATTGTTTTATTTGTTTTTTCATTGGTTTAGATACTGCTTTTTGTTTTATGGCAAAGATGTAAAGGAACTGTTATATGAAAACGAACAATTAAAAAAGCGTTTATATTGTTTTATATTTATATTTGTTTAACTATGGATTTACTTTTTTGTTAATGTTCAATATAAGTACACAATTTTATCAAAAAAATATTTTCTGGATTTTAATTTTTTTTGCCGAAATATTCATAAAATAACATCTAAACTATGCATTCACCGCAAACCAATATATATCTATTTTTTGGGTTTTTAATAATTCATGTAAAATAGCTTAAGTTATGCCATCTTTACTACTTGGCTTACTTAATCTGTATATATAAAAATCAATCGCCGTGTGTTAGTGTGTTAGTTAGTAAAGCAAAAACTCGAGAACGACTTGACCGATTTGGATGATTTTTTGTTGTTGTGTTCGTCTTACTCCCGAGGTGGTTTAGCAAAAAAGAAAATTCGGAAAATCCAAAGGGAAAGCCGGAAAATTGGAAAATATCGAAAGTGTGTTTTTCTATCCCGATCTAGTCCGAATGTGGTGGTGCACCATTTATTAAACATCTTGTATACCTCGTTACCGGAGTACAGTTCTAAGTCAAAGGTAATAAAGAACCCGCCCATGCAACTGAGTTTTAGCTGAAGCAAACCTTCTGGTTACCGCCATCGTAACAGAGTTAGGGCCGCGTATTCTAGGTATATTTCCCGATTATGTCGTAAAGTCGTGTTTGTGCGGTAACAGCCAATGAACAGCGCGTGTATTCTTATATTTTTTTCTCTAAATTTTTCGTGTATCTGTCTAATTATAAATATTTGGTCCACCGTGGATTTTCCTTGTCTGAAACCAGCTTGATACTGTCCTATCTTCTCCTTTGATTCTTTCTTGATCCTTTCCGTTATTAATGATGCTAGGATTTTATAAGTTGTATTCAGCAAAGAAACTGGTCTGTAATTTTCTACCTGTTGTTTTTTTTTTAATATTGCACAGATCACGGCCATTTCCCATTCTTTAGGCATTTCCTTCGCTGCCCTTATCTGTTTTATTAGTTCGAAAATTCTTCTTTGTAATTCCTCATTGCCATATTTAATTAGTTCCATAGTTATGTTATTCGTTCCGAGATTTTTATTGTTCTTTCCCTGTTTTATCATTTTTTTGAAAGCCTCCCATGTCGGTAGTTCTTTAGATTGTTTTCTGTTCCTTTTCAATTTTTGCAATTTAATGAACGACAGCTTCATTGTGACAACTGACAAGTCAGTAGATAGTCCATAATTTGTAGGTCAAAATTACATACTTTCAGTAGTTTTTAGGTTAAAATGACATATTGTCAGCAATTTTTAGGTTAAGATGCCCACTGTGTAACTGTGAATTGTGCATTTTTTTATAACAAACACATTTGTTATGATAATGACCGGGTGAATGTGTGTGGGCATGGGAAATAGTATATTACATAACAAGCGGCGAAAGTGGTGTATATCATGCGAGTATATTTGAGAAACAAGGCGAATCGTAGCTGAGTGACTTAAAATACGAGCATACGATACACTTGCGAGCGAGTTATGTACGCAATTTTTCCTAAGTCCACAAAAAATACACATTTTTAAAATTTCATTTAAAAAAGTAGGTTTTTTAAATTAATTTCGGTGTGTGAAGTGCCACTTTTTTTCACTCAGTGAAAAAAGGTGACACTTTGCTTTTAATTTAGGAATGAACGATTTTAAATAGACGTTTCCTTAGGTACCAGAACTGACTAACGCACTTGACTAAAATGAAGGCAAATACAATTCTATACAAAATAGGCTTGGATTTGAATGTTTAATGAAATTTTAAAAAATCTTATAGACAACTCGTGTTAGCGTGCCTACGCCTCGTTTAATAACCCTCCACACTTGTGAAAAAAAGTTGCAGTTCTAACACTTGTGATCTGAATAACTATTTTTTCTACAGCCGTCAAAAAAACGTGACATTTATGCATCGCTATAGATACGCAAAGTTTAACTTTTTTTAACACGTGAAAAATAGCTATTTATGCAACAAGTGCTAAAAGTCGACGTTTATGCACGAGACATGTTATGAAACTCAGCCTTCGGCTTCGTTTCATAATTTTCATATCTCGTGCATAATAGCTATTTATGCAACAAGTGCTAAAAGTCGACTTTTATGCGCGAGACATGAAAATTATGAAACGAAGCCGAAGGCTGAGTTTCATAACATGTCTCGCGCATAAACGACTTTTAGCACGCGTTGCATACAATATTTTATCTACGACCTTAATTTTACCGTTATTAATCCATAAATATCGATTTAAGAAAGGTTCGCATCTGCGACGCTGCATCATAATGAATAGTAGCCTACGCGGCTGGCGATTGTTTTGGCCACGCCCGTGCTGTCAAGGACAGGTACGAAATTTAATTATTTATACTCCACATATGACTGTATTCATTACATAACGCTTTAATTATTTCAAAAACGCTTTACCTGTAACGCAAGAAGCAACTAGAATAGCTTTACGACTTCACTTGCAGTTCGAAATTGTAGTTTTGAACCTCGCGTCACTTTTAGCACATGTGCTAAAAGTAAACAGCTGATTTCTTTAAACACGGTAAACTATAAAACGTCACTTTTAGTGAAACAAGCGAGTGTTAAAAAGCCTACTTTTAGTAGTGGTCGTAGATAAACGAATTTTAGCACGCGTTGCATACAATATTTTATTTGAAATCGGCAGTGAAGTACGCCGAAATCGTCATTAAAATACGAGAAATCGGCAGTGAAGTAATCCATTGTTTTACGACTTTTTTGTAGGTGGCGAGGCGACAGATAAACGTCAATCGACCGAACATAACCTACAAAAGTTGGTTAAAATGTTGGAATTTCACGATTCCTCGATTTCAAATAAAACATAGTGTACACCTCGGCACTGAAGTTTCTTTTTATCCCTCATGTGGTTTATTTGCCTTGGCCCTACGGGCCTCGACAACTAAATCCACATTCGTGATAAAAAGTTATACTTCAGTGCCTTGGTATACAAACTACTATTATCTACTACCTTAATTTTACTGTTATTAATCCATAAATATCGATTTAACAAAGTTTTGCATCTGCGACAGTTAGAATTTATGTCGTAATAAAGAGCGGGCCTTTGCGCGCAGGCGAATGTTTGGGAAACCAATACTGTCAAAGTCAGTTATCAAAGGTAATTATTAATACTACACATTTGACTGTATTAATTACATAACGCTTTAATTATCTCAAAAACACTTTAGCTCTAACGCAAGAAGTAACTAGAATAATTTTACAACTTCACTTCCAGTTCGAAATTGTAGTTTATAACCTCACTTCACTTTATCTCACACTCGCGCTAAAAGTAAACAGCTGATTTCTTTAAACACGGTAAACTATAAAACGTCACTTTTAGTGAAAAAAGCTAGCGCTAAGGGCCTACTTTTAGTGCTGGTCGTAGATAATAGTATATTATGTATCAAGTTTTATAAACGTCATTTTAGTCACGAGTTTTATTAATCACGAGCGAAGCGCAGAGGAGCGAGTGTTTAATAAAATGAGTGACTAATAAGTTTATAAAACGAGTTGCATACTATACTTTTTCTACGACTACAAATTTAGAGAATATAACATCATATTATTTCATTAAAATTTTGACATTTATTATATTAGGTTAAATTATGCTTGGCAAACGTCAAAGTGACGGTTGAAAACTAACTTGATTTTAGTTTTGGCTGTGGCTAATAAAGCAAATACTATTTGAACCTAACTTCACCCCGTGACTAAAACATCGTTGCCAACTTCAGCTCATGACTAAGAGGCTCTTTAGTCATAGGTTATGAAGGCATGATTAAAAGGTCACTTAGCGACGTGTATGTTAGTATGTTAAAAGGCATTTTAGTTAGAGGAGTAGAAAAATAATATTTCTTCACGGCTAGCAGTGAAAAAACGGTTAATTACACCATATCCTTAGTTACAACACATTAGGTGACTACATATTATGTTAGCAAATTAATGTTCGTATTTTATTTCTAGAATTTAAATTATTCTTTTATTCTTTTTTTTTGACGGCTGTAGAAAAAACGTTGTTTGTATTTCGTGGCAAAATTCGTGTTTTTATGGAGCATTTGAATGACTTTTCTGCCTCGACCTAACGGTCTCGGCGAAAATTGACATTCTCATGCGCCATAAAAAAACCACTCTTTCGCGCACTTAATACAAAACTTACTATTGCAACTTAATGAATGACAGCTTTAATAATAATAATAATAATAATAATAATAATAATAATAATCTTTGTTTTAGAAGAGTAGAATCCATAATATTATACATAAATATATAATAAATGCACACTACCGGAATGAAATAGTAGTCAATGATAAAAATTACAAATAGTAACAGTTTAGAATGTGATGACCTTCATGTAAAAGGCAATATGGCTATTTTATTTCATATTCAAGAAATTCTTTAACTGTGTATGGTTTTATTTTAATTAATAAATCTTTTACTTTTTTTTGTATAACTTGCTGTCGTTCAATAATCTCATATTCTGTGGAAGCTTATACATGATACATGAATAGTATGCTCCTTTTTCTGTGATTGTAAGTCTATGTTTTGGGTATTCACATTGTTCTCACCTGGTGTTATGAAAGTACTTGTACATAGATTCAGCAAATACTTCTTTATGTTTAAACAAAAACAATAAGCATTTGAAAATATACATTGCACTTAAAGTTAGTAAGTTTTCAGATCTAAAATGACCTCTACATGGTTTTCTGTAATCTAAATTCCGTAGGATACGAAGTACTCTTTTTTGCATTTTAAATACTTCTTCCGAGCTTCCCCAAAACATCACCCCTTATCTAAACCTTGATTCAAAATTTGCATGATATGCTATCTTTAAAGTTTTCTTTTGGTAAGATCCTGATACTGTAACATTCCTTACTCAGTCTTGAACACACATAATTTATATGGTAGCTCCAATCTAAAAATTCATCAATACGGATTGATTTGTCTAGTGTTAAGACTTTATTATTAACATTTATACTTGCCTGAGTGTTGAAACGAGATTGTTTGGTTCTGAATATAACAGTTTTAGTTTTCTCTTCATTTAATATCAGTTTATTTTTGGCGAACCATTCACTTGCTTTCAGCATCAAGCTGTCAGTTTCCCTGACAACTTCAGGATATGTAACTGCTGTTATCAACAAATTCGAATCATCAGCATAATTAGTTAAAAAATGCTTCTTTCTTCCATAATATGTGGCAGTTCATTGATGTAAAGAATGAACAATATAGGGCCTGCAACACTTCCTTGCCGAACCCCCATTTTTAGGGGAAGCGTCCCAGAATCATACCTTCCATTGTCAGTACTAATCATTACTTTTTGTTTTCGCCCTGTCAGATAGGATTTAAACCAGAGGAGCGCAGGTCCACGTACTCCATATTTATCCAGTTTAAGCAACAGTAAATCATAATCTAGACAGTCATATGCCTTGGGGATGTCCAAAAATAAACCCAGAGGCACATTTCTATCCTCAAGTGTTTCAATTATTTGTTGACTGAACTGGAAAACGGCCGTCTGAGTAGATCTATTTTTCAAGTAACCATGTTGTGTGTTATTTAGTAGTTTACACGATATTAGAAAATTCATTAGTCTCTGGCACATAACCATCTCAAAAATTTTGGAAAAAGCTGTTAGTATACTTATCGGTCTATAATTGTTAAAAGTTGTACGGTCACCTTTTTTGTGTACAGGAATGACAAGAGTCAGTTTCAGTTGTTAATTATAGAGCAGAGAACACTATTTCCTGTACACTTTTTTTGATTAACCTAATATGGACTCCGTCGTGGCCACTGCTCATTTTGTCATTCAGATTTTTGCAAATTTTGACAATTTAATATTCCGTCACAGAGTACACAAACATTAAATTGTTATTGTCATTGAAGTTACAGGTAAAAAGGAACTTGAGATAGTTTGGATGCTAATAGTGGAGCAGCATTTAGAAAAGAGTTATTAAAGTCATTTGCAAGTTCCATAGGGTTCCCGTCACTCAGCGGGAAGTTATTATCTTTATCTTACAGTAGCGCCTATTACCCTACATTATACAACTGTTTTCAGTGACTAAAACGAAGTTTTATTCACAAGTGAGTTTTCATTATTTATTCTACTGCATTGTTGGTAGCACTGTCAAGCTATGTCAAATTCGTGATTATCAGGTTAAGTTTTGCGTCAGTCTGTGTCAAATAACAAACAAAACCTAACCTACGAACCTCGAATTTTACATAGACTGACAATACACTTCAGTACTGCCAATACACTTCAGTACTGTCAAACGTATATCACAAATCATAGGCGACTAATTATAAATTTATTTCGCGACATATTCTAACTGCGCAAACTATTTAGACACTAGAATTGCTACTGTAAGATAAAACGTCGTATATCACACGTGAGCGAAATGCCATTATAAGCTCGTGAGAAATTGTATCGCTCGTGCTGCGGCACTCGCGATTCAAAATTCTCACTCGCAAATAATGATGCATTTCTCTCACTTATAATATAATCTACTATTATTGACACCTTTAATTTTGTTTATAATGTCCCACAGACATTTAGATTTATTTTGTGATCTTGACAACATAGTTTCATAAGTTTGTTTCCTACAATTAGTCAAATGTGCATTGTATTGCCTCCTCATATTCTTATACATTTCATTGTACCGATTATCAACTCTAGACATAACATTCAGAATATCTAAAACTTTCTTACATTCAATTGCTTCTTCATTAAGTTGTTATTTAGGCATTTTTTGGTCCCTCTGTAGTATCGTTTTCTCAGGAAAACTTTCATTGAAATACCTCAAAAAAATGTCTAGGAACATATTCCACTGTTCATTAACATCATCTGTTTGCATTTCATATATGTCATCCCACGTTTCATCTTGCAATCTAGTTTTGAACAATTGAATATTTCCTTCAGTGTACACATTCTTCTACGGAAATATCTTGGCTGATTGTTGCCTTCAATAGAGAATGATATTTTTTGGGCGGTAAGGTCAGAAATAGGTTAGGTACTCTAGTCAGAAATATTAGAGATTTGTCTATACAGGATTTTCACATTTCTGTTATTCTGGTATGTTCTATAAAATTGTTGGATACAATGAAAAGGTTTCTAGTACTGAGAGAAGCTCCAGTTTCGATTTATCATCATTTAATAAGTCAACATTGAAGTAACCGGCGATGAAAATGAAAGTTTTTCCATCATAAATTCTAGTCAACATATGCTCAAACTTATTTACTAATATTTCTACATTGGTATTAGGAGGACTGTACACTGACACAACAATTAATCTCAACTTATTTACTAACATTTCTGCAGCAGCAAACTCACACTCGCCTTTCACTGACATATTATTAAGATCAGTTCTTTCATTACTTTTCATACTACATCTCACATAAACTGCTGTGCCCCCATGCTCCCCTTCCTCCCTACAATATTTTGATGCCAGGTATAAACCTTCAATTCCATACAGCGGAAGTTGGTCGCCACTTTCCCAATGCTTACTGGTACACAAAAATTTACAGTTATCATTCTCTGATAGCAGTTGTTGTAGTTGATCGATGCTGTTTCCCATTGGCTGCACATTTTGGTGAATCAAAGTTTTCTCTGTTTTCTCTGCTTATCAGTACCTTTCATTTGATGTTCTTCCTTTGATTGCTATGATGCCATGTACTTTATTCGGTTTTGTTGACGTTTTATCACTTTTTTATAGACTGGGCAGTTAATGTCAAAAACTCCGTGGTTCGTATCAAGCTTCAGGTGTAGGGACCTGTTAGTTTCACAGCAGTCGATACACTTCAATGCATCATTTTCACATTCACCCGCACAATCTTTGGTAAAACACTTAAAACGGCTCTTCTCTTGCTTACATTCACTTGCAAAATGATTATTGTGCACGTTGCACAATTGTAGCATCGAATAACACTAGCAGTCCAGTGAGACAAATGTCTCATTTAACGCGCCTTCAAACCTCGATCGGTTAGGCAACCACCCAGACCTGGAAGGTGTCAAAGTGGTTGCCTAACCGATCGAGGATTTAAGGCGCAGAGGGTCGCAGCTACGTTTGGCGGCCGAAACAGTTTTTATTTAATACGCGTTCTATTTGAAAAACGGTCTTTTTATGATTTCTCGAAAACCGGAAGTGTCACGTGACTGAAATTCGGTTCCTGAGCTGACACGACCATTCCAAACATATAACTTTAATAACTTTTTTCTCTATCTCTTACGGTTTGGCCGCTGAAACAGCGTCCCGGATAAAACAGCGTCCCAGACAGACACGTCTATTAGATAAAGGATGCTTATACACATTGCATCTGCCCCATATTATATTCACTCTTCCTTCAGTCATTACTTCAGTGAAAAATTCATTATTTACCTCAGCAATTGCCATATATTTTGTTTTCATCAGTTTTATCATCTTCAATTTGAATATCTCCAGTTTACCTCCAAATGCGTTTTGGATAATTATTGAGCTTCTAATTTCATCTTCTGACAATTCTTCCCCTAAACCCACAATTTTAATTTGCGGATTAAGTAATTCCAGTATTTTGTTTTGTAATTAAACCCTAATTTGTTTTTGACTTCCGTTTGAAGAGCTGTAGCTTCTTGTTTGCTATTGCACGTAATAGCTAGCCCTCCGTCTCTAAGTTTCTTCATTCGTGAGATACCAACACTTATCTCATTTGGTTTAATATGTTGTTGCAAATCACTATTTGTTACTTTGTTATCTTGCGTTTTATTAGGAGTAACCAATATAACATCTTTACTAACCTTTGACGCCAAAACCTGGCTATACGCCTTCTTGTCTTGATTGCTACTCACAGCACAGAATAAACACCTAATGGGCTCAGAAGCGACACTCCGCGGCGGCGACTTTGATATTCGAGGTGCCTTATTTTGAGCAAGTAGAAAAGGCGGGAAATTTAAAAAGTTGAATTAAAGGCGCACCACCGAAAATTTATGGAAACAGACGTCATGACGTCACAAATCAACTCGCTAGCGCTACGCATGCGTATTGATTTTTAGTCGCTTCCGAGTCCGTTAGGTCAGAGCCAGTGTATATAGGAGAGTACCGCCATTCTTTGATCCGTGAAAATGCCGCCATCGCCGCCATTTTTGTTCCCATCAGCAATGACTGATTGAGTTATTTCTAAAATTTTACTTGAAATTGGCAAGACTGTAAGTCTACGTCAAATTCGAGATTAGCAGGTTATGTTTTGAGTCAGTTTGTATCAAAACTGACGCAAAACCTAACCAGCTAACCTCGAATTTGACAGAGACTTACAGTCTTGCCAATTTTAAGTAAAATTTCGGATTGCCAATAAATGTCACGTTGACGGAATTGTGTTACAAACCTCAAAGTGACGCATATGACAGAGGAACAAACATGGCGGACGTGGCGGTACTCTCTTATATCTACTGGCTCTGTTTATTCTGTGCTCAGTTTTCTTATTTTTTTGGTTTGCTATCAACTTCTTAATTTCCTGCATTTCTTCTGTCGACTTTCCCAGCATTTCGTACAGTTTTGGCAAGGTTTTCAAGTTTTTTTTTTGTACATTCCTGGCTTAACGTTCTACGTTTTAGAGTCATACATCTTTCTTCAGAAGCTGTAAGTTCACTACACACTTTATGTATTAATTCTTTGCAAATATCTTCTTGCATTTTACACAGTTTTTCTCCTCTTCATCCATCCTAACCTCAAAATTTACTATACTTTTAATATTTTGGATTTCAAGTTGAGATTCACAGATGTTATTAATATTTATCTATTGGTTTTACACTTCCTCTTATAATCCTCTAGTACTTCTAGTAGAGTATTTTGCCAATTTTAAATACAAATTTGAGTTAAATTATAGGTAAACAACATTATACAGCTTCATACACAGGGTCAACGTACTTTATTGTGACAGCTGACAATGTCAGTAGATTTCCCGTAACTTTTAGGTCAAAATTAGTGTTGGGCATAATCGAATGAATTTAATAATCGAGATATCCGAATGCGAGATATTTTAATAATCGAATGAATCATTCGAAACAATCGGATACGAACGAATCGTTCGGTTTCGGGAGGTGAATGAATCTCTCGGATTCAGTTGACACTACTATATTAGTAGGATTAGTTACTATTTTGTGGCAGTAGGCGCTTAGGCGGGGCGCGTACAGCATGTGCGCTGTGCGTAGCGGAATGCGGGCATTTAAAATACGAGAATTATTTGCTTCACCGAAATCATTTTCAGGTGCCTGCAATCTGTTCTGTTTCTTTTCAGGTTTAAGCCGTTGAGCGTCATAAAAATATACCTAAATGCGGTAACTCAAATCTCCAGTTACGCCGTTACGAAGTTACGATTATTGTTAAATAACTCGATTAATTATTATTTCTTTGTCATTTTAAACTGGCATTATTATTATTATCTCTATAACAGCAACCATAAGTAACTGTTTATAATGTATATATGCTAGCGAGTTAATTTTCTTCTTAAATCGCTGGTGAATTAATAGTAGATTGTTCTACAAGTTAAGAAAAGTGAGTTTTTCAGAATTCCAGCGAATGTAAAAGTTTTTCGTGAGCATGAAAGAGTTACTTTTCCAATGTGTTGAACATGCAATTTTTCCGTGTAGTTGACAATAATATCTTTTAAATAATTCTGGTCAAAGTATGTAAGCACAATGCTTACTGTACTGTATAAATATAAATAACCATTATACATTTTAGAATAGACCTTACTTGAAAATGGATGAATCTGTTATTAATTCATTTAGTTTCAATTTAAACTGCAGTGTTTTATAGCAGCTACATGCCGCATTCGGTAACTTATTTCAAATTGTTCTTATTAAAATTTGCATTTATATTCTTAATTCGCAGCCTCTTTTACCTTTCGGTGTCGAGGACCATTCATCTGTCTGTCTGTCATCCCTTTTTATTTACTATGTATTATTGTATTTCTATATTTATTTTAAGACGCTTTAGTTAAGCTTCTCACGACTACGAAGGCGGTTGCCGTTAATAATCATACTTAATTTAATATTGCAAGCTGCGAGCAGGGTTGTTCTTGGGCAATAAAAAAATGTAACAGAATTACATCCAAAACTGTAATAGATTTCTCTAAGACGTAATAGATTTTATGTTAATGGATAGATGGCCCTGTATTTTCATGTTCTCAGATTAACGCATAAATTATAAATTTTCTACCAATTAGACAAAGCACAAGGTTTTTTTCGGTCTTAATGCAATAATATGTCAACATTTTAACTATACCTTGTAAAATAAAATACTAGAGAGTAAAAGTATAAATACATAGTGGTCGGTTAAAAATTAAAACATTGAGATGGAAATATCACGATATAATATTTATTAAAATATAGTAGGGAAATATAAAATATTGTAGTCCTTTCTATAACTAAAACACCTAATTAAAAGCAAAAAGCCTTAATCTTTAATTGTAATTATTATTTATATTGTAATCAATGGAATAATTGTACAAAAACTAAACGTTAGATCTTCATACTCGTCGTCAGCATCTTCACACCCGTGGAGGTTTTTATTTAGTAATGATAACTTTGGTTTAAATATATAACATAAATCATTATTCAACAGTTCTTTAGTATATAATAAGGAACTACAAGTTGTTGTTAACAATCTGTTTCGGGTTTTTATCTTTTTAAAGTTTGTTTGGGAAAATAATCTCTCTGCAGCAGCAGATGAATGTGGTAAACACATATAACCAGTAATAAGTTTTTCTAAATTAGAAAACTTCAACTCGTCGAAATGATTTTTTATTTTGAAAACAAAGTTCCAGAATTCAAGAGGAGGGTTTCTCAATATGTTGTTTGTTAAAACCGGAAATCGGTTAAGGTATTTTTTTAAAGCAATTGTGAAAATGTACTAGAATTGAAGCATAATGTAACGATGTAATAGATTTTCACCAATTGTAATAGATCTATTACAATTGTAATAGCCGAAGCAACCCTGGCTGCGAGGGTCTGCCAGCTCCCTTGTTCGCGCGAACTCGCTCTCTTATTGCAAATATTAAATTACACTTTACAATCAAATCGAGGGCCAAGTTTTCCGGGCCAATTTCAATGTCAAATTTATTATAATTTCGATTTATTTACTAACTATTTTAAAATGTAAACTTTTGAAATAAGATGTAAAATCGGTATAGTATAATAAATTGTATTATTATATAACTTTTGTTTCTATGAAATGAAGTATAAATATAAATACAATCAGTCAGTTTCAGTATTATTATTTCGACCCATGTCGGTCCTTGCCCTGAGTTTGGCCTTTAGGCGATGGTAAAACAGAAGTGAAAGTGAGAATTGTAAAGTAAATTGGTAAACCCCGGATAATCCGTCGGCAAGCGGCACACCGACAGCCGATAGCGAGAGGGCGAGAGCCGACCACTCGGGCTCCACAAAATTGCATCCGAATGCGAATAATCGCATTTCAAACGAGAGAATCGGTTGCACTAAAGTTCCCTACTAAATTAGTAGTTGGGTCCGAGAGATTTTTTCATTCGAGATATTTGTTCCGAATAATCCGAGAGATTTTTTCATTCGAAATATTTGTTCGAATAATCCGAGAGATTTTTTTCATTCGAGATAATTTTTAGTAACATTCGGAATATCTCGGAAGGTCAAAATAATCGAATAATTTGATTATTTTCATTCGGATTCGCCCATCACTAGTCAAAATGACATATTTTCAATAGTTTGTAGGTTAAAATGACATATTTAGCCCACTGTATAACTGAATTGTGCATTTTTTCATAACAAACACGTGTTATATTATGAATAGGACAATGGTCTCCTGTGTAAAACTGCAAGCTTGCAACCTTGAACGATAAATAGCTTCTTTATATGAATTGCAAGTCTGCAACCTTGAACGCACGTGGCTTCCTGTCTCACGCTCCCTTTTAGAGATAACGCTTATCTTAGCTGATTAGGCATAGTATATATACTAGTAGCTTGCACTTCTAAGTTAAGCTCCAGTCAGTCGATAAGTTCCATTGTGTTCGTATCATAGCTAGATGTAAGAAATTGTCCGGCGGCTAGCTGTGTGCTTCCAATGTTATATTTCATTGTAAAATAAAAATAAACCGTTTTTTAAAAAGTCGTTTCGGCGGCCTTTTAATAAAACTGGCGCAGTCGTTCGGATTTGTGGAGGAAAAACCTGGAAAACTACAAACATCGAGTCGACCAGCAACTTTCTTGAGGTTCAACTCTTTGCCGCAAATCGACACCTACCACCCAGCGGATCTTCGGACATCTCCAACAGGGACAAACATCGCCCGATCGTGAGAAGCGCCCGTCGACCCAGCTCCTGCTCCTCCGTGGTTATTGGAACCATCTGGTCATTGGGACCACTCTTGATCATTGGGATCAGTCTCTGGTATTGGCAACGTCAACAACGACGACCCCAGGACAACTTTGGATAACGCTCTAGCGCAAAGCTGGACTATCCAAGTCGGACTCAGGACCTCTGTGCAGGCCAGCCGACACAACAGGATCGACGCATCCTTTTTGAGACAACAGGACGTAGCTTGATCGCACGCCGTTCGTCAATTTTAACGCACAATGTAAGTGCATATTTTTATAATAATTTTCAAGCTTTAGAAGAAAAAGCAAACGGGGTATATTTTAAAGGCAACAAGTAACGACTATTAAAGCGTTCGCCTAAGTAATAATTTTTAAGTCTTAAAGAAAAAGCAAAATAATTAATTTCAAGGCAACAAAGTAACGTAATATAATTTTCAAAAGTGATAATTATTAAAGCGTTCGCCTAAAACAACAAAGTTAACTAATATAAAGTTTTAAAAATTATACTAACATAGTTCTAATATTTATTTATAATATTAGGCAGAACGTAGTAAGCTGCACATAATAGGTGTGCTTAATTTGCATTTGTGCTTGCGTTCTTGCGCGTAGGATACCTACCCCTGTTAAACATCCCCTAGTCATTAAACTGTTTACTAACATAAATAAAAATTAAAAATAAGTGAAACAAATAAAGCAAAATTAATTTTTGTCTATAAAATTTTTATGTTTAGATCACTATTATCTTGAATCATTAGTTAAAACACCTGTAATTATATTTTGAAACAATTGTAAAAATTTTATGTCACGAGATCGATCACGCTCACCAAGGAATTCTATCCCTAGAATTTTATTTTTAAATAATTGTAACAACATTAGCAACCCAAATATGGTTGATCAAAACGCATCATTGTTTCCCCCACATTTTAATGTAGCTTTATTAAATGAAATTCCCACATATGATGGTAATCAAGCCACTCTTTCGGAATTTATCAGATCCACAGAAATCATTGCAACTAAATTTTGCACAGAAAATTCAAACGATTATATCAACCAAGTAATTTTAAATTCGATAAGGAATAAATTAAAAGGTCAAGCGTTAGAAGTAATCACAGGTTACGAGTATGATACTTGGAAAGACTTAAAAAATGTCTTAATTGAAAATTTTGGCGACCAAAGGTCAGAATTGAATCTCTTAATTGATTTAACTAAATTAAAACAGAATAAAGACTCTCCCATAGAATTTTTCAATAAAGTTAGAACTCATTTAGCTATTTATAATTCAAAAGTTTCTCTGAGTCAAGAATCAAAAGATATTATCACTCATAAATTAAAAGCTAACAAAGATTTAGCACTTCGCACTTTTACAAGTGGACTAAATGAAAATTTAGGAAGCTTCGTAAGAAGTAGAAACCCAACTTCACTAGAACAAGCCTTAAGCATAGTAAAAGAAGAAATTGATATCAGATATTCTCAAAATCAAAATAATTTTCAAAGTCAAAAATTAAACAAACCAAATTTAACTTCCAATATTCAAACACGAAATTCATATGAACCTAAATTTAATAACCCAAATTTCATGCAAAGACCATTCCAACAAAATCGAAATAATTTTAATCAAAATCCCAACTATTTTAAAAGTCCAACAAATTTTAACAATCCTAATAATTCTAGAATAACTAAAAATTCAAGCTTTAATGCATTTGCACCAAAACCAAATTTTTCACCAACAAATAAACCAGAACCTATGGACTTTAGCACCATAAAAAGACCAGCTACTCAACAAACAAATTTCCCTAATAAATATCGAGCTAATTCTCAAAACGTTAATAGAAATTTTAATCATTTAAATTACCATCAAGAAAAACCTCCTGATGAATATGAAGACTTAACAGAAGATTTATTTGAAAATGGAGAATTTTCAACTCCAGAAAATTTTAACGAAAACTTTCAGGAATATTCTGACCCTGATAATTCACAAGACTTAGATCACACATCAGATTATTATGAATTTCCAGATCCAAACGATACAGTAAATTTTCATTAAGAGCCTCGGAAAAGCATATTTTAACTTTTAATATAAATTCAAAATCAGATCTTCCTTATATTATAATTCCCGCCACTGGCGATAAACTTTTAATTGATACAGGTAGCTCACAAACAATAATTTCTCCAGAATTTGTACAACAACATTTTCCAAATTATATTTATGAAACAGAATTCGAGATAATTACATCTCATGGAATTTCTCAACATAACTTAATTGCAGATTTACCAATCCCCAGTCTTTTTTATGAAAACGGAACACATACATGTTATTTATATAATTTTAACCCAGACTATATAGGACTTATTGGATCCGACTTATTTTCAAAATTATCCGCACGAATAGATTATAAATGGATGCATATTCAGACAGAAAGAGCTACGATACCATTTTATTACAACCCGTAAAAATTAAACAAAAAAAGTGAAACTAATGTAATTTTTCAAAACCTAAAAATTAAGATTTTTATTTTTCTCAACAAAACCTACAGTTAACCCTGTGTACAGAACTTTTCGTAAAATTTATCAGCATAAAAAAATGTAACTAAAATAACTCCAAAATTAAAATTTAATGAAAAAGGCATGACTAAGCCTTCAGCAATTGAAACCATACAATAATCAATTTAAAACAAGCGTAATTAATACTTTAAACGAAATACAAGAAATTAATGTTTATAATCCTTAATCTTATAAAAATAAAATTATGAACTCAACAAAAATCAGTCTATCAGATTTAACAACTTTAATATAAAAACTCCAAACATTAAAAGTATCTTAGATAATTATTTTAAATAACAATTTAAAAAAAAACAATTTAAGACTAAAACCAATGCACATATAATTTCAAAACTGACGAAAAGTCAACTCATAAGGTTTAGTAATTCAAACATAAATTTGTAAAATATTTAGATTATATAGCTCCTTCTAAAGTAGGAATAAAATCAGATTCATTTAAAAATCCAACAATCAAAATTTCCAGCACTTAAAAATCGAAATAAAATCATTTTTAACCAAATAGTCTATTAAAGAACATTTATCAAAAATTTTGCCAAAATAACTAAATTTTTAACCGTGTGTTTAAAGAAAGAAATAAGATTGTACACACCCCTGAATTTTTGAAAAACTTTAAGTATTACAAATAAATTCTAATAAATAAATCAGTAACTTCAAATATCAAAAGTATTTTAAAAAAATAACATCTTAAGAAAAAACTTAAGACTAAAATCATTTAAATCAGAAAAAACTCAAATAAAAATTATACTTAACAAACAAACAAGACCTAAGCTTGTATTAATCTAGTATTTACAATTTTAATAATCACAATATTTCTCGCGTTAAAACTAAGATGTTCACAGCAACATACCTTTATAATTGATATTGCTAAAGGAAAACAAAGAAAAACCTTTACAACCATTTAAAATTAAATTCAAATTCAGAAAAGTCAAACATTTCAATTAAACGAAAAAGTATTTATTAAAACAAATCTCAGAAGTAAAGATTAAATTTAAAATTAAAACCCATTCAGAAAGATCAAACATTTCAATTAAACGAAGAAGTATTATTTAAAATAAATTTCAGAAGTAAAGATAAAATTTAAAATTAAAACCAATTCGGAGAAATCAAACATTCCAATTAAATGAAAAAATATTTGTTAGAACTAATTTCAGAAGTAAAATTGAAATTCAAAATTAAATCTAATTTTTAAAAAAAAAATATGGAAATATAAAACACCCTGACTAAAAGGAACTATTGCTCTCTCTTTTTCAGGATTACTACACTCTTCATCGCCTGTACCCTGCTGACTCAATCACTAGTTATACAGAGCGATATTATTATTAAAAATTTAAAAGATAATCCTGGATTATATCCTCTAAACTTAGGAAACGTAGTGCTTAAACAAAGCGAATGGACGCTTATTAGAAATGTAGACTATACCCCTATATTTGTTAATTATGACACACTTAGAACTAATTTAATGAAAATAATACCGTTACTTGAAAATAAAAGTTACGTTATTGAATATACAAAATTTAAAAGGATTGACGATGTTATTATCAATCATAACAATTTACTCATAATATTAAAACAATATCTTGAAAAAACAGATAAACTCTTAAGTCAATTATTTCCTGATGTTAAACACAAAATTAATAAAAGAGGACTTTTCGATGGACTTGGATCCGCTTTCAAATTTTTAACTGGAAACCTCGACGCCAATGATGGAGTCAGATATGAATCTATGATTACTAAATTGCAAGAAAGCAATAAAATTCAAAATGACGTTATATTAGAACAAACTAAAATTTTAAATGATACCATCTCAGTAATCAATGATATAGCAAAGAGTCAAGAATTATTAGACAGAAATATAAATAAAATAATTTTACAAAATGAGGAATTAGGCAAAAATCTCGCTACATACTCCTTAAAAACAGTCTTGCTAGAAGCAATTCAATTTTTGCAACTACTTATTAACACTTGTTTGGAACTAGAAAATGCATTAACTTTTGCCCAAAATCAACAGATGCATATGTCATTAATTGATAATGACGATTTAATTGAAAATCTAAATGAAATTTCGACGTATCTCAATAGCATATCAGAAAAAGCTTTAACTATTCCATATCCTGCAGAGTTACAGTATTTACATTTATACGAGTCAATTATCATTACAAAAGTTTATCAAGTTAAAAACAGAATTACATTTATATTCGAAATACCTCTTACTTCCAAAACTAACGATTATCAAATGATACAATTAATACCATTTCCGATTTTTATCCAAAATTATCAATTTCGTATGATTATACCTACTTATAGTACTTTATTATTTAACGTTAAAAACAGCATTCCCATTGAAATAAGTCATTGTAAACTTATAACTTTAGACACCTACTTTTGTAATCAAAATAACTACTTTGAAATCCCCAACGACAAATTGTGCGAAACACAACTTCTGTCATTTAATAAAAATAAAACATGTATCCCTTATTTATTCAATTTAACAGAAATCAAAATATCACAAATAAATCCTGCGACATGGTTAATATCTTCCCCATCTGAAGCAATATTGGACGTCAAATGTAAAAATCAGAATTTTAGAAAAGGAATATCTGGCACTAACCTCTTACACCTCAGTTCAGACTGTCTTGTTTCAATAAATCAAAAACACATGTTATTCACCGCAAAAAGAACCTCAAATGAAATTGTTAATTTAAAAATTTCAAACATTGACCGCTTAATAATTCCTGAATCAAACCACATAAATGTTTCAAAGATTGACTTGATACCTCTTGACACCCAGAAATTGGTTGAGGACCGAATTAAACTTAATAAATATGAAAATTTGTTAAAACCTGTTAATTATATTAAATCTGATAATTTAAGTGTGTCTGCAATTATATTTACTCTGTGTACTATTCTTATGTTAATAATTTTTATATTGTATTTGTATTATAATAGAAACACAATGAAGATTAAACTTATTAGATTTTTAAATAAAGATTTTGAACCGGTTAACGTAAATGCATAAGTTTAATTTTCTTTTCTCTTTGTAAGTTCAATGGAGGCATATTTGAATACCACCCATTGAACATTTTATCGGCGGACGTGTTATATTATGAATAGACAATGGTCTCCTGTGTAAAACTGCAAGCTTGCAACCTTGAACGATAAATAGCTTCTTTATATGAATTGCAAGTCTGCAACCTTGAACGCACGTGGCTTCCTGTCTCACGCTCCCTTTTAGAGATAACGCTTATCTTAGCTGATTAGGCATAGTATATATACTAGTAGCTTGCACTTCTAAGTTAAGCTCCAGTCAGTCGATAAGTTCCATTGTGTTCGTATCATAGCTAGATGTAAGAAATTGTCCGGCGGCTAGCTGTGTGCTTCCAATGTTATATTTCATTGTAAAATAAAAATAAACGTTTTTTAAAAAGTCGTTTCGGCGGCCTTTTAATAAAACTAGTTCGCGCTACGTAATTACAATTAATGCATCATCATATTATTAGTTTTTCTATGATTGTAGTCATCTATCGCACCCTCTGCGGCATTATAACCCATCCGTCCCGTGATTATCATCAGGATTCATATTTCTCATGGTTTCTTCTATTCCTACCATGCATCTGACATGGTAGGGCAACCATAGAAGAATGGCTGATGATAACTAGCCAAGACGGCCATGGGACTGGGTTCCTTCAGAGAAGCGGAAGAAAAGATATAGAAATACCTGAAATATATATTGAAACTTAGAACGTTTATTTGAAAGCTAACAAACGACAATACTTCGAAACTTTTTGAGTAATGGAGTACGTATCGAGTAGAACCACTTTTGTGCCTATTTTCCACATCTTGATTTACAGGATAAAAGCGACTCGGTCAGTTTTTAAACCTCTGAGAATTCAAGATGGTACTTTTTGAAACACATTGGAGGTGGTTCAGAAGTAGAACTGAAGTTTGAAACGGGTTATCTATATCCCTCATCAGTAATGTTTATACTATTCAAAGTTAAAGACCAGCTTCCATTTCTAGAAGCTTTTTTACTACTATTAAATTTAATATTGTATTTTAGAATTATAACTCCTCTAAAAGATCGTCGTGGATAATTAAAGCATGTGAATTAAAATTTGTATTTGTGTGCCGCGATATATGCAACGTTCCAGCATGCAGCAGGGTGAGGGGAGTCTTAACAAGGACAGATTTTACGAATAGGCGGACAGAAGGTACAGGCTTTTGCCCAAGTGAGGACGTGTCCATCTTCTGGTACAATGGTGGACAATAAATTTAGGCCGGAAAAATCGAAATTGAGGTTAGTTGGACATAAGCCAGCTTTACATTTTGATGTCAAGCGAATAACAGGCCGGCCTAAATGTATTGGCCGCCATTGTACGATGTCCGACGGTTAAGTGAATATGGCCATACTAAGAGCAAAGTAAATACAATCGGCTTCAATAGCTTCGCAGTGAGTAAATTGCTGCAGATTAGTTCTTGTGGGTTCACAAGATAATGTTTGCTAGAGCAGACGTCTCCTTCAGGTTTTACATTTTACATTTGTAGTGAAAGCATATTCAACGTGTACACGTAAGTACACCATTTGTACCATATTTCAAGAGTATATTCAAGGTGGCCGTTAGGAGACGCCCATTTACGCTGCGCATAAAGGAGCATTTAGGACGTTCGCGTACGCCGTCATGTCAGATAACAGTGAGTACGCAGCAGTCGGGGCTTCACCGAGCTACCGTGCAGTAGATCGCGGATTCCTAGTATTACGCTATCCAGTAATCGGGGTGAAGCAATCGAAGACGTGGCGTTTCCAAGGGTACGGAGCCGAGTTCAAGTAAAATGTTTTTGGATCAACGTGTTAAAGCTGCGTTCACCTGCGAACTTTTTCAAACTCCAATGAATGTGTTTTATCAGTGAATACTATGTGGTAACTTGCATGTGAATCTAAACAGGGCCGGACTTAAATAAGTATCGGCTTCAGGTAATTTTGACATTGCGTTTTTTCTAAAACATTTTGACATTTGCGTTTTTTTAAAAGACAATTATTTCAACGTTATTTTTGATGATGTTTTATGTTGTTCGTGTATGTTTGCAACATGCCTGCAGGTAGCCCTAAGCTATATCACGCATAGGTTGTTCAAGAATTTTAATTCTATTTTCTTTTCTTTTTTTGTGTTTTAATATGTGTTCTTTACATGTGTTTATTTGTGTTTGAAGTCAGTCGATTAATGTAAACAAATTGGCTTTTTTGTGCATTATTTAAATTTAAGTTTTAACGTACAAAACTCTACAAGGAGCAACCAGATTCCTGTTTTGGCGGACAGTGATCTTTTATAAGCCACTAACTGAGGTATTGAGACGGTTTCATGTTCACTGAGCTAGCTAACCAGATTTCAAGTTCTGGATTTCTAGTGCAGTATAGCTACTCTTGAAAACTGTGTTACAATAATCAACCAGCTGAGGACGTTGTTGAAGGCTATACTTTATGAGGTAATAAATGGGTTTGAATAGATAATATACTACTATTCGCACATAAAATCTATATAAATCAACCTGCGTTGTTTCAATTCTCAATGGCTCGCATGATCAAGGTGAATGTAGTTTAGCTAGCTTATCACAGCGTTGTGGTAATACTGCTTTTACATTTATTTAGAGTAACGTTAATGTTTAGAAAAAAGTACAGATTAAATAAGGGACGAAAGGCCTATTTTAGTAGGGGTTGACAAAATTATACATAAAAAGATATCTTTAAAAAAATCTGTTCAGCAAATTGACTTCCAAAATGATTTAATATGTACATGCAGTTGGTTTTATCTAAAATGTATTTCTGCAATCATATAGTAAAGAACTATATTAAATTTCAAAAAAGCATGCAGTAGTTGGAACTAAGTAGTAATCATAACTATGGCCATGATTGGTCATCATTAAAACCATTTAAAATCAAATATTTTTTCAAAATTGTCAAGTTGACATTTGGTGTAAATCCTAAAAATATAAAAGGAAAACTGATAAATAGTGGATAAAAGAAGCTGGTGTACAACATTTATTGGAATTACATAGGACGAAATTATTGTAAAACACAAGCAGTCACACCAATTTATATTTTCCTAGTATAAAACTGATTTTGAGTTGAGAGCACCATCTACTGTGTTCTTATTTGAAATTTAGTATAGTAAAGTGCAATAAAAACTAAGGATCTATTTTTTTGTTTACCGTTATGTTCTCTCATCTTTCGGTGTCGAGGATCGTCCACACTGTGCAGAAGCGCAACGTAAATAATTGGTCATGCGACTTACACTATGTTGCTCCTAAACCAAATACACAACGCATGCAAGTTCACTGTGTAACTTCTACGTTTCATGTATACTTATATGTTTGTGTGTGGTTTTGTTACTTTACCTCCTGAACTAGCCTTCCGCGAAGAGCGATGTTTTTTGCCAATTGTACCCAATTGTCTCACCAGTTGAATTGTCATCGGAGAAGTTCCGTTCATGCCACTACACGATTAAACATCCTCTGTATGTTGACTGAAGAAATATTTGTATTGCGAAAATACTATATCGTACATGTTGAAAAAATGTAGTTTTGTCTGTGCAAGGCGTGAGTTTTTTAATCGAGGCGAAGCATAAATTAAAACATTTTTTACGTACAGGAAGGAAATGCTTAAAGATTCTGATATAAAAATATTAAGTATTGTGCTTTTCAAAATTAAACTGAGCATTACTATGCAGGAAAACGATGCTATGCAGAAAAGTACCACTTTTCTAAACGATTTCTCGTTGCTACTTTTTTAAACGATTTTGTATTTAGAAATACAGTACATTTCCCTACAGTAAGTGAAAAAATCATTAACTTCAAAAGCAAATGAGTAAAAAATAATAACAAATTGTTATTTTAAATGACAGGTTCAGTAATCACACTTTAAGGTTCAATTTCCTGCGATAAAAACTTTTGAGATGTTATTTTTGTCAATAAACATTTTATTTATAGAACCCTAAGTATATAAATCGGAACAGATGTATTTAAACAGTTACTTTTATAGAATGTTTAACATGTTTGAAGAACATTGGCTACAATAGAGAAATTTCGCACAACGTGGCAACACTGTGCGCACATGACGCATGTCGCTTATTGTTGTGCATCGATTTGAACTGTCAAAATCATATCAGCTATAACTTTTCAAAAATGCTAAAATAAGTAGCAAATCGATAAAACCTTAGGCAAGTTTTGCGCAAAACTACCAAATTAACCCAGTAAAATAATACTTCTATAGCTGTCTTGGTTGTTGCAGCAAAAACACCAATTTTGACAGTTACTACAAAAATGCTGAATTTACAATTACCGGACGAACATCCCGTTGAAATAATGGATATTAGCGGATTTACGCTTTGTTTCTTGTGATAGAAATGGATCGCATGTGATAGCATACCTTATCTGCTTACAATTAACACCAAAGATAGTAAAACTTGTTTGAACTGAAAGCTCGGATCCAATTCTAGAACTTTTAATTTTAGATCGTTATGCCAGAAAACGTGGAGCTACAGCAGCTCGTGGACGAGGAGCTGGAAGACGAGCCAAAGATCCATCAGCCGAAGAGTAGCACTTGCAACTGTCCATACCTAGGACTAATTTTAGCAACGCTAAGTTCCTTATTTTTCTCTCTGTGTTCTGTGATCGTAAAATGGATGACGGATGTGGACCCCATCGCCCTAGCAGCTTACCGATACCTGGGTGTGCTGCTGCCAGCCATACCCATTGTAATATACAAGCAAGACCGCGTTTTTCCCAAAGGGAAGCGCATCATGCTGCTTTTGAGGTCGTTCACTGGAACTGCTGCGCTGATGCTGAGCTTCTACGCCTTCAGGCACATGCCTCTTGCCGACGCCTCGGTAATAGTGTTCTCAGTTCCCGTTTTTTACAGCAGTATTTGCCCGAATGTTCCTCAAGGAGCCCTGTGGGGTCTTCAGTATATTTTCTGTAATTTTAACATTAGTAGGTGTTGTGTTAATAACAAGGCCTCCGATATTATTTAGTGAGACCATCGATGCGCTAGGGAATTCGTCGGAAAAAGCTGAGATCTGGGGGGCTGTCGCCGCCTTCTCAGCCACTCTTTTTGGTGCTAACGCGTACGTGCTGCTGCGGGCGCTAAAGGGCATACACTTCTCTGTGATCATGACCAATTTCGGGTCGTTCGCTCTAGTTCAGTGTCTTCTCGTCACGTGGCTGATCGGGGGTCTGTGCCTGCCGCCGTGCGGCGCCGACAGGTACTTAATTGTGGCCCTCGCGCTCTTCAGCTTCGGGGGGCAGATCCTGCTGACACTCGCGCTGCAGATGGAGCAGGCTGGGCCCGTGGCCATCGCCCGCAGCAGTGACATAGTCTTCGCGTTCGTGTGGCAGGTTTGGTTCTTCGACGAGGTGCCCAATCGGTATTCTGTTGGGGGTGCCTTCTTGGTGATGACGTCGGTTATTCTCACGGCGCTGCGCAAGTGGGTGCTTGCCTTGCCTGATACTTCGGGCCTCAGGCTCAAGCTGGGCGTTTTGGCCAAGTAGGCTGCATTTGCAAGTGTCTTTGATTTAGTAATTGACCAGTGGCCTGGGCGAACCTGTGGTTCGCTTGGGCTTTAATGTGATGTTTCACGTGCTCATGTGGAACCTATAGTTCTAAATGCTTCAGTATTAAGAGTACTTATTCCATTTCAACTACTTCTCGTATTAAGTAGAACTTGGCTGTGCTGTAGTACGCTGGGGTACGTGTGGGTATTTTGGGTAAAAGGCAACTGGATCTAAAAAACTACTACTAGTAGCTCAGTTTATTATTATAGTCAGTAATATAAAATAGTAATAATAAAAAATAATATTTTAACAAGCATGTAATGTAGGCTATATTACACCCAAGTGTAATCTAGTCATTATATGCACGTACAATACAATATTTCATCTACAACTATAGCTTTGATAATGACAGATATCTAACTGCTGTCTTTATTATTAAATTTAATCAACTTGATATTATATGTCACATTTATCAATTGATATTTATCTTTAAAAGTTTATAAACGTATCGATGAACAACGTGCATCAACACAATAATTTATTTAAAGTAATTATTGCAATTTCTGAAATTTATAGGAATGCACATGGATTAGAAGCATGCAAGTTATTAAGAGGATTTGAATTGATCTGTTTCAAAACCCTAGCGGTGCTCATTTTATTTCTTCTTGAATCAGCATTATAACATTCTGTCATTTCCATCCTCCATGGCATTCTAAAGCTGCAGTGGCCACTCCGGTAGTAGTGTAGTATGTGTGGCCACTCCGGTAGTAGTGTAGTATGTTTCCACATCAGAAAATGTTTAATACTCACAACCTAACCTAACATTTATCGATATGGGGACATATAGTCCATTTACTTGAAATCTGCACTGTCAGTGTCAAATTTAAAAGAATATGTCTTGACTATACCTCAAAAATAATGTGTTTTTATTAGACTGTACAGTAATTAATTCTAAATGTGAAAAAATAGCAGTGGTGCCAACATAATGTCAGTTTGACGGTGCTGATGTCAAGTAAATGGACTATACTATACTAATACCATAGTCTGTGTCAAAACTAACAGAAAACCCAACCTGCTAACCTCGAATTTGATATAGTTTTACAGTGCCACCAACATATTATTCATGCAACAAATATTTCAAAGGGAACTTGATGGAAAAGCATTTATAATCACCCGGTATATTCTACTAGTGTAATATGAGCCGCTTGATGTACTTTGAGTAGGATACATAATGCATTTATTATTTGATAGTTGTATATACAATAATTTTTCTTCTTATAAAGTACCTTTTCTGTTATAAATACAGCTAAAAGGCCATTAAGAAAAGTTATGCAGAATACAAAATTATGGCCGGCTGCAAAATTTGAGAAATATCGACTATTGTGAAACTGGTAATAAGAACTAGATAGATGTAATTATTCACTTTTATTCACATTTATGTAACCCAAAGCATTGTGATGGTGAATAAAAGTATGCTCTCTACTTTGCAAAAGTTAAATATACATAATACATTAATTTTTCTGGAAAAACTTCCAATAATGTTCTTATAATCCCACATGGGCAGAGCTGGGCAGTATTTGTATTGGTAAATACTTTTTTTTTATTTAAATACTTTTTAGTATTTAATTACTAGGTATTTAAATACTTTGAGAGTATTTAAATATTCTCAAAGTATTTAAATATTCTCAAATGATGACGTATTGGACGTTTAAAATTACGCAAAAAGTATTTACTAGTTGGAAATATATTTCGTGAAGAAATAAAGGTAATTAAATATCTTTGAGAGTATTTACCTAATTTTATTTCTTAAAAAAATATATTTCTATCTAGTATATATTTTTTGCGTAATTTTGAATGTCTTAGCTCATCATTTGAGCGTATTTGAGAGTATTTAAATCCTTTGAGAGTATTTAAGTATTCTCAAAGTATTTAAATATTCTCAAATGATGACGTATTGGACGTTTAAAATTACACAAAAGTATTTACTAGTTGGAAATATATTTCTTGAAGAAATAAAGGTAATTAAATACCTTTCAGAGTATTTAACTATTTTTAGTTAAAAAAAAAAAATTTCTATCTAGTATATATTTTTTGCGTAATTTTAAACGTCTCTTAGGTCATCATTTGAGCGTATTTGAGAGTATTTAAATACTTTGAGAGTATTTAAATATTCTCAAAGTATTTAAATATTATCAAATGATGACGTATTGGACGTTTAAAATTACACAAGAAGTATTTACTAGTTGAAATATATTTCTTGAAGAAATAAAGGTAATTAATACTTTCAGAGTATTTAACAATTTTTATTTCTTAAAATAATATATTTCTAATCTAGTATATATTTTTTGCGTAATTTTAATTGTCTTTTAGGTCATCATTTGAGCGTATTTGAGAGTATTTAATACTTTGAGAGTATTTAAATATTCTCAAAGTATTTAAATATTCTCAAATGATGACGTATTGGACGGTTAAAATTACACAAGAAGTATTTACTAGTTGGAAATATATTTCTTGAAGAAATAAAGGTAATTAAATACTTTTCAGAGTATTTAACAATTTTTATTTCTTAAAAAATATATTTCTATCTAGTACATACTTTTGCATATTTTTAAACGTCTTTTAGGTCATCATTTGAGCTATTCTGCCATTATTAGGCATTATACGTTGAAATTCACACTATGAATTCGTAATCCAAATTTTTGCAAAAAAATACTTTGGGTGTTTAATAATTCATGTAAAATAGCTTAAGTTATGCCATCTGTACTACTTGGCTTACTACAATTTATTACAAGTATTCGAATGAAAGGAAATTATGAACTTTAAATTTATTTTTGAAAAATTGTTAAACTGCTAAAAAATTATAATTTTAATTTAATTAAAAGATTATTATTTAAATATTTCACAAGTCTTTTTACATTTTAGTGATATCTAAAAACTTAAAAGTATGTAAATAATTTTAAAATATTTAAATACTTTTAAATATTTAAATACTTGTAAAAGATTAAATACTTTAAGGGTATTTAATTACTTTGATAAAAGTATTTAACTCTTAAATATTATGGGTATTAGTATTTAACTACTTTTTGGTCATAAAAAGTATTTAGTAGTTAAATACTGTTTAAAAGTATTTTGCCCAGCTCTGCACATTGGGCAATGGGAACATCAAGATCAACTTTCCATTTGTAATTGAATTTTAGATCTGGGGAAATTAGAACACCTTACATAAATGTTCTAATAACTTCTTCCGGTTCCAGCAAAATATGAAAAATAATAGCAAAAATATTCATAACTGAAGATTAACTTGAAAAAATACTCTTTTAATACAGTATTTGTATTTTATAAATATTTTATTCTAACAAAACTCATAAGAATGGAAATATAATGCGGAGTATAATGCTCTAGTCACCTTAAACAATATAGGCTACTTTTAAACAAATGAGGTATGTGCAATGCTAAATAAACAATAATTCAAAAATAAAATAAAATCTCTGCATTTTATTTAATAATGATAAGATTACATTCAATAATAGTTAAAGGACTATTTCGGATTAATTTTATGGCTGATAGAAAATCAGGGTTGGCATGACTTTCCCCGTGAAACCCACATAAAAATTTGCAGGTTTTAAACTAGATGTGATCTTTTAAAAAAATATCAAGGAAAAATATTGTGTAGGTGGTATCAAATCGTCCATTAATAACAATTTTACTGGAAAATGAAGTCTCTCAGTATCTAATTGACAGTGTAATGCGTCTTTTTACTCAGCCCAATACTGTACTGTATTATTAATTTATATTGCCCTTTGTTTGCTAGTTTAAACAGTCGTAGAAGCACAAAACTCACCATTATCTTAAAGTGGCTACGGCAAAGTCAATATTGCACTGCTGGCCTGCTTGTTGTCTCCTGGAATACTGTAATTGTGCATGCAAACACTGCCAGAAATGAAAACCAAAAAACTACGAGGCTCTGAACTATAACATGGAGTTAAATATGAATATCAAAGTAATGAAACAAATTGAATTAACTGAAACTTCTATTTTAATTGTAAAAAGTAAACAGTAGGGCAGATATGTGTATAGTCAAAATTATACCCATTCGGAGTCACGTAACTTTGGTCTGTCACTGTTCATCTTTAGTAAAATAGATGAAATGGAGGAAATTAAAAAATAGTAGTTTGCCCATTGGGCTAAGGCAAATAAACCACATGAGGGATAAAAAGGAACTTCAGTGCCGAGAAATCGTGAAATTACAACATTTGTAGGTTATGTTAACGTCGGTTGACGTTTATCTGTTGCCTCGCCACCTACAAAAATGTCGTAAAACAATGGATTACTTTACTTCAGATTTCTCGTGTTTTAATGACGATTTTGAGGTACTTCAATGCCGATTTTAAATAAAATCAGGGCTAACGACGGTTCGAGTCTGCCCTTTTAGATTTAGGGTTGTAGTCATAAAATGTCCAGATGTCGACAAACAAGTAGCCGCAAAAATAGCAACGCAGTTTGTACACTTCTTAATACTAAACACACAATACAATTCAGAAAGTTTTATAAGAATAAACAATTATATAATGATCTATATTTAAGCAGTATATACTGGGTGATTGATGGCGAATAGTAAATATTTTAGGAGTGGTAGTCAGAGCTGGGCAGTGTTTGTATTTGTAAATACTTTTTTTTATTTAAATACTTTAGTATTTAATTACTAGGTATTTAAATACTTTTGATGGGCTGTATTTGTATTTGTAGGTGCAAATACTTTGCAAAGTATTTAGTATTTAAATACTATTTTGGAAGCATTTAAATAGTTTTAGGATTCTCAAATGATGACGTATTGGATGTTTAAAATTACGCAAAAAGTATTTACTAGTTGGAAATATATTTCTTAAAGAAATAAAGGTAATTAAATACCTTTAAGAGTAAACTAGTAAATACTTTCTGCAAAAGTCTTTTAGGTCTTTAGCTATTCTGGCATTATTAGGCATTGCACGTTGGAATTCACACTATGAATCCGTAATCCAAATTTTAGCAAAAAAATACTTTGGGTTTTTAATAATTCATGTAAAATAGCTTAAGTTATGCCATTTGTACTACTTGGCTTACTACAATTATTACAAGTATTCGAATGAAAGGAAATTTAGAACTTTAAATTTAGTTTTGAAAAATTGTTAAACTGCTAAAAAGATTATAAATGCTGCATTACTATTTAAATACTTCAGTCTTTTTACATTTTAGTGATATCTAAAAACTAAAAGTATTTAAATAATTTTAAAATATATAAATACTTTTAAAATATTTAAATACTTTTAAAAGATTTAAATACTATTAAAGTATTTAATTACTTTTATAAAAGTATTTTACTATTAAATATTATAGATATTTAGTATTTTAACTACTTTTTGGTCATAAAAAGTATTTAGTATTTAAATATATTTGATTTTCATAAAGTATTTAGTAGCATGCAAAAATATTCATTTGGGAATTCATACTTTCCAATCTAATCTGGTTTAAACTGGTGTACAATCCTAGTTCAATCCGGTTTTAAACCTGATTAAAAACTTGTAAAACGGTTTTTAAACCAGTTTGTAAACCGGTTGTTAAACCGAACCGGTTTTTCTGTAAACTGGTTAATCGGTTTGCACTTTTTAACAATTTTGGTAGCACTACTGATTACATATACTTATTACAATTAATATTATAATCACTAAAGTTTATTGAAATTCTAAGTTGGTTAGTCGTATGCTTTGTTTCTCCGATAGTGGATGGGGGAGGCAATTTGATTTCTTTTAAGAGGCTGTAAATTTTACCGTATTCGTCTATAACAAAAGTGTCGGTTTTTTCTGTTTCTCGACTGTTTATTAACTTTCTTATTTATTTTAATAAGATGGCCAATAAAGTATTGAGTATGTTTTTCGCTATTGCATTGGGCAATTCCGGAAACCCTAAATCCACTCGTAATATTTTTTCGATTAAATGATGCCTCATATGCTTTAGCGGCCAACTCAGCCACATCATATATTGTAATAGGTTTACCTGCATTTCCAGGCGTACTCATCCACTCATTCATGGATTTTGATTTTATAATAGCTAGCTAGGATGGAAATATATGTTTCATGATTGTCTAGTATCAAAATATGTGCGAAGCAATAAAACACAGTAGTCTTCTCCACTTACATTTATTAAAAAGGCGACATGTTTTGAAACCAGACTGGTTTCATCTTCAGGCCAAAATGATCATTGGTAATAAACCACGTGTTCCAATTTGTAGGTTAAAATGAGGTTATGTTTAAGCACTGAAAGCGAGGTAGTAATGAAAATTCACTAAGAACACCACATTGGAGAAGAAAATTAATTCAATAGCCAGCAAACTACATTGTAAAGATCGTCATACTAAGAATTCTTAGTGCCTGCTCCTCCAGAGGATGGACCTACTTTACTTGTTTTAATTTTATTTGTTAAATTTTGTGTAATAACCAGTAGAACGATCTTTATAACGTAGTTTGCTGGCTATTGAATTAATTTTTTCTTCTCCAATGTGGTGGTTTCATTACTACCTCGTCTTCATCGCTTAAACATAACCTCATTTTAACCTACAAATTGGAACGCGCGGTTTATTACCAGTGATCATTTTGGCCTGAAGATGAAACCAGTCGCCTTTTTAATAAATGTACGTGGAGAAGACTACTGTGCTTTATTGGTTCGTATCAAGACACCTCCACTATTAGCGTGATGGATCACCTCCCTGTCAAAATATGTGGTTCATTTGTGCTCGGCCTAACATGCTTATAAAATGTTCAATAAATTGAATGAATATGTCCTCATTAGACCAACCATTGGGATTGGCTGTGCCAACAGCTCCAGCTGGTGCTCCTATAAGCATATGAGGCTTAAAGTGCACTCTTGGGAACACAAACAGAGGTGGGGCGCTATTGCCAATTGCATTTATAGCCGCTATCATTGTTACGTTTTGTCCTCGCTCTCCTGATGTCATACTACCTACTTGTTTGCTACCTTTGGCAGCAAGCACTGTGGGTGGCACGTGGATGTTGACACCCCCGTTTCATCAGTGTTTCATATTGGATAGGGCTGCAATGAAAAGTTGTACTTTTGCAGAACTTGTTCAACGGTTTCTTTGTTAAAAGCCGCGGAACACAATTTAACTGACAGATTCGCATCCAGCAACAAGTCACTCATCAGCTACAAATTATGAACTGTAGATGGCGCTGGCACTTGTATTTCCATAAAACCAGCTTACCCGCCTCATTTAAAAAAAAGTTATTAGTAATGTCCCAAGGTGCAAGTGTCCCTTGGAACAACATCTTCCCCTACCACGAAATGCTAGTTCATTAACAGCCAGAAATTGCATAAATTTGCAATCGACTTTATGTAATATCTATGACGTTCAATGTTGATCATAGCTAACACCGATAGACTGTCTCTTTTTCATGCTACATTATTAGAGCAGTTATATGAACTTTTAAAAATGCATGTTTTTCAAAACCTTTATCCTTACTTAAAGCCATTTTTCAGTTACGAAACCCGGTTGATGTAAATGCGTTTTTTTTTGCTTCCTAGGAACGAAATCGTCAACAAGGATGGCAAAAAGCCATATTTATGGAATACTCCAACCATTTAAATCTTTGGAAACACTCAGGTTTTCTCATCGGAAATTTATCCATGATTCAATATGATTGACTGAAATAGCTATTTATGTATCAAGTACTTACACAAAATATAGTTTTAGGGGACGAATCGTAATTAAAGACAAGGCGACGAAGGAGCAGAGTCTTTAATGAGAGAAGTACCGTAAAACTATTTTGCGTACGTGTTGCATACAAGAGGTTTTGGCACGAGTCTCAAAACCACCAAATTGTTTAAAAATTGGTTTTTAAATCAAAAATGATCTTGGTCAAGGGTGGTCATGATTTTAAAATAATATGTCGGAGCTAGTTGACGACACTGTAAGAGTATGTCAAATTCGAGGTTAGCAGGTTAGGTTTTGCGTCATTTAATCTCTTAAAAAGTGTTATTATTTGCTGTGCATGTACGCCTAATCACAGGAATTTTTCTAAATTCATGTAGTTTTGATAGAAATTATGTATGGCAACATTTTGAAATTTTTTCTTAAATCCGTGTCGTTTTGTAAATCTATTAATTCCATTTGTAACTCATCCGGAACTGTTTCCACTTCTATATTAAATGGTGAAGAAAAAATGTTAAAACTAAGAATGGTCTTTTCTGATCTAAATATTTTAAATCGCGATTCAAATTCCGTTATTAATTTTTGTAAATGCTGGGCATACTTTCGGGTTTCTGAAGGAGTTGAAATACTCTTTGAGCTTTGACTTCACGCCGTTTTCCGATGCAGCGTTTGCGGCACATATGCGTAGAGTTCCTATACGTACAGGGTACAAATGAAGCCGCCCGGCGTAAGATTTCATACCAAGAAATGCTGATGCTTAATTTTTGGAAATGATGGCATCAGTGCCTATTTATGATGTCGGCATTATTTCCAAAAATTAAGTTAACATGCCTAGGCTGCAATGAAGCTGCGGGACACTGTAGGAATTTTTAAAAGTTGTAAAATCTTTGAAGGGCCGCACGAGAAAGTGTGGCGGGCCGCGTGTTGCTCATCCCTGCTCTAAAGTGTTGTCATAGCAACTTTGGAGTGCTAGGTTCCTAAAGATCCATTTTGCGGCGTGTTTTGCGTTTGCAAAATAGTCATTTTAGAGAACGAATGCAAAAAATAATTTTATTCGCAACCATATCTGTAATAAGATCATTACTGACTTTTAAAAAGTTGGAAAATGAGCTATTACCAACTTGTAACTTTCCAACCGGTCGCAGCGGTTGGAAATGAATCCATTCCCGACCGCTGTGTAGGTAGGGACAATGGGAATCTCGTTCATCCATTCATGCGCGTCACAACCTGTCGTATCATAATATAATAATTTTTCCAATTGTTGTTTAGAATAAAGTGGTTGCGAATAAAATAGTATACATACCACGGTGAAAAGTTTCATTCCTGTCTCGAGATAAAGTTGACCTCGACGCTAAGCGTCTCGGTTAACTACTTAATCGCTCGACAGGAATGAAACACTTTCCACTTCGGTATGTAATATACTATAATTATTTTTGTATTGTACTTGTAAATAATAATATTTTGTTACTTGTAGGAAGGTGATCCGTCTTGCGTTTAGGGGAGATGTCTTGATATGAAGCAATAAAACTAAATAGTCTTCTCTACCAACATTTATTGTAAAATTATGGGTGGCGACATGTTTTGAAACCAAACTGGTTTCATCCTCAGGCCATAATGATTATCTACAGAGGCAATATGGTTGACAATGATGTAAATAATAATGAAAATCACTTACTAATATAAGTAGTATTCGAAGCACATGTTAAAAGTGAGGTTAACATTTTTAAACGTTGAAGGCGAGATAGAAAATGTAACAATGAAACAATTAATTGTTCTGTTTTTCTTGCTGATTTTGTCCCTTATTTGGTTTTCATTTTGTCTTAATTTTTTTTACCCTCTGGTAATTTCATTGTCATTGAATCTAGGGATTTTTCGATTTTTAGGGTAGTTACTTTTGTATTTAATCTCATTTTGAGTGCATCATCAATGACTGTCACTACTTTTCAAATTGTTAATTTTTATGTATTAACCAATACAACCATCTTTATAACTTAGTTGGCTGGTTTATTAAACAGTTGAAGCACGTTTTTTCCTATAAAAATTTTCAAGGTCAAGATAAAATTGGCAAAACTGCTTTTTTTAAATAATTAGAAACTTTATTTTCGTCAGGTTTTTCTGTAAACGACTTGTGTCATTTTGACATTTACAATTAAATTATCAGCTTTTCTTTTTTGAAAATGAATATGCGTAAAAAACGGAATCTTTTCAAATTAAATGCAAAAGAAGCAATTCTGAGGTGTGCAGAGGAACTGTTGGATCTGCAGCCTAATAACATGCCAGAAGAAGAAGTTTACGAAATTACCTAAAAACAAAAGTCCTTAATGCCAGATTTTAAATTTCCCACCAATTTTTAGTTCTAAAAAGTTACTAAAACAAATTCTACCAACATATATTTTTTAAAGGAATCCAAGTAATGCCAACATAAACCCTAAATTCTTTGACCTTCAAAATTTTTATATGAAAAAACCGTACTTTACTTCTTCATGTGGTGTGTGTTTTATTACAATTTTTATCTCGTCTTCAACGTTTAAAAATTTTAACCTCACTTTTAACATGTGCTTTGACTATTACCTGTATTAGTAATTGATTTTCTTTATTATGTACATCGTGATAGATGATCATTCTGGCCTGAGGATGAAACCAGTTTGGTTTCGAAACATGTCGTCACCCATAATTTTACCATAAATTTTCGTGGAGAAGACTTTAGTTTTATTGCTTCGTATTTCGTTACTAGTACTGTACAGCCCAAAAATTAAGCGTAGAAATTGCGATATCCTTAGCAAGCTCTGGCTATAGCAGCGGCCCTGCTTTGGGACATAAAAATAAATGGTTCTATTCGACATTGTAAGATGTAAAATCTACATTAACCTTCATTTCACGATATCTTCGTCTAGCTTCAACCTATGATTTCAGGCTGTGGTAACTTCATTACTTCGTCTTGAGCTTGCAATTCATAAATGATCTCATCTCTCATCTCCCCACTTTTCTTTTTTAGATCTTTAGATAGATTGAAATTGTTTAAATTAGGTAAAGTGTTCGAAACTGTAGATTCATTCGACAATCGGGGCCATTGTGTTTCTTTAAACAAAAAGGAAAATCGTAAATTAGGCATACGTTGGTAAAAAAACACAGCTGGGGACGTTTGGAACACTGTCCCAAATGTAATATGAAATTTGTCACAAACGTGACACCTTTACAATTTTTTCTTTAAGAAGCTGTACAAAAAACAGATTATAGAACGTAACACGAAGTGATAATATTCCTTAATAATGCAGCAAGATACTGTAAAAATGTTGATTATAGCACACATAAGTACCACACAATTATGAGGTTGAAATTTTCTTCTATATTGCTAAATATTCACTTCTAAAATTTTAAATGTTTATCCATCGATTTTGACAAGTAAGTGGCAAGTTGGTGGTCCTGTAACAGCAATTTTTAAATGTTATTATCACAGATTTTTGATGCTGTCCCAAACCATACGATGTCCCAAACGTGGCAACCCTCCCCTACTGTGAAGTATCTTTTCGGGTGTAATGAGATGGAACTCTGGGAAAAGAAATTATGTGGTCAGTAATGTATTGATGACTGTACACACTAAATTGACTTTCACTTTGTAAAGGACGCGGTTCACTGTGATCAGAATTGTTGTGATTCATTTTACTACTGTAGTATACCACATAGAAAACTAATTAACAATCAAAACACATCATAACCTCAAACACGTGATTACCACAACACTCACATGTAATGAGTTATTTTCAGCAGCTGCAATGCATAAATCTGAATTATGTATCATTTAAAATACAATCTCCAACCCCATGCGCTAACCAATTGCACTTCTGCCGTGCTCCACGTACTACAGTTCTGCCTAGAGCTCGATAGTCATATAAGATTCTTTAAGATAACGTAACATTTTTAGCAATTTTTGTTTTGCAACTTTTTAAATTTGTTAATTCGAAACGATTGCTTGTTCCGTCTTGAGTGTTATGAAATGGTTTACTTACTGTCTTGTGGCATATCATATGTATGTATACAGGGTGAGGCATCGTTTTTGCCACTCTTGTTCATTTTGGTACATTTTTCAATGCTTGCAACTAAAGTGTTGTAGGTATCATACTTTAAAGTCACATAAATGGTATTTATTAATGTTGTTTAAGCAAGTTTTGCAAGATAAAAAATAGTTTTAATGAGGCTGAAAGCTGTTTAAACTAAATTTAAAGCCGTTTTTTGTTCTCCAAATATACAGGGTGTTTCATAATATATGCGCAGGACTTCAGGATGTGATAGCTCGTCCAAAAATTTGAAAAAAAGTTTCTATTAACTTACCCTCTAAAATGCACAATTTTCGAGATACAGGGTGTTGAAATTGAAAAAAAAATTTCGTTTTTTGCGAATATCTCCGGAACCGTTTATCGTACAGAAAACAGCTTTTGTAAGCATTTTCTACTCATAATAAGCTATGTTTTGTGCGAGAAAAAAATTTTTTTTAAGTCATAATTGGTGAAGATTTTGAAGGAGTAGTGAGTATTTTTCTCCCCAACTTCTACGCCACTGGTAAAAGTACGGTTTTGAGACGCCAATTTGAACCGCCAATGTTTTCTACACAAAAAAGGTACTCTTGGTCATAAGCTCTAAAGTTGACCGTTTTCGAGAAAAATCAACTTTTATGTTGAAAAACATGTAAATTTTTTTTGCTAATTAAACGGAGGACATTTCCAACATTTAATTTAACTGTGTATGATTTATTTTTTTTTTATTTTGCAATTATGAAGTTAACGTTTGGTTTTGTTACTTGTTCTAACGTTTAAATAAATTTTGTATAATTAGTAAAAAAAAAAAATTATTTCAAAAAATTGACCATGTTTTTCAACATAAAAGTTGATTTTTCTCGAAAACGGTCAACTTTAGAGCTTATGACCAAGAGTACCTTTTTTGTGTAGAAAACATTGGCGGTTCAAATGGGCGTCTCAAAACTGTACTTTTTCCAGTGGCGTAGAAGTTGGGGAGAAAAACACTCACTACCCCTTCAAAATCTTCACCAATTATGACTTACAAAATTTTTTTTCTTGCACAAAACATAGCTTATTATGAGTAGAAAATGCTTACAAAAGCTGTTTTCTGTACAATAAACGGTTCCGGAGATATTCGCAAAAAACGAATTTTTTTTTTCAATTTCAACACTGTATCTCGAAAATTGTGCATTTTAGAGGGTAAGTTAATAGAAACTTTTTTTCAAATTTTTGGACTAGCTATCACATTCTGAAGTCCTGCGCATATATTATGAAACACCCTGTATATACCGGGTGACTATAAATGATTGTGATTTTTTTTCTTATGTTAGCACTATTTATGTTGGTGGCACTGCAAGTCTGTGTCAAATTCAATGTTCGCAGGTTAGGTTTTGCGTCATTCTGTGTCAATCTGACGCAAAATCTAACCTGCTAACCTCGAATTTGACATAGACTTACAGTGCCAACCTAAGAAAAAAAATCACAATCATTTATAGTCACCCGGTATAATAAAAGAAGATGATGGCGTTGCATTTCGTAAAAAAATATAATACATTGAGAAATGTTGGCGGAGAAATTCTGTACACGCACTAATTTAGTCTTCTTTTCATCACCAAAATAAGTGACAGTTTTACAACGATGCCTCACTCGAATATCATGTGCTCTTCTGTTGAAACTTGATCAGAAACAGAATCTCATTTTTACAACAGAAGTATCTGATTTGAAGCCAAAGATATTTAATATTATATATAGGATGACACATTAAAAGCAACGAACTCGAACATTTGGAGGTTTGTACAGCTGGTTCGTTTCTGATTCTGTTATCACAGCCGTATAATAAGGCTCTTTGAATATGGAAATTGGTGGATTTGTACTTTTGTAGCGTTAAGGTGCCCATTTTTGTGTTACGTAATAAACTATATGTACTTTTTGTTATCCGTTTGAGTTTTGCTTTGACGAAACAAAGCTTGAAACGGACTTTTGTTTTACAGTGGTTTATTTTAGGTGTTTACTAATTGTTGGATATTATTTTATGTCTAATTGTTGTTTGTTAAATGTTGATACAAGATTTTTGCAGCACACAATAGATATACGTAGCTGTACCGTTAGAAATGGATCGGTTCTAGTCCTTAGTTAGTCAATTTTTACCACTAAATCAAGGGCTTATAAATATGTCTAGATAGAAAAATACCTTGTAAACGTTAAGGGTATAAGGATTTTAAAAACACGTAAGTGACTGTTTATATGCCTGATGTAACCTCTCGTCAAGTGTTAAAGGGGCAAAGACGGAGATTTAGTTACCATTCCTACCAAAGACAATGAGGTGCGTATTAAATTCAGTCGGAACTCATTGCTGCTACAGTAAAGCGCGGATATGACAGTTACTAGTAGGTCCTGCGAAATGTGCTTGTCCTTATTTAAATTGGATGTAAACCAACGTGCCTACTTTGACTGTATATACCTACTTGCTGTACTTACGGCGCCGGTATGGAGGCAGGTTCTGTCATTTCTCGTAGTTAAGTAACCGAACGTGTGGCTGTGTGTTCACTTGCATATTACCTTGTTTTGAATTTTGGAACCAAACGAAGTCTAGAGTGTGCATTAGTAGAGTAAAGTTGGTAGCGTGACTGATAGGTAATTCAGGAATAATTTTAATTTTGTTACTGATTTGAAAGAACTGTATCACTAATGCTAATTATCTCTGAAATATAGACAATATAGTATATCATTTGTTTTTTTATTTGATTGTTCTTTAGGGAAATATATACGGAGGTTTGAGATTAACCAAATTTACGTCCTTATGGCATTCTAATCGCTTCGTTGGATATGTGACTACGTCTTTGTAAATCATTTTTGACTTTGTATATACAAAGCAATACAAAATATAAAAATGGGTCACTATATGTTCGAAGAAGTCAACGGTCAACTACCCAGGAGTCTTAGATAATAATAGAATTGATAGAGACTGATAAGAAGTGTTTATATGTATGCAGACTTAAAATAATAACAGTAAACAATAAACTTACATAAAAGTGGGGCCAATTCAGTGGTAAAAATACGTAAATAAACTAAATGTCAGAGGCGCGCAATAGAGACAATAACAGCGGATCAATAACAGAAGATATCAGCAAAAGAAAAAGGCAACAAAAAGAAAACCAACGGAGAAAAAAAATACAGAGATCGACACAAACAAAGGCAACAACTCCTAAAGAACAAGAAAAAGAGGAAAAGATGGAAATAGATAAACTATAAAAACTGATAATGGGATTATCAAACCAGATAAAAGACATAAAGGAGGACACCAGCAGCACAAGCAAGGCCATAGATACGATAAATGAGCAACTGAAAACATTTGGCCAAGAAATAAAGAGTATTAAAGGAAGAGTCGCTAAAGAAGGAAGCCGAATGGGAGAGAGAAAAAGTGATATTACGCAATAAAATGGAACAGATGAAGAACAGGCTGGAAAATCAGGAGAGAAAAGAGAAGAAAAACAATATAATTATCAGAGGAGGGGAATTTAATAAGGAGACAAATCAACAAGAAATAAAGGTATTCATCCGAAAGGAAACTGGAGTAGATATAGACATCGAGGACGCATTCCAGGTGGGAAACTCGGAAGCAAAGATGACGGTGGTGAAAATGAAAAAATTTGAACAAAAACTTGAGGTTCTAAAGAGGAAAAGCAGCTTAGGAAAACGAGAAATATATATAGAATGTGGCCTAACCCAAGATGAGCAACGAATACAAGCGATAAGAAAGGTGGCGAGAGCAGAGAAGGCAAAAGGAAAGATGACCAAAGTAAGCTACAAGAAATTAATGATAGACGAGTTTGAGAAGGAAAAAGAACAGGAGCCAAAAACTACTAAAGGGCAAAACGGAAGGAGTACTGGCAACGAAAACGGCTATGATAAAGGAAATGAGAAGGAATAACAATCAGGAATGGAAGCGGGAGGATAGGAAAAACCTAAATGAAAATAAAAATGAAAGAAAGAAAGAAGATAATAAAATAGTACAGTGTAACATGAGAGTTAAAGTGCAGACAGGAATAGGGAACAAGGGTCAAGGGAGGAGTAAAAAACTGAAGGAAGCCAAAGCGAGGACGGAGGGAATTGTAAACGTCCAGGTGCGGGATAAGGATCTGAGTGAAATAGTTAAGCAAAAAATAAAAAATATGAAAGCACTCCATGGAAAATAGCTACATGGAATGTCAGAGGCATTAATGGGAAAGAGACCGAGTTAGCTGAGGTACTGGAAAACACAAAAATAGATTTCATAGCGGTCACAGAAACTAAGAAGAAAGGCAGTGGATGTGTGGAAATACACGGGGGCCATGGGATGATGTACAGCGGAGTGGATGAAGACCAATGAGCACAGTCAGGAGCTGCTATTGTTAATAGGGATAACGTGAACAACATCACAGAATGGAAGAATGTGTCCGATAGAATAATTAGACTGGAATATGAAAAACAGAAAGAACTGTATACGTATCTGATTATATATGGTCCAAACGAAGAAGCAGGTAAGAAGGAACTGGAGGTGTTTTGGAGCACCCTACAAAGTGAAGTAGACGTAAAAAAAGGAACACTAATTATAATGGGGGATTTCAACGGTAGAGTGGGAACCTGCCCTGAAAGTACGGAAGGCTGCGTAGGAAAACACGGAGAAAGTGCCGTAAACAGCAATGGACAAAAAATTATAGATTTTTGCATATTAAATAACTTGGCTGTGGGAAATACGTGGTTCCAACACAAAGAAATCCACAAATATACCCGTGTAATGCGCAGCCGCAACGAAAAATCTATAATCGACCTGATATTGATCGAAAAAGATACTCTAAAAAAGATCAACGATATCAGAGCCAAAAGAGGGTTTGAAATAGGGAGTGAGCACTTCTTGGTGCTGGCCAGCATGATATCTAGGAAAAAAGGAAACGAGTTGAAAGACTTGACAAAATGTAAGAAAGTAGAATTTAAGAGTATCAAAGCATATAGACTCCAAGAAGATAAGATAAAGAAAAAATATGAAGAAAGAATTACGGAAGAGATATGGAATCGTAAAGAAGAGATGGATAGCATGCATCTTGAAGAAATTTGGAAATTAATAATCAGTAGCGTAGCATCTGAAGTGTGCGGGGTGAATAAAAGCACAAACAAGAAAAAACAAACTGCTTAGTGGAGCGTGGAAACAAAACAGGAAGTTAAGGAAAATACGTCTATGGAGAAAGTACATTGGGTCAAACAAACACTTAGAAACCTACCAAGAATACAGTACGCAAAGAGATAAAGTTAAAAATATGATCAAAGAGGCAAAGGCGAGAGAGTGGGAAGATTTCGGGGAGAGAATGTAAAGAGACTCCAAAGGAAATGCGAAAATGTTATACCGCACCCTAAGAAATATAAGAAAAGAGAAAAAAGACCCCTTAAGAAATATAAAAAACAAACATGGAAAAGTTATTACCAGAGAAAATGCCATCATGGAAAGGTGGAGAAAATACTTTATACAGCTACTAAACACAGAAGAGACAAATGTAATACCGCAGAATGACACCACATCAAACCCAGAAGCAGAAAATGAACAAAGGGGGCACATTGAAAAATGGGAAGTAGTGAAAGCTCTCAAACAACTACAGATAGGAAAGGCCCCCGGTATAGATGGGATAAGACCGGAAATGTTAAAATACATGGGAGAAGAAGGGACCGAACTCTTGTATAGGATTATACTCACGGCTTGGGAAGAAAACTCTATACCGAAGGACTGGAGAACGGCAGTGTTAGTCTCTGTACATAAAAAAAGGAGAATTCAACAACTGTAACAACTATCGTGGACTATCCCTACTATGCGTGTCGTATAAAATATTCGAAAGGATAATAGAAGAAAGGTTAAGGAATAAGATTGAAATTACAATGGGAGATACTCAGTCGGGATTTAGAGCCGGCAGATCAACGGAGGATTGGATATTTGCGGTACGACAAATAGTTGAAAAAATAATAGCGACCAAGCAACAACTACATGTGTACACAATAGACTTAGAAAAAGCGTTCGATAGCATAAACAGGGATGAAATCTGGAAGGCTATGAAAACAAGGGGAATAGAAACAAAGTTGATAAAGGTAGTACAAAGTTTATATGATAGAACAGAAAATGTAGTTAGAGTAGGGGGAAACACGTCAGAACAATTTATAACAACGAGAGGAGTCAGACAGGGAAGCATACTAAGTCCCCTATTATTCATAATGATAATGGACGATGTATCAAAGAAAGTGAACCAACTCACAAGAGGTGTACAGCTAGGATACTACAAACTAAGTCCAATCAGAATGAACGAACTCATGTGCGCTGATGACCTTTTATTATTCGCAAATAACAAAAACGAACTGCAACAACGAATCCATAGATGGAAGGAAGCTCTAGAGAAATATAATTTGAAGATAAACCTAACAAAGACCGAAATAATAACGGTCGCAGAAACAATAGAACATCCTGAAATCGAAATACATGACCAGAAAATTGAAGCAAAACAACAGCTGAAATACCTAGGGGCGTTAATGGACCAATCCGGCAGGATAGATAAGGAAATAGCACACAGGATCAATAAAGTAGCAATTTTATACAGAATATTATACGACCCGTTCTTCAGCAAGAAAGAAGTAACCAAGAAGACGAAGACGAGAATCTACGAATCCGTACTAGTGCCAATGCTCATATACGGATGTGCATCGTGGGTATTAACGGATAATTTAAAGAAAAAGGTAGAAGCTTGCGAGATGAGAGTGTTGAGAAAGATTGAGAGCGTGACACGAACGGACAAGATCAGGAGCGAAACCATTAGAAACAGGCTAAACGTGAAAAGTGTACTAGACAAAATCGAGGCGCAACAACTGCGGTGGTTTGGACATGTAGTGAGAATGAGTGATGAAAGAGTGGTGAAAGCGTTATGGGAGATGGGAACAGGAAAAAATAGGAAACAAGGACGACCGAGAAAAACCTGGAATAATACGATCACAGATGCACTAAGAAAAAAGGGACTCGACTGGAACCAAGCTAGAATAGACGCAAGAGACAGGAAAAGATGGAGAAAGATTATCGCCTCGACACCACAGATAGAAGAGGCTCGGGATAAGTAAGTAAGTGATAGAGACGAAATCATTAAGAAAAGAATACAAAAAGGTTATGAAGCGTATTATATTATTAAGAAAATGAGAAGAGTTGAGGACAAGTCCTATAATGTCTTAGAGGTCGGTACGAGCGTTCAAGCTGAGCAGTCGTATGTGCGAACATTGACCTCAGTGATAACACGATCCCGAGCAGCGTATCAGCCAACGGCTAATCGCAATTCCACAAACCAGGTATTTCTTATATCCCCCCCTTGTGGGGGTAGAACAATGTCAACCAGTAAGAGGAACGCTGACCACCTATCACCTATCAGTGATTTGCAAAAAAAGTATTTATGGAAGCCAACATCTTTACTAGGGCAAAATAAATACTATCTACCGACACATCTCGGATCCGTCCGTACAAATCAATATCAAATGATAACGAAACAGCCCCTGTAACAAGCCAAGACAAAAACAAAGTTAAAATACCGCCAATATTCCTACATGGCCCAGTTAACCACAAACAAGTAATCTCCGATATCAAAGAGCTTGTTAAAGAGAATTTCACTACTAAACTCAGTGGGACATCACTAAAAATTAATCTCACCTGCCAGAGCGACTACCGAGCGTTAGCCAAATTCTACCTATCAAATGAGATATAATCTATTCCATCTTTAAAAAAACGATAGGTTGCCATGCTTTTCTTTTCCTAAATTGGCAGTACTAAGGAAAGCAGTAGTTATATTTCATTTCTTCGTGGTGGCACACTTTTTCTAATTACATTTGAAATGCCGTGTTGCCAATGCTACCAAACCACAAGACAAGAAAATATGTCAATAAATGTCATTATGACACTTTCCTAATTTCTGAAAAATAAAGTGATAGTGTAAGTGATTATTGTGAAAAATTTAATAAACAGCATGCACAATGTTGTGTCTTCGGCGACGAAAGCAGTGTGTTAAAGTGCTACACACATTTCAGACGATATAAAGCCGATCTAAGCAATGATCAAATTATTAGTAGATTGATCAACATTTTCAACGTGAGTACACTGAATTCCTATCCCATAAAAGAATTTTCTTAAAAAGTGCATCATTTATTTATAGGTAAGAAGATCTGTTATCTATTCTATAATTACTAAAAATAATGTAGCACATTATGGCAACATCAGGCATTCTGAACCTTCAAAATTCCTAACCTAACTTTACCGCAGTTTTGTCAGTTCATATACAGAGTGATATCTGTCAGATTGTCATGGCCAACCATCGTCTTTTAAAAGATGGAATAGATTATAGCATTCCACAGTTTCCAAGATCCAAATGAAAAACCGCTATCAGTAGTCATTAGAAATGTACCACTTTCGTTATCTGACAAGGAAATAAATGAAGAACTAGCTGCATTTAATCTCCCAATACTTAGTATTACAAGACTGCTTAATGAAGAAAAACATCCTATCCCTGTTTGTGCCATACGCCTCACAACCAACGAGAAAGCAAATGAAATCTTCAAAATCTACAAGATCTGCAATTCAATAGTCAAGATTGAACCACGCAAAACAACAGGAGATACGCCTCAGTGCCATAGGTGCCAGCGCTACGGTCACACTAAGAACTACTGTCGCCTACAGCCAAGATGCGTGAAGTGCCTAGGCAGTCATATGTATAACAACTGTGATAAAGATAAAAATACACCTCCTACCTGCGTCAACTGTGGAGCAGACCATCCAGCTAACTTCAGAGGCTGTAAACACTTCCAAGAATTAAAATCTTCTAAAAACAACCTACGTACCCGGATCGGCCCACCAACCAAAACTACCCAAGCATCTCCAGTTATCAACCTTAGTAATTTCTCCCATCTTAACAAAAATTCCAATGGCCCATACCCCATCAATAAATCCTGGAAACCGACAACAGACATCCTTAACCTAATACAACCCTATCTAGCTCAAATCAAACATTTTATATTAAATAATCTGCTACCTCTCCTCCTAAATGGATCTTAATCCTAACAAAACCCTTATTCATTTACATATCCTAAACTGGAACGCTAATGGCATTATTAAGTCCCAACAAACCTTATTTACTACCTTTCTTACAAGACACAACATAGACGTCGCTTGTATCACAGAAACACACTTAACTTCAACCGACAACTTCAAAGTATCAGGCTACCATTGCTACCGAGCTGAAAGAGTAGCAAGATTCCCTTCTGGAGGAGTTGCTATTTTCTTAAAACAGAAAATTACACAGAATGAAGTACCAACAATTAATGAAACTAATCTCGAGACGATCGCTGTCAAAATTAAAACTCATGATGGCAGCTACGTCAAAATTATTAGCGTCTATCGACAACCAAATAAATATATGAAATATTCAATAGCGCAGATCCCACTTTACTGATTGCAGACCTAAACTCTAAAAATACCTTATGGGGCTGTAGAACTAACAACCCAGCTGGAATCAAGCTTGATACCATCGCAACAGCTCTCCAGATAATGGCCCCGGAAGAGCCACCTTATTTTCCCTACCGGATAGACTACCTTCCAGATATTTTGGACATAGTTGTATGAAAAAATTTTACTGCAGATATCTCTCAAATAGTACATGCTAAACTTGACTCAGATCATCTACCGGTTATAATTTCATTTACTACAACCCCCTTCTACAGACCAAACGAACCCAGGTTAATCAATGGAGTAGTCGATTGGATCAACTTTCAGGAAACCCTTGGCAAAAATCTTAGATATCCCAACGATCTTCGAACCACAGATGAAATTGAGACAGTAACCGAAATAACAACAAGTAAAAAAAAAGCGTCCAAACAGCTACTCTGCCTAGAATCAAAAGAACAACCGCGAACCCTAGAATCCCACCTTCATACATAATCAATTTAATAAAACAAAAGAGCAAACTCAGAAGAGAATGGCAGCGTACCAGAAATCCGGCAACTAAAAACTTAGTTAACAATTTATCTCATCGCATTAAACAGGAACTGGACAACTACAGAATTCAGACTTACCAAAAATTTATTACGATCTTTGAGCCAGGGGATCCGGGCCTATGGAAAACCACGAGGAAAATCTTAAGACAACCGCAAGAAATACCCTCCATAACATCAAATGGTGTAATATATAACTCGGATGAAGAAAAATGTGAGGCATTTGCCGACCATCTAGAAAAAACCTTTACCTCCTATAACCATCATGATTCTTGCTTTGCAAACTTAACTGTTAGACACATAGAAACCCACCAACCGATAGCTGGAGAACAGATGAAGCCTCAGGAAATAACCAAAATAATCAAGATACTTCCTCTAAACAAATCCCCAGGTGAAGATGGAATTTCCAACATCATCTTCAAAAATCTGACTAGCAAAGCCTTAGCATACATAGCAACCCTTTTTAATGCTTGTTTAAGGAACGGCTACTTTCCTAATCAATGGAAACGTGCTCTTATTTTACTTTTCCCCAAACGCGGCAAAAACAAGAAAAACGTTTCTAGCTATCGGCCTATTAGTCTTCTTTCGACACTATCGAAATTGCTCGAGAAAGTGATTTACACTCGGCTCAATAATGAAATCGAGACACTGGAGCTGCTACCAAAGTTCCAATTCGGATTCAAAAGGGGACATTCTACATGCCATCATGCCACAATTGAAGCAGGATATGAAAACAAACAATACACAATGACACTTTTCGTTGACTTAGCACAAGCTTTCGACCGTGTGTGGACAGAAGGTCTTAAATACAAGATCTCTAAACTGCAATTACCAGAATATCTAAAAGCAATCTTGTTTTCATTTCTAGATAACAGAACTTTTGCAACTAAAATTCACGCTACAGTATCCACAACCCGACATATTAGAGCTGGAGTGCCTCAGGGAAGTATCCTGGGCCCAATACTATTTAATATTCTTCTTAGTGATATACCCAGCATCACCGCGGATCTGGCATTATATGCAGACGACACCGTATTGCTAGTCAGAAACAGAAATCTGTAGCAGTACATATCTTAGCTTCTACAATGATACCGTTCGGTATTAGTTAAACTTAATAGATAGGCAACTTAAAGTGCATTAACAGTATAAGGGGTTGCCTACCCTTTTTATAAATCTAAAGCGGACGTAATGGAAGGCTCATGGTTAAATTATTAAAAACAATAAATAACAAAATTTGCTACTTCCTTTTTGGTTGAAAAAGCAAAAGGACGCTTCTCTGTGTAGAAGGGAAGCAAATTAAAAGTCCTAGCTTAAAAAGGATACACGCAGACAATAGTAAGGCTTTATTTACTTAATCCAGCATATTATTAAAACATAATAATTTTTCAGGCAGATAGGATAAATCACACAAACATTTTCTTTCTGAAAAGGGCAGTTATTACTTAACTGGTAGGTAACTAACAAGCTAATACATACAAATCATAATAGAGGGTTTTCCTTTATTCAGCTCTTAGAGACTCCTCGATAGCTACCAGCTCTTAGGCTTTTTCACTAGTTCGCATCTCCTGGTTGATTATATCTTCACCATGGAAGAGGGTATTGATGTGCTCCAAGTTGATAAGGAGAGAAAGGAGAACTTAGTTAGAAACTGCTAACAAGTTAGGAAATCACTCACCAGTCAAAGACCATTTCTTTGGTTAGATGAGGGGTTCTTCTCTGTTGATATTGGAAGATGAAGAGGTCCGAATTCAATGGTTCTCTGCATTAACCGTATGTTAATCCTGAAAGAAGTAGATATTGTTAATTAGAATTAGACCAACGTCATAGCTTGAATATAGTTAAATAAGGGCATAAGCCTTAATGATAATCGATAACAGATTAGTTTCAAAGTAAAAGAATTGTTACTTACCTAGTGTTGATCCTGAATGGGACTTGAATTGGTTTGCAGCTGTCAAGTTAGTATTTCAATCACTTGTCAAATAACAAGCTTTTGATCATACGGGATTTTTCTTATACTCCCTGGAATGATATCAGCTAAACTAAACACCGATCATTAATTGTGATTAAGGAATTCGAATGAGAAATACGAGGGTATAAAGAGCTCTTTATATTTTCATCTTACTACCCAGAGGTTATTAGTTAAATATGTATAAGAAATCTCCTGGATACTTATAGATTAATTAATGTAGACGTTTAATTAGAACAAATTCTAACTTGTCAGGGTAAATTAGGATTAGTAAGGAATTGCATAACATTTGTCAAAATTAAAAAGGCATAAACCTTAACAAATAACATATAATCAGTGAATTGTAAGAAAGAATACCCAATTATTGTAAACATCTTAAAATTAACACTTTATAATAAAGCTATGGCGCCCATTTCTGTTGATTAATGAACTATTATCTTTATGTGAAAGTGAAGCGAACTAAAAAGCCCACATTGGTTAAACCCTAATAAAAACCGTACATTGAGCTAGTCGGAGACGTGTGAGCCATCCAAGGTAAGTTACAAAAAAGGGGCACAAATCTGCTAGTAGCGATATCCCAGCTACAAACAGTCACAAACACTCTAGCCAGATGGATAAAACAATGGAACCTAACAATCAACTACGATAAATGCGTCGCAAAAATTTTCTCACTTAAACGCATCATTGACTCACTACCAGTCTCAATCAACAACAATCCTATTATCTGGAATCCTAAAACGGAAGCAGTGAAATACTTAGGTCTGTATTTGGACACCCGCCTAACTTGGAGACTTCACATAATTAAAAAATGAAATGAGGGTCATACGAGACTAGTACAGTTATATCCACTAATTAACAGAAAATGTTCACTCAAAATTGAATGTGCTACTTTACTGTATAAATCTTTAATTCGGCCACTAGTTCTCTATGGCTGTGTCATCTGGGGGAACACATCAAAAACCAACTTAAATAAAATCCAAGCCCTGTAAAACAAAATCCTCAGGATCTCTGTCAATGTCCCATGGTTCATTACCAACTATCAACTTCACTCTGAACTCGCCATATCTGCAATTCACGAACATATTAAACAGTTAACTCAAAAATTCCACGACAATATTGACAATTTCAATGGTGCAATGTATTATAAACTTGGTCAAAAACAAATACATACGCGATTGAAGCGCAAATTACCTCAAGATATTTATATAATATCAAGTGATTCTGATGGTGATTAACTGACTTATTTCATCTACCATACTGTGTATAAATTAACTATTTTAACTTGTATTTCTAAGAGGTGATATTAACCTTTCTGTTATTCTGATTTTTGTCATGTATTAGTATATATGAATTAACGCTACCATGAATAACAATCAATTTGTTGAACTGGTAAATATCTAATAATAAAAAAAAAGTTTTATTAGTTATTATCAGAGTCCGTCAAATGCCATTTTGCCATGTTTCTTACTGTAGGTCCCTTTAGGGCTAGATTTCGTATTTAGGCGTTTTACGTAATAAGGGGTGGAATGAATCACATTTGTTGGTGCCATAAATGCTATAAAATGCCTCTTTTCGTGATAAATGCTATATTTTGAATAAATGCCATATTTTAATGTTATATTTTAATCAAAATCAATATTATGTGGCTAATTCACAACAAAAGGACTTACAAATTTAAAAATAAGCAAGCAGAAGTTTTGGTGAGTGCCAGGTACTAAGGTCGATGACCCGCAACAATGGCTAGGCTCTACCGGAAAAATAATGCAGGAAAAAATGAGTGCCATTCTCAAAAGAAACACAGGATGGCTTCCTATGCAGCAATTATCGAAGATGCTGAAAGGCGAAATTGGGATTGTCCAACCGGGTGGTAACTTGCGGACGTCATGCGTGCAAGTATGCGCCGATGACCTCATGCGAGGTCGAAAGAAGTTTCTCAAAATTGAAGTATTTACTAATGTTAGGCGTTTAAATTTCTCTATGGATAGTGTAGCTCCTTATTTGATAATACCGGGTGACCATAAATGGTTATGCTTTTTTTCTTGGGTTGACACTGTTAATGTTGGTTACCCTGCGGTCAATTTTAAGTCTATGTCAAATTCGAGGTTAGCACGTTAGGTTTTCCGCATATATCTAATACTTACTATATTGCTGGCGGCTATGAGTGGGAAACTCACGAAGGAAGTGAGACAGACAACCAACTCTTCAATGTATAATGGTGAGCTGTGCGCAAGCGCGGCGGCGTCATCCGCCCAATGGGGAAGTGGTCAAGTTTAAAATTCGCTTCTAAAGACAGAGTTCGAATTCTCACGCATGCGCACGAGACGCGTTATACTCTAAGTGAGACTATGTCGTAATGTCTTCGGGCGTTCCGAGGCCCTACTAGCAATATATGTGTATTATATATATGGTTTTCCGTCAGCTTTGACACGAACTGACACAAAACCTAACCTGCTAACCTCGAATTTGACATAGACTTAAAATTGACCGCAGGGTAACCAACATTAACAGTGCCAACCTAAGAAAAAAATCACTATCGTTTATGGTCACCCGGTATTTTTCAATTCAAAATAAAATGTTTGCTGTTCTGTCCTATATATCGTTATTTTTATTTATTCATTTAAATGTAGAACTTGGTGCTGTTAAATAGCTATAATCTGAATAAATGGTACCCACACTGAAGCTATTAATGAGTGCAACTTTTTGAAATAAATACTTACCATTTTTTATACTTTATTTAAAAAAAAATGCCATTTTATATGCCATATTTTGAAAAAATAAATGCCATTTTGTTATGCTATATTTTGAAAAAATACGGGAATATTTTGACGGACTCTAGTTATTACATATAGTACTTTTTTTTTCTATAATAACTGTCAAAGTGTCACAATGTTGGTAGATGTGTGATTAAAATGCTAGGAAATTTTTATACCTCGTGTTGGTAAAACTTTTTCAAAATTATGGTTATGTGTCAGTTTTGAATGTCAACAGTTTCTTAATTTGAACTCTTGACAAATTAATTTTGAACATGGATGCATCATGATCATCAATAAAATCGAATAAAAAAAAAGAAAACCAAGAAATATTTTAAATGCAAAAATGAAGCAAGCAGTATTAAATTGCAAAGATCAATTTCTGGAAATGAATCCACAAATGCCTAAAATGGAATTGTTAACAAGACTTTCTAAAACCTTTTCAGTAAGACATGTAGGTAGATCCTTTTATTTTTGAAAATAAGGAGAAATTGGAAGACTCTAAAACGGGCAGAAAGAAACATGGCGTATGGTTTAATGGTCATTTTTTAAAAGAGGAATTGGCCAGGGATATCTTTAAAAGATTGGAACAGGGAAAAAATTTTGTATTACACGATTTAGTTAGATATTTGAAAAATACCGTGGAATATGCTGGGTCAAGATCACTATTATACAAGATAATTTTGGATATGGGCTTTAAATTTAAAAGAGTAAATACAAGAAAAATATTATGCCAACGAAAATATGTAGTTACAGCTAAAATTATGTTATTACGCAAATATTTAAAATATTTAAATTCTGGCGAAGACATCACTTTTATATTTTTGGATGAGACATGGATTTACAAAAACGGTTCTCAAATTTGGCGATGGGTAAAGGAAGATGATAAAAGAATGCAAAATTTCACAGTTAAAAGTGAAGGTAATAGATTTACGGTATTGCACGCTGGTTATAGGGGTGGGTTTTTGGAGGGATGTGAACTTCTCTTTACCAGTAAAAATAATGATGCCGATTACCACAAGACCATGGATGGGGACAAATTTAAAAATTGGGTTGTAAATCAGTTAATTCCGGCTTTAAATAAATTAAATAAAAAGTGTGTTGTAGTATTGGATAATGCACCATATCATTCCGTTTTATTAGAAAAAAACCCAACAAAAAGTTCAAAAAAGTCAATTTTGGTAAATTATTTAGCAAAACCTATAAATTTAAGTGAATCTGAATTAAATCTAGAGACTAAGAAAAAACTTTGGGAACGAATTGAGCCAATTATTAAGAAAAATGATAAAAAGTATGTTATTGCCAACATTCTTTTGCAGCATAGCTACGAAGTACTAAGACTTCCACCCTATCACTGCCAGTACAATGCCATAGAAATGGCATGGGCATTTTGCAAAACGCATTATAACAAACACATTAATGACGCCAAATTCTCATTTAAAGAGAAGGTACAAGTGGTTTGGAAAGATTCTGTGTCAAAATTTTCCTCAGATATGTGGAATAATGGTGTTAATAATATAGAGAAGCTCATTTCTGACGACTGGAAAGAGCATATGGGCGAAAACATTCCTCCATTTATTATCTCTCTTGCAGAAGATTTAGATTCTGACGACGAGTAATTTTTATCGGAAGAATCTCAGTCTGAAAATGAAATGGATATGGAAGAACGTTCATAAAATACAAGTATGTCAATAATTGTTGCACTACTGTTGTGTATGTAGGCCATGGGTTTCTTTGATTGCAAAAACGTACGTCCCGATTATAAATATATATTGATGACCCCAATTATATGTGATACAAAGTATTACATGTTCTGTTGTACGGCAACTCTGCATGACTGACCGGAAAGGAGAGCGAGTTGCGTGAGTCACTTTCTACTTCCCTATAGTGAGAAATTTGAATCTCACACAACAACTACTTACTCTGCATAAATATTACTATATTTCTTAAAATTGTCCAATAATTTAATATTCTTTCAATTTTTCGTTTAATTACAATTACCTTTAATTTTGCAAACGTTCATTATATTTATTTTCAAATATTGTAAGTTTAATAATTAATAAATTTGCAATATTTTACTATGCTGTTCGTTTTACCCACTATTATGACATATCTGTCAAAATGACAATCATTTTTTTAGTGGAAAAAAAGAACTAAAAATCTATGTACCAACAATATTAAAACTAGGGACCCTGCAGGAATGCAACTTATCCCCTAGAAAGTTGACCTTGAAAATTATTATAGAAAAAAAAAGTACTATAACAACTATCAAAGAAACATTTGTGTACAGTGTGCAGTTGTACCTACTAAAAACAAACCCAAAAAAGGAAGAAAAAAACTAAAAACTAAACTTAAAAAAAAACTAACTAAACATTCTTATAATATATCGTCTAGTCTGTTTTTAAACGTGTTAACCATTGGAGCTTCTACAACATCACTTGGCAGGTTGTTCCATAAGTAAAAAATTCGGTTCTGCAAAAAGTTGTCTTTGTCTGTGCGATACTGTTCATGCACTAACTTGTACATATGGCCTCGAAGTCTATCGTCAGCATTCAACACGAACAATGACGCCATGTTGACAGAAAACTAATTGTTCACTATTCTGTAACTTACCATTAAGTCTCCCCGAAGACGCCTTTGCTCGAATAGTCCTAGGTCCATGATCGCAAGTCTTTCTTCGCAAGGACGATTGGCACTGTAGAACATTTTTGTTGTTCTTCGTTGAGTTGATTCCACCAACTCTACATCTGTACGGAGTACCGGGTACCGCACGGGTCCTGCATATTCCAAAATCGGTCTGATGTATGTGGTATACAAAATCTTGGTTATATGTGGAGATGGCCGAGAGAATGCTTTCCGAAGTAGATGCATAACGAAATTTGCCTTATTGCATATTTTACTAATATGGTTGGACCACGACAAATCGCTGGTTACGGTAATTCCAAGACCAGTTTGCAACTGAACCACTCTCAAAATCTGCTGATGTAACACGTACAAGACATGTACAGCTGATTGCAAATAAAACTGGGACAGCTAATATGTAATATTGTAATATGAAGTACAATAACATCTTAAATACTCGTAATTATGTTCATTTTCTTATGCTTCTATCTTTAATAATATTTTATGTATTCACATACGGAAATATAAGTTAGAGAAAGTTTCACACGTTATTAAAAACGCAAAAAGTAGTCTCAAGACTTGTCCCACTTTTATTTGCAATCAGCTGTACCAGTATTCGGCGAAAGTACCCAGTCGTTACACCACTTGGAGATACGATTCAGGTCGTCCAGCTGCTCGTCATGACAGGTATTTGAATCTGCATATATTTTAGTGTCACCGGCGTAAAAGGAACAGGTGGTCTTAATTAACGTTGGCAGGTCACTCACGAACACAAGGAACAAAATTGGTCCGAGAACAGATCCCTGTGGAGCGCCACTGACAACAGAAAAGGAATTCGAAAAACAGTCGTTGAACGTACGATTTTTTAAAAAGTCTTCAATCCAATTCAAAAGATTTCATCTCACTCCGAAGTGTCTCAGTTTGGATATAAGTCTAGTGTCGAACACGATCAAATGCGCTGGAGAAATCGAGGTAAACAATGTCTACTGAGGCACCTGAGTCCACCGATTTTGTCCAATCGTTCACACAACTTAATAAGTTAGTAATCACCGAGCGTCCACTTAAAAACCCATGTTGAGCTTCCGGGACAACGCCACTTTCCAGGAAAAATTTGGTCAATGTTCCGTTATAATGGATTCCATAACCTTCGCGCAGATACTCACCAAACTAATGGGTCTATGGTTTTCAGCATCTAGCTTGTTACCTTTTTTGTAAATAGCAGTAACATGAGCAATGGGCCACATATCTGGTAGAGATTTTTGAACAAAAGAGCTTGTCATAATGATCGATAGGGGCAAACAAAGTGATGAGCAGCAATTGTTTAAGAAATACGAAGTTCCTTTTTTGATATTTTGGAGATGTTTGAGCACAACAGCTGAAGTGAACTGGATTTCATCAATTGTACTCACGTTTGTCGGGGTAAGTATATTAGGAATATCTTTATTCAATTCAATGATATAAGCCGAGTAGAATTTTCAGCCAGGACATTTGCTGCTTGTAAATTATTTTCGCAAAGTTCACCTGATTAATTTGTAATTAATGGTATTCCTACTTTAGAATTCAGCGAACTTCGAATATAGTTATAAAATTGTTTCTTGTCACCATTCACGACCAAATCATCTTCATAACTCTGCCTCAATTTATAAATTTTGTGGGACAGAGTTCGAAAAATGTCTATGAGCTTCATAGTCAGTCTACAATTTTGACCTTTTAAACCTTTGCCATAGGCTTTGTTTTCTTTTTGAAATCCTGAATAATGTTTTCATTTATCCAAGGCTTGCTAGGAACTAATTTTACAGAGCGTGAACGTGAGTTTGATGCGATTAATTTATTCACAACATCGTAGAAAGTTTCCCACTGTTGGTTGACTGATTTCTCACTCAATAGGGTTTGCCAGGGAAGGTTTGCTAATCATCTCAACAATTATAATCTATAACAGTCTTCATTATGTTTACCAACTTCTGTGTCGTTAAACTGTGTGAAAATTGAAGTTTTGTAGAAATGACAACATGGTCAGACTTACCAATGGGAGACAGATATTTAATTTCTGCGAAAAGCTGAGAATCGTTGGTGAGAAGCAGATCCAACAATGACGGTATCTGATTGTTTCGGTAACGAGTCGGTTCTGTAATTAGCTGCTGTAGATTTGTATTGACAAACAAGTCATGGTATAAAGCTTTCGGATTTGTATTTGGGGTTATCCCCATCGACGTGTTTAACCTAGGTAAATTAAAATTACCAAGTAAAACTATGTGTGACTTTTTATAACGAGATACCAGTTCAGCAATTTTCTTAGAAAATACCAAATCTTGATCTGCCGATGCATTAGGCGGACGATAAACGCACAAAAAAATGAATTCACTTGAAGAACTTGCTATAGGTAAACAGACAATCTCGATCCCACTACATGAACAATCTACTTCTACAATCCGGAACTCCTTAAAGTATACCTTATTTAAATATCTGCAGACTCCTCCTCCTCTGGTTGCCCTATCAGATCGGTATATATCAAAATTCTTTATACTTACAAGCGAGTTGGAAACTTCTGGGTGCAGCCATGTCTCAGACAAACATATAATTGCAGAATCAGATTGCTGAACAAAAACAACCAACTCATTGAACTTGGCAGTAACGGATGCGATATTAGTGTAAACTAGAGGCCATTCGAGGAAAGCAGTGGTTAATTCCCGTTTGGGGCAGTCGGAGGAGTGACGGATTTAATAACTGGGACTCCTTTAACATACTTAATCGTCAACTCGTTTTTTCTGGCTGTTTTACGGTTTTCCAGTTCCTCCCTAAGACCACTCAAATATGATTCGGCGTTTTGTCATCAGTCAATTTTATATCTTTCTAAGTAGTTTGGTCTAGTTTATGCTTGTTCGTTAAAATATCTTGAGAATCCGTAGGACTAGAGAAAACAACTTTAATGAGTCGAGGCCTTTTTGCATCAGGTTTATCTAAACGAAAAACGTGTAACGGTTTAATGTCACTGCCTGGAATAATAGTGTTAACCAGATCCTTGACAACATTGCCATCGGCGAGTTTGCGGTTGTTGATATCCCCAACCTGCTCTGGTACTCCTTTCACAATAACCTTTTTTGGAGCGGTTAATGCGTTCAACTACTTCCACAGTTATTTATTCGAAGTTACAAGTAGGAACTCTCGTTGTTGCCATGCTTAATCTTTGCTCGGGATCAGAAATCTTGCTACATAATTTGCCCACAATATTTTTCAGCTCGGAGACTTGGTTAAGGTTGCCGTTGCAACTCGTACAAAGAATCTTAATGCAGCGAAATTTATTTCGAATAATCATTTGGGATTCCGACTGAGTTAGGCCGGCACAGTCCAAGTGTATGTGGCCGCGGCATTAACTTTTCACATCCTAAAGAGCAAGAAATAAGCAAACCATTATAGGACCTGAAGTTACGTATGCAGCAAAAGTTAAGATGCTCTCCAAAATACTGGGACGGAAAAAGGTAGGAAAAGAGTCGACCAAGAAAATTACATGAAGCTGGGACGTAACGACGCCCAGAGGTTTATTTCAAACAAGGTAAAACTACGTTGGATGCTAAGTTCAAATTTGCAAGATAAATTTGGAAAAAAAATGCTAATTAAAACTGAAGTTAACATTGCAGCTCTATCTAAAGGAAACGCATTATTGTAAAGTTCTGGTACATGCGATAGTCAATATTGCAGCGAAATTATTTACAGGCAGCTATGAGTGGCACGAAAAACTTATTTGAAAGGATAACAGCGCGCGTGTATCGAAGGCCTTCCGTGTCATGCTACGCAAATCGCAGGCTAATGAGCCTAATTGTTCAAATTAAAAATTTCACTGACACGAGTAGAAAAAAGCATGTGTTAGTACTTACAGTATTACATGGCCTAAAAAAGGGTGTTAGTTTCAACACTTTGTCAGCTTAAATTGAGGCGCGCGCGGCCGCTGGAATGTCGTCGGCATTCAAGCGGAAAAGGACCTCGTCGCCGAGGTGGGCAGGCCCATATGACTTCAGGCCGGTGACGTGTAACTACGTCTAGGGCGCCATATAAATTAGCATTATCACAATTACTCGGGGAGGAAGAAAATTTTGCTCATCTAAGCTGGAGGGCGACCCGGGGTTAGAATGCCGCAAAAGAGCGATTAAATCCAGCACGGTGGATTAATGGGTGTGAAGAAAAATCGCCATGATTTTCCACGCTTGGTAAAAATTTGTAGTTAGTACATGGGTTTCAAATTTCCAGAAAAGCCCTGTAATTGAATTCACTGCGTGTTCGGCGAAGGCCTGCGTCGCTTTACAACTCAACGTGAAGTTAGCTCTGCTCCCACCAAGATTACGTAAACTAATAAAATTAATTGGAGAAAGAGAGCAGGTTTATTTGCCCCACAATGAGGAATAAGGCTTCTAATGTCGAAGGAGTTCACAAGAACGGCTGCATTCCTGAAGAAATTGAATTCCAATTAGAGTTATTGTCGGTTATTTAGGCTCATAGCTGTACATGTTGCTCTATTCTGTCTCGTTCTTAGTTTTTCTGTATATTTTTGCATTTCCTTTTCCCATAGATTCTCTAGTACAGCTTTATATACCATATATTTCTTTTCTTGTTGTCACTATAGAGTTTGAAGTACTGCTTTTGGCATCTGTATAACCTGTCTTGGCCATCTTACTCATTGTACAGATAAATAATAATAATAAATGGCTTTATTTTCTCGGATATACAAAAAAGGCAACGTTCAACTAATAATTGGCCTAAATGTCCTAATATAGGACAAAGGCTTCTCCTTCAGATTTCCATTGCTGCTCATATTTCCTCTTCCCATCTTTCTTCTTTTTCTTTGCCATCGCCTAGTATCTAGGGTTTAGTTTTTTACTCATCTTTTGTTTTCCAGCCACACGTGTTAGTAACGACTTTAGTAACCTGCGCTTTCCAGCTAATGCTTCTATTATGATTGGTCTTTTTGTGTCTATGGTTTATTTTGACGTATACTGAGCATTGCTAATTTGTGCTATCCTCAATTTGTGCCCCAACGATTGGTTGAGAGACCATGTCTGCAAACCATAAATTATTGATTGAATATTTTTTTATTTACACTAGTTGACGTTCTTGACATAAAGATCTCACTCTTTAATTTTATAGTTGTTTTTCTCTTTGTGTAAATATTCTGAATCAGTCATATGTATATACTTTGGATATCATTTTTGCTTTTGTACAACTGGTAACATGGGCTCATGCTCAATTGTATGGAAATCCTTTTTTAAGATCAATAATCTATACCGGGGTTGTATTCGTTTAGCTTTTCTCTAATTTGATTCTTATTATAGAGATGGTTAGCTGTAAACTATCCCTCTCTAAAGCCAGCTTGTTCTTCAGTTCGTTTCTAGTATGACGAATAATTTGTAGCTATATTGTTGACATCAGATTTTTTGGATGAGGATCATTCATTCTTCAAATTTTCCTTTTTCACAGCGTAAAATTATTGAGGAATGTTTCCAACTATATTTTTCTATTTGATTTCTTTGTCTTCTAGTTCTCTTACACTTTTTGTTAAGATTTTTTATTAATTTTGTTATTTCATCTCCTAATATTATTGCTGCGAAGAAGAAATAATGGATGAAGAACTGTCATCCATTATTTATTCCTTCTCACGACTGTTTTCTTCCAGCTTTAAGTTTTCTGTGGCTGCTAATTATATAGCTTTTTATTAATATTATATTACCACTTTTAGAATATTTTTGCCATCTCTTTGTCTTTTTATCATTTGTGTTTTTGCTTTGGTAACGCTGTGTGAGAAGTTTACAATAAACGGCCTATTAGCATTAATATTAAGAAACGAAGAAACTTGGAAAGACTGCTACACCAAAAAAAAAAAAAAGAAAGAGACAAAAGATCTAATGAACGAACATAAAAGCCAACTGGAAAGCTCTGAAGTAATGCATACAAGCGGTTTCAGAGCTGAAGCGGGGAGGTTTTATCCGCTAACAATTTGGAACTGCCAAAGAGGTACTCTATTAAAGATTCTTCCCTCCCCCCTATTTAGAAAAGGTTCGGTTAGGTTAGGCTTAATTAATTTTGTAAAAGCCATTTCATATAAGTTTAAAGCTGTCAAATTAAATAAAGTAAGAGATAAACGTGTGCATGTGTTACCATGTTCGTCTTTTCGGTTTGTGTCATGATAAAAACTTGCTTATTATTCAAATCGGTGTAAATATAAGCATATTAGAACTATTTTCGGCTCAAAATGTTAACTGTTCTCGTTTTTCAATTACCAAACAAAGCACCAGCGACTCGCAAAGTAGTGTAATCATAATGGAACTAGCGAAAAGCGGAAATTCTTATCCAAGGAATAGGCTGTTTAGAACGACGCTATCGGCAATTGTGTATGGGAAAAATTGTAGAAATACTGTGAACGACTCTGCTAAATAATAGAAACACGCGTACATAGAGTGCGCTACTGTTGCTTCAAAAATGAACTGTAATACATTCTTAAAGAACGGGGTCCTCCGTCAAAAGCCTTTGGAAGGTTTCCACGCTCCGTCATAAAAAATGCCAACGAAAAGAGACGACAATTCTACAAGGGAAATAAATGCTTACCAGAGCTCTGTTCATTTAAACCCAAAATTAGAAGTTCATCGTCTACGCAACTCGTGGCTTACAATCGAATCGAACAGATAAAACCGCAAAGTTAGCTTACGACTACAACCCAAACAGCAAAATTGTCTATCTGGATAATGTTTCAAATCTGCACGGGTATTTCACCATTCGAGTTGCATGGCGACTCCCTTAGGTGCCCCCAAATCCACCCCGGTCGTTAATATATCGCAAACGGCAAAACGGAAAACCCTCCATTTTGTCAACTCCCTAGACCTTACCCGTCGTGTATCTTTGGTTGAAAACTTGGCAAGCGAAAAAATGGTAAATACCAAGAGGAGCAATTAATTGTCTCAACTCCCCCGTTTTTTTAAAGGTCTGCATTTAATATATCATACCTAAACGTCAAATACTTACATCTGCCACTCGCACCACACTCAAACAACTACCCGTGAGGACGGTTGCGACACTAAGTGAAACACAAGGCCAAAACAACTCCCACGGCAGGCATCGAGACTACTGTTCGCTACTGGATTCTCATGCTGCGCCGATAAGAATATCCTCGTTACGATCCACCGCGAAGAAGCTACAGATGCGAGAACCCCTCATATACAAAGGGCCTACCCGTAATAACGCCGAGGTAAAAGAAAACCCTACAGTTAAGATACTGCTAACCCGAAATTCTTTATAACAATCCTACAGAAAAAGAAAACGAATGACTTACAAAACCAAAATTTTCATCCCACGTGATCATTCAGAATTATCTTTTTGACGATAAAGGGGAGTTGTCGGAGGACAACAGAAAAGTGGGAGGCAGAACCAAATTCAAGCTTATCTCCATTGGTGTTAATTGAAGGTCCTTCGCATGCCCCGAACGGTATGGAGAAGGTCTCTACAATCTTTATGTCATAATGCATTTGTTAACGTTTTCTTGATAACACGACCACTACCACTCTTATTATCTTCTTTAACTTGTGTTCCTATTTAATGCTTTTCTTCGTTGTCACCTTCTTTTTCACGATATTTTTAATGAAGTTCTTTAGTTGTTGTTCATAGGTACCGAGAATGCAGAAGAAATACGTTTACTGACAACCTGACCAAACTAAAGAGCGTTGTCCAGTCATTGCCACAGCGACACGAATGACGATACGAGAATAAACGCTCGGCGTATGCAAAAAAAAAGAAATATCTGAGAAAAAAAGAAGGAAGGTGAAAGATTCTAATGCTCAAATATGGGAATATGAGAGAGACCAGAAATAGAGAGGAAATAATGAAGGTCACTGAGGGAGACTATAGAGAGCTATGTAGTTCGTAAGAAGAAATTATAGAAGGTGGGAAAATTTGAACGTCGAATCAGAAGAGGTAACCCAAGTAATAGATGAAGACATACAAAAATGATTAGGCTCCAGGAAAGGACGAAATCATTATGGAGATGATCAAAGAAGCTGTTATGGAAGAGTTAGATTGTGCACGTATAGACCACCGGTACAGAGATCTCGCGAGGAACATCTACAATCAAGCGGGGTCCAGTCAACCTACATGATAACGAAAATACGTGCTCAATAAGAACGAGTATAAGATAAGGCGATACCATTACCTCACTGTTACTGAGTTTAGTCCTAGAAGGACTATTTAAGAAACTACACTGGTTGAACCGGGGTATCAATATAAATGGTGAGAGATTCAAGCATATCAGGTTTTGTGTGCACGCAATGTAAGTTATCTGGGGCAGTTGAAGAACCGTATGTTGAAAATGAACATGACAAACTCAAAGATAATCTGCACAGAAAACACCAATATAAGTATTGATAACATAAAGATGGAGAATGCCACAGAGTATGTATATTTGGGACAAAAGGTGACACTAGGTATTGAGAACTCGAAACCGAGAGGAGAATACGATTAAGATGAGCAGCTCCCTGGAAAGTAAAAATTCGCAAACAAATAAAAATGTCTTACAATATCTGAGAACGAAACAACTTCCACAGCGAAGAGAAGTAGCAAATATCGTACGCAAAGTGACATAACTGAAATGGGATTACGCAGGCCACATAGCAATAGATGGAACGGAAGAATGATAAAATTGCGGCCATCAAGGCAAAGAGGAAGGTCTATCACTAGATGGTATGATCACTTAAAAAATACCATTGGCGTGATTTAAAACAGTTACAAATAGAGAGAGGTGAAACGAGCTAATGAAGGCCTATGCTCAATTTTGATCGCAGAAACAATGAACTTTGTCCTTGTCATACGTGTTCTTTATAACCCAGTAGAATATGATGAGAAAGAACATAGGCTAATAGTATTCATCTTTGTATTACACCGCTATTAAATTGTATTATCGTGGTAAGTGTTCTTCGTGTTCCTTTTTTTGCTGCATAGCTTTCTAAAATATTTTTACGGTATCTTATATTGTCCCAATATATACCACATTTTGTTTCTATTCATCGAATGGAAGGCGCCTGAATTCTATTAAATCAACATATATTTCTCCTGTTATCTTTTTGTTTATCACTCTTAAGGTGCATATATCAATGCACTATATCTGCGCTCAGAAATTTTCTCGATTCTCTTTTAGTCTTTCATCGAGGCTGCATTTTATTCTCTCTAGCATTATCTTCGGCATTCTTGTAGCTACTGTACAGAGTAGTGTAATCGGTATTAATTCCCTTTTTTCGTTAGTTTATAGTTCTCTGTGATCAATCCATGGGCATCTGTTCTTCTATCCATCTTTCTTCATTATGGTATGTATCATACCCACCAAGATTTCGACGAGTGGTTTGATTAATTCAGGTGTGATATTATATATAGACGTCGCTTTACCAATTTTTATTTTCAGGGCTGTTTCCTCAATTCTACCTTGTTAGATTCTTTTCCACAAATATTTAACACTTTATTTTTTCTCATAATCCGTCTCATTTTCGCTTGTTACTATTTATTTTCTTTTGTATACACTTTTTTTTGTATACATTTATTCTTGGATAAGGGGCAACAGCCCAGCAATGCTCGGGTCCGCGAGCGTCTAAACACGGCGTAGGTTCAAGAAGAAGATGTTCGGCCTGTTAAAGACACTTGAGTCCAGCGACCAGTCGAGTCCATCTACACCTGGAAGAGCCAAGAGCCCTAGAGTCCCCGGCGAAGCCGCTTGTAGCTAGAGAGTTTAGACGATCCCGAAGCTGTTGTTTGATCCTGCAAGGGAGTTGCCGGAGATTCGAGGTACCTGAGCTTAGAGCCCAGCCTTCCAGAGTTCTAAATATCTTTCTGAACTTCATCCCAGAAAACTACCCTCCAGATCCTTGTTTTTGGTATGGAAATTTTCCCTAAAACCAACCCTTAACGTGTTTTCCAGACCATCAATTTCGGCAGTAGAGCATACTTTTAGAAACCGTTCTCCAGGTTGTCGTTTTTGGTACCGGAGAACACCTTTAAAACCAGCCCTTAACTCGATCCCCCAGGTCGCCGTTTTTGGTACCAGGGATATCCCATCCTCTCCTGCAAGCTGCTATCTCAGAACTTCAGAACTAGGCTGTTAAAAGGGCGTTTCTGGCCCGCCAGGACATATTACAATAGCGCATCTGATAGGCTTTTCAGAGCTTCTAATACCCTCCTGAACTCCAGTCCAGAATATCCTCCAGGCCACCGTTTTAATACCGGAGTATTTACCAACACCCAATCTTAACGTGTTCCTCAGACCGCCACTTTCGGTTTCATAAAATGCAGAAGGAACTTTCACGACGCGGATTGGCGTTCGATAAGCGCATTTCAAGCTTAAGCGCCACCGTATCTAATTAAAATCACAACTAGGTGGCCACATGCACCTTCCTGGCCATCGTTAAGGTCTTGCGACATCGCCAGATAAAATTTATGCCCATTACACTTTCTTATGTTTTGTTTTTTTCTGTAGTAGCTTTGATACTAGTACATCTTTTTTATCAGTTATTACCCCTGTTACTCTATGTAACCTTTTCGTATCATGTGTTTTTGCTTCTCTATATCGAACCGTCTATTTCTCCTATCACATTTCAAAATTTCTTTGGGTTTTTCTTGTAGCCTTGTTCGATATCTTTCCTTTATAGATACCAAAGGTATGGTTTGCATATGTTTCCTTCGTTAATTTTACCATTTCTACAATTTCTTAAGCTACTTCTGCAATCTTGCAGTTGTAACTTGGCTCCCTAGTTTTCTTATCGATTAAATTTCTTCCTATTTTATCTAGTTCTGTTTTTCTTGCCATTGTCAAACAATAGCGTGGAAAGTCATTTCCGACGTATAACAGACTAAAAAGATGGTCACGACTAGCTGCAGCGAGAAATGAGGGGGGTCATACTCTGAAAGGGTAGATGAGCCATAACCAGCGGCGTTGCTCCAGAAAATTGCAGGTATCATTTTTTTTTTTTTTTATTTTTAAATTTGTGTAATTTACCAGATCAACATACAAATGCTATACATGGTAGGTATAATTATAAGTGTACAAAATAGCAGTTTAGTAACATTAAGAGGCTATTACTCTATAAAAATTAATAAAGTTAATTACATATTATTTTTATTCACTGTCCGAAGAATCGCTGATCAAGGTTAAGTCTGTGGGTACCCGTCTTTTCAGTCTTCTTGTGGGAGGAGGAGTGTCGAGATTATGAATGATTGCACTCGGACATTTGTGTACGTTGTTGAAGAAGTTGGTAGCATTGGAAGTAATTAGGTCCTTAACACTGGGCATATGCAGTTCTTTGTGGAGTGCGTTGTTGCGTATAAACCATTCTGCGTTACAGATAATGCGCAATATTTTGTTTTGCATTACTTGCACTTTATTTATATTTGTATGGCTTGTTGTTCCCCAAACTACGGAGCAGTACATGATTATGGGACGTATTAGAGATTTATATAACAAAGCAGAGAATTTAATTTTTAATTTTGATTTTCGGTTTATTAGTGGGTAAAGAAGGTTCAGTCTTGTGTAGCATTCACTTAGTTTTTTATTTATATGAAGGCCCCATGTTAACTTTCTATCTAGGTATAATCCTAAGTACTTCACAGCATCATCCTTCGCGTTCCAAGGTATTCCGATTCCGTTAACTCGCAATTCAGTTGGGTTGGGAGGGCGTCTTAATGTAAAGATTTTAGCCTCACATTTTGTTGAGTTTAATTGAATTCTCCACTTCTCACACCACTGGCAGTATACATTAGTTGCTGTTTGGAGATCACTAACGGCTTTATGGATGTCGAAGTTCTGAGATGTGAGTGCGGTGTCATCCGCATACATTGCAAGTTCTACGTTATCAAAATGTGGTATGTCATGGGTAAAAATGTTGTACAACGTTGGTCCAAGAATCGAGCCTTGGGGAACTCCAGCTGAGATGTTTTTTAGATCTGAATAATGTGCGTTCACCCTTACTTTAAATGTTCTGGCTCTTAGAAATGAAGAAATCACTCGGGTAAGGTAATCGGGTAGATTCAGTTGTAATATTTTATAGAGCAGGCCTTCTTGCCAGACTTTGTCAAAAGCCTGGGCGATGTCGAAGAAGGCGATTGCCGAATGCTTTTTGGCTTCAAATCCGTTGGATATGGTATTAGTAATTCTCAGTAATTGATATGTGGTTGAATAATTACTGCGAAATCCATACTGTGTTGCTGGAATGATATTATTCTCGTTTATGTGGTCGTTTAGACGTCGATGAACGATTTTTTCAAATAGCTTCGACAGCGTAGGTAGCAAACTTATAGGTCTGTAGTTACTAACCATACTTTTGTCTTTTTTAGGTTTTGGGAACAAGATAACTTCAGCTTCCTTCCACTTGGTTGGAAAATAGCCATTTCGAAGACAGGCATTGAATAAGTTGGCCAGAAATGCATTAGCTTTCCGAGTTAAATTCTTCAGTACAACATTTGGCACTAAGTCGTGCCCGGGAGATTTTCTAAGAGATAGTTTATTGATGAATTCTTGAATTTCTCGGGGGGACGTTGGCTTTAAAGCTGTGGAAGTTGTTGGTAGATTACCCTGAATTTCGGATTCTACGTCGTTGTGCAGTTGCTCATACTGAGGTTGTGAAGGGTTAGGTTTAAAGACTTCCTCTAAGTATGTAGCAAATAGCTTACATTTGTCTTCGTCTTTTTCAAAAGTTTCTGTGTGGTGTTTCAATATGGGGATTTCTTCGCGTTTTCGTAAAATCCTCTTGGTAGGAATCCATAGTGAGTTATCATTTGGATTTATTTCAGAAATATATGTTTGGTAAGATGTTATTCGGAAGTTATCAAGTTCGTTTTTAACTTGATGAGAAAGTCGATTCAGTAATTGTTTGTGTTGTCGTTCTCTTGTTCTGTTCCAGAGTCTTCTTGCTTTGTTTTTTTCTTTGATTAAGTTTAGTATATATGTAGGTGGGTCGAAAGATGGTTTGCGTGATTTGTTTGTACCAGGAGCAGTGGCTGCTCTTGTTGTGTTTATTAGTAGGTTAGTGAACATATTAACAGCGTTGTCAATGTCGTTATTTGTTTCTATTTTATTGATCTGTAGGTCGTAATCCAATTTGTCTTGAAAATATTCCCAATTGACTCTTCCAGTAATTAGTCTTGGAACCGGTTTATTAAGAGCGTGCATAGTGTTGGTAGAAATAATTACTGGGAGATGATCAGATTCGAGTTCACATACAACCTTTTGTTCTAAAGGCATAGTTACATTTTTGAGCAGGGCAATATCAAGAGTATCTGGATGTTGGTCGACTCTGTATGGGATTCGCGTAGGTTCTGTAGGTGCCATAACATGGATACCTAAGTTTGAGGTTATCGCGTGCAATTTAACTCCGTTAGGATTGTTTGATCGACAGCCCCAGTAATTACTCTTACTGTTAAGGTCTCCTAGGAGCATCGTAGGAGTGGGGTATGTGAATAGAGAAGCAATATCGTTATTTTTCAGCTGTTGCTGTGGAGGTTTGTACCCAGAGATGATTATCATATTGCTTCCGTTTTCCATTTGGACATTTATTGCTACTGCTTCTATTGATATTAGATTAGGAAGAGTAATTAGATTGTGCTTGATATTTCTTTTGATTATTATAGCAACGCCGCCAGATGCATGCTGGGCTTCTCTATCACTTCTATAAATCTGAAATCCGCTGATTCGAAAAGGTTCCTTGTTAGTCAAGTGGGTTTCGTTAACACAAGCTATGTCGATACCATGTCTTGAAAGAAATAGGGTAAATAGGTTTTGCTGTCTCTTCATTCCATTGGCATTGAAGTTTAAAAGAGTTAACTTGTGAATTAGTTTTTCATTGTTATTTGCCATTAAAATATTCGGCAATGGCGTTTGAGATCAGTTCCGCGATGAGAGGTTTAATAGATTCTAAAATTTGAGTAAGTATGGTATTGATAAAAGAAGTATTTGTTGCGTTAGGAGTTAAATGTGAGCTGGTAGAATTGAAGTTTGGGTTGTTTAAATTATTGGAGGTTGCGTGAGCGTAAGAATTATATACTGGGTGGGGTTTGGATAAATTCTGAGGTACTGTGAGAAATCTGCTTGGATGTTGTGTTGATTGAGGTCGACTGTAATTATTGGAAATGTTATTTCTGTTTTTTAAGGTCTGGTAGTATGAACAGCCCTTGTAGTTGGCGGAATGCGATCCGCCGCAGTTAACGCAAGTGGGTTTCACATTTGATTGTTTTGTGCAATTGCTATAAAGGTGATCGCCGTTGCATTTAACGCATCTTGGGGGGAGTCGGCAATAATTCTTTGTATGTCCATATCTTTGACAGCGCATGCACTGAGGAATTGTTTTTGGTTTACGTCTACTTTCAACTGTGACTATGGAATACAGAAGCTTATTCAATTTGAAGATCTCGTTTCCTTTCTCGTTTTTTGTTAACTGCACGGCGCATAAAGGCATGGGCACTTTATTATTGTTAAGAAGTCTTGTGACTGTTGTAATGGGATACGTTTTAATAAGTTCATTGTGGATTTCTTGCACCGAAAGTGAGGTTGGCACATTACGGATGATAACATTTAAAGTTTCTTGTTCGGGGTTATGATAAGTGTGAAATGGTAAACTATTTTCTGTGTAGTATTTTGATAACGCACGGTAATCTTCGATCGAGGTTAAGTTGATTTTCAGCCCATCTGTTCGATGCTGTGTTGTAAATTCGCTTGAAGTTAGAGCCTTGATGTCATTAACTATTGCTTGATAATTATTTACATCATGCAAGAATATAGGTGGAATTTTTGGCTGTTGTGATTGATTAGGATTACTTTCGTTTGTTAGCTGTTTTTCTACCTCTTCAGGTAAATAGTACCTATTTTTGGATAACGGTGCAAGTTCTGAGCATATGTATTTTTTGTGGATTTCACTAACTGGGGCGATTTTTCTTTTAACTGCCGGGCTAGGACTGGTGTTCGCCATTTGGCCGGCAAGGGGCCAGACACTGATAAGTTTGTCGCACTATTTTAGATTTAATATTATCGAGAGCACAGACGCACTGAGTTACGGGCACAACCGCACTTGACGACCGCGCTAACTTGAACTAGAACATAAAAGACGTCAAAAAATTTGTCATTTTTTAGGAACTTATTTGTGATTTTGTTAATTAAGTAACCTACATTAGATTTTTTTTAAATCATTTAAAATTTCAATAGATACTAATAACTATTATAAACATAATTATAATTTATGTTGTACTACATGTAAATTGAAAGTGCCGATATTGCAGTGAGTTAAATTCATACGTCACTTTGACGTTTGTCAAACAATTCAGCAGGCCGTGGTTCAAACATAAATTACTCGTTTATGAAATATAAAATTGTCACTTAACGCCATTTCGGGATGTTCACCAATTACCTTGGCAACTGTACAGGGTTATTCATTATAAATTACCCACCCCTTATCATCGTTATTATTGTCTATAGAAAAAAAAGTTTTAAATAAAAGTTATGTGGTTATAACTGAATTTTGTTAAAATGCTATCAAAAGTACAGTGGCGTGCATAATTAAGGGGATACAAAAAAGTAATATATTTTTTTAAATGGAACACCCTGTATATTATAAAATTTTTGGAATGATCTTTCTTTCCTCATTTCAAAAATATACCATATGTTACCCCTACCTTATACCGTTTTTGAGTTATTAAACGTCGAATATTTTTATTTATTATTATTTTGTATAGTATAACAAGTAAATATTTGGACTTTTTCTTCCTCACTGTAAACCATTTTGATTATTTCATTAAATAAATGTCATTTATCAAACATTAGTTGTCATTTTCATAGCTTACTTTAATAATGTTAACTTTTCCATATTTACAGTAACTACTTTAACTAAGATATTCGACGGTTAATAACTCAAAAACAGTATAATATAGGGGTAACATATAATATATTTTTGAAATCAGGAGAAAAAGATCATTCCAAAAATTTAATAATATACAGGGTGTTCCATTTAAAAAAATATATTACTTTTTTGTATCCCCTTAAACCTGTACGCGACTGTACTTTTGATAGCATTTAAACAAAATTCAGTCATAACCACACAACTTTTATTTAAAACTTTTTTTTCTATAGACAATAATAACGATGATAAGGGGTGGGTAATTTATAATGAATAACCCTGTACACTTTTCGATTCATATTTGCACTAGTACAAAAATGGACGCAAGATAAGGTTTTACATGTTAAATTTTAAATAAAAAACAAACGCTTCGTCAATATTCGGCATTCGCCGTCGTTGTTGTTTATTTTCCCCGTATAGTGATTGTTTATTTGAGCCATGACAGTTCTACAATATAACCTATAATGTTTGATTCTAAATAATAAGTCGTATTACCGAATTTATGAGTAGTTGGAGAAAAAATAGTATGTTTCATTGGCACAAAAAATGCGTTTTCGGGACGCGTAAGACTCGCCGGACTCCGCTGCGCGTCGTCCAGCGATCTGTCTTACTTGTCCCGAAATCATGCATTTTTTGTACTAATGAAACAAATAACTATTATTCTCATACTAGTTTTATTGCAGTTTTCAAAAAATCATTGTTTGCATCTCTAATGCGAAATGCTTTTGCTTTCTCGAATGGCTATTTTGCCTCGCTAAAGCTCGGCAAAATAGCTTTCATTTTTAAACGCAAAAGTAGCATTTCGCATTCTAGATACAAAAATACCCAATTTAATAATGTTTTCATTTTTAATGAATGACATTACGGGGTTGAAATTAGCAACCTCTATAAATGTTTTTATTAGAATTTTTTGGCGGACAAGAATTTGGTTACAAAAAAATGTGTACTGCAAACCCTGATTTACTTAAAACTCTCTTTTAGTGCTTGTAGTTTTTTTAATCGCAACTTTTTCTGTAAAATAATAAAACATATGCGTTTCTAAATTCTCCCCGTTAAAAACATACCTACAAATTAAATACATATCGTTCAGAAACCCTCGTATTGGTAGAGAAAGCTGTCAATTTTCCTTTTAATATCTTACCAGTTTTCAGTAAAGTGACAAAACTTAATTTTAACCCCCCTCCAATATCCCTATATGGGTTGAGAATAGGACATAAACATATTGGTTTATTTTCTTATTATAACCTTCTGAACACATCCTCAAAGTATTTCCTTTTCCTCGGCCTGTATATATACAACTAAAAATGTAATATTATTAAAAAGTATTAAATTGTTTTCTAGAATACAATTTTATTTCAGTCATTGTCATGATGAAAATAATTAAATAGTTGAATTTTTAGTCCAGTCTACATAATAAATATTACGTGTTTAGCATTAAGTGAGGTAATATAAAGAGTAATACGAAATATGGTTGAATATAATGCAATATTAAATAGCTACACGCCAATGGTTTTAATTTATTAGAAAACATACAATACCTATGAAATATTGTTAAAAAATATATCAATTTATTATAAAATGCCACAGAAGCTTGAAGGTACGTTAATTGCGGATGTTTAGAGTACTAGCAAAAATAATTTAAAAAGTGAAGTATGTCTACCATCTATAAAAATTCAAAAACAAATATATGTAAATGAACATAAAAAAGATAGTTTCCATGTTTCATTTTATACAAATTGGCACCGTGTAGCTTATGCTTAATTTTTTAGAAAACTTGTATTTACAACCCTTTTAACTTAGTAAGGTAAAAAATTACGTCTACTTTTTTCTGTCTTTCCTGCTTTTCCCTCTTGTTCATCGGTAATTCGCCGAGTGGCACAGATAGATCAATCAACTACGGTAGCATGTATATGTTCCACGTTAATGTCTTTATAATAAACACATAAAAATCTCAACCTTTATGCAAATGCAAAGCTCCTAATTAATGACGTGAGAGTCTTTCAAAATATACTACGAAGATGTGGCAAACATTTTGTAATCATTACGAAAAACTAATTTTGAATGAATGAAATAAAAACATGGAATACCGTTCCTTGAAAATATTTCTCCATTTATTGTTTTATTAGAAGAATCTTAAGCATAGAAGGATAGTAATTCTGATTCTACTGCTGAAATAATGGAGGTGGAATAAGGGGTTTACATAATGCTTCAAAATTCTTGTTAAAGATATAGCAATATTTGGTAAACCTATACCGGGATACCACTAAATATCACGAAGTTTTCTTAGTCCCACTGTGATACATATCACACATACAGAAGAAAACTACCTACTTTTCGTTAAATTTGAAGAAGTTGTAGCAGGTAGTCAAACAAAGAGCACAATGAAATAAATATATAAATTTTCGAAAGAACAAAAAAGTTTTGGAACATATTTACATTACTGCAAAATAAATTCATAGATGGAAATTGGAAGCTTCACGGATTTTGTAGTTAATAACCTTAACATTTCTGTGATGCGTTACAGAACATCACTATCAAATGTTGTCCCATTTTCTAAACTTGCTTTAAACACTGTTACTGCTTCTGTTAAAATAAATAACTGCTTTAATATTATTTATCTTACAATAGCTCCTATTACCATACATTATACAACTGTTTTCCGTGACTAAAATGAAGTTTTATTCACAAGTGAGTTTTCATTATTTATACTACTGCATTGTTGGTAGCACTGTTAAGCTATGTGAAATACGTAATTTTCAGGTTAAGTTTTGCGTCAGTGTGTGTCAAATAACAAACAAAACCTAACCTACGAACCTCGAATTTGACATAGGCTGACAATACACTTCAGTACTGCCAATACACTTCAGTACTGTCACACGTTTATCACAAATCATAGGCGACTAATTATAAATTTATTTCGCAACATATTCTGACTACGCAAACTATTTAGGCACAAGAGTTGCTACTGCAAGATAAAACGTCATATATCAAACGCGAGCGAAATGCCATTATAAGCTCGTGAGAAATCGTATCGCTCGTGCTGGGGCGCTCGCGATTCAAAATTCTCACTCCCAAATAATGATGCATTTCTCTCACTTAGTCTATAATATAATCTACTATTATATTTATTTATAACGAAAATATTTTCTCCATTTATATTAAACAATAAAACATTTCATTTTTCATATTTTATGAAATGTCTAAACTACCTATAATAATTAGTATAAAGTATACCTAATATATGAGATATATACTGATGAAGCTGGGTAGCGCAATTGGAAAGGCGCTAGGCTAGCATTAAGCAAGTCCTCGGTTCGAATCTCGCAGGAGCCACAATTTTTTCGCAGTCATTTACTTTGTATCTGTTGGCTTCTATTTCTGTCAAGGGTAACCCTCAGCTTTGGGGGAATTATCGCTTTCATATATTCCTCGGTTGAAGTATAACCAATCAACATTTTATTTTCAAGGTGCTTACCCTATATATGTTGGGACCAAAATATGCCCCTTTTCGACTAAAATAAGAACCAGAGCTGTGTGCAAAATAGTACTTTGATTTAAGTAATACTCCTTGAGTTAAGGCAAAAATAGGAAAAAAATATTTTTTAAGGAATTCACTCTGTATGTCTTATCTAAGTCGCCTCGGTTTTATGCCAGAAAGGCATATAATTCGCATGCAAAATATCGTCTTTCTCCAACAAATAGTTTTTGAGTTATACCGACAACAAACAGACAGACAGACGGAATTGGGAGAACTTGTTTTTCGTCATGTAGTGACCCTGAAACCTGAAGATATGAAGAAACCTCAACAGGTGGGTTTTTTCATGATTACAATACTTCCCTCGTTTTTTAGACCACGGAAGTACAAATAAAATGTATTGTAGTTGCTATAAAATAACTTTATTAGTTGCAAAAACATCTTCATTGCCGAGCAGTTTTACTATTGCGCAACAAATTTTTTAATTAGATATTAAATTTTATATCGGGTGAACATGGTTAATAAAATTATATTGTTCCGAAAAGCTAACTATATTTACCTTAAAAATTTTAATAACGCCACTAGTTTAAGTTAACAACCAATTGTTGATTCTCCTACTTTGGAAGCTGTATATTTCTACACGAATATGTTTGAAGACTACCGATTTTTTCTATATGCGTTTCTGATGATTAGTCAAACGCATCAGATCATTTCAGTTATTTTTTAATTCAATGGAACATTATTGACAACAGCAAACAATTGTAATTAAACTTCAATATGATCGAAATAATAATTTGATAAAATAAAGGCAAAATATGTAGGCCGCTAGAAAGTGATATCCTCTAAAAATACTGTAGATCAAAAAACGTCATGAACAGTTAAACAGACGCTAAGAAGAATAATGAGTATTTACTGTACAATTGATTTTACGAAAACCCAAGGGAATCCTTTTTAAATGGAGTGCTGCAACGTTATTCTCGCATTTTCGAAGGAGTTATCTTTACAAAGGAACGTATTTTCCAGAAAACTTGCTTATAAGAATATATTTGAACAATCGTAAACAAGATTAATACATAATGTTAAAAGTGAAAAAAATTATGTCTGATATGCATAGCCAGTTTTGTTATATCAAAGACTAGTGTTTAATATTTACTACAAAATAGTAAAAAATAACGTAGTTGGCACAAAAATGTATTTGCGGCTGTTTATTACAAACAGAAATTATGACCAGTAATAAGACACTTCACAATTCCCATTCCACTGTCACGCAAAAGAGGAATTCCGGATAGGCTTCTCGGTTATTATAGAATGTTAGAATTATTTCTTGAAGTAACAAACGCGCTGAAATATCGTAGTTTCTAAGCCAATCGTTTACTAGAGGTAACTTCAACTTTGTTATATTTGTAATTATAGTTGAAAGTAAGTAATTAGAACTTTCAACGAAGAGTTCTTAAAGCTAAATTGTGTTACCATGCCCGCCAATACTGGATCTTTATAGAAATTAATACTTTATCACAAACTTCTTTACTTAAGTATTCTAAAAACTTCTTGTTTTAGACAAATTAATGTGAAAATATTTTTTATCTATATGGAAACAGATCACAAGTGAAGCTATATATATTTCCTTTATACGAGGAGTGTTCAAATTTAAATTATAATTTAATATTTATTCAAAAACAAACACAAGGACTCTAATGTATATCATGTCATTTTTCTACTCAGTCTCCCTCTCTTTTAATAAACTGGTGCCATCTTTCCGGAAGTTTCTGTATTACACCAAAAAAAAATTCTTTTGGCTGCTGTCACACCCATTCCCGAACAATTTCGATGACTTCTTCATTACAATGAGGTATTTTTTTCCTAGAAACTCTTTCAAGGGTCCAAACAAATAAAACAACGTATGCAGCAAGGTCCAAAATGTATGGTAAATGGGGCAGCATGGTCCGTTTCAATTTTTGAATCGTAGTCAGGGTGTGAATAACGAAATGGGGTCGAGCATTATCCTGTAAGACTCAGACAGAAAACTCGCGTTTTTGATATTTAATGAAGAAGGTATATCTGTCACTGTAATTTGACGATCGTTTCAAATAAGTGCATTTTACTCTATCAGCATTCTCTTCTGTTGTTAATGTTTTTGGACAGCGAGAATGCGGTTCATTCTCGGCACCTACGCAGCCATCTTTAAACGCTTTACTCCCTTTTGTAAACGATTATGTCTGATAGTGATTGCGCATCCAACTGTCTTTTAACTCTTACACACATTTCTTGTGGTTTGATACCTTCGTTGATAAGAAATTTACTAATAATGCGTTGTTCAACGATTGAATGCACTCCCACTTCACTAATGCTTGCCAATTGAAAAAAAAATGAATTGTGACGACTTAACGACTGAATGAAGTTAGGCCTTGTTCCAGAGCATTCATTAATGTACCTATACAACTTCTGTGCATGTCTTTATCTTTTGGGGCGCAATTCAAATTATAATTAATATTTGAACGCTCCTCGTACATGTATGCCTTTAGGCTACGTCCATGTCTAGTGAATAGCAAACAGTCTAAAGAAAAACCAAGAACTGCTCTAATTGGGAATTTTCCATGAAATGTAAAATGACGCCTACCAGATAATAAACATAAGTTCCACATGAATACCGTCAAACGGGGTTTTATGAGACAACGGGTATAATTTGGGACACAAGTATATTTGCTATGGACAGCAGTGGTGTAGACAACGGTGTAGAAAAAACATTACTAGTGTTTTTTAACTTGCGTCCAATGTGGTTATGTTTTCGTTATTGTTTTAAAGCAAGTACACATCGTTTAAAAAAATTACGAAATTCGTATATAATTTTGATTAAAAAAAGTACATCAAATAGTCTAAAATGCACAGCTTTTATTGAATCATTTGAGGTTCTGTTTTTTTAATATTTTGAAGTAGTTAACCTCAATTAACAATTCAGCTTTGCAAATTTAACAAATAGCGATATAAAAAAAATATTGAGATTTTAAAGTAAATAGAGTAGATATTTTATATTATCACGTATTATTTGGGACGCCATGCCAAGAAGATTCAAACAAAGGTTGGGAGCCCCTATCAGAAGGGATTGTGAGCCACAAGCCCTTGAAAATGCTCTTGGAGCAATTGTAGATGGTGGCACGTCCATAAGACAAGCCGCAGAACGCTTTAACGTGCCAAAAAGTACAATACACCGTAAGTATCACGGAATGAACGGGCTCCTCCAGTTTTTACGGTGCAAGATGCTCTTGTGGCAAGCTTTAATGCTGTCGTTGAAAATTTAAAAACTACAGATAAACCAAAGCCAAAAAGAAAGAAAATGATCGATATTCCAGCAGGAAAAAATTCGTTACAACCCTTAGTATTGCTACAAATATAACGCTATAAGAGGAAAATTAAGATCAGAACGAACATGGCTATGATACAGACGACGAAGAAAATAATATAATGGAGATGACAGATATTGTAGATGACAACGATGTAGAAGGCGATGATGAGGAAAGGAGCATTATGGCAGGAAATTTACTCACAATCACAACCCCAGAGCATATTGAAAATGGAACATCTTTGGAAGTAGAGTTTGTGTATGATGCTATCAGAAAGAAGGAAAAATTAAGATTTGTGGTTCAAGTTTTGAAATGTGAAGAAAATAAATTTGAAATTAAATGTATGCGACCATACAGAGAAACATCTGATACGTTTGTGCTCCCCGATATTGATGACATTTGCATTATAAATAAAGAAAATATTAAAAAGGTGCTTAATAACCCAAGTGTATTTAAGGGCCGTTTTACCTTTGTTTTTTAAAAGTACTTTGTGTTTCAATACTTATGTCTTTGTATGTTTGGAATAACGTTTATATCAAACTATGTTGGAAACTCCTTTCATTGTTCTAAAATTCAAGAAAATTACTTTTAAAAAATTCAAATAAAAATTTAATTTAGTACAATATTATAGTGAAAATTCAAATTTGTAATTTTAATGTCCCATATTGCACCACCCGAAGTATTATTTGGGACAGTTGGTATCTTTAAAACAAGGGGCAAAACAGTCAAATATGGCAAAGAACATATTAGATTCACGCTCCTTTTATAAACAGGATCTTTGATCTGTTTAAATATTTGCAATAAATTATTTCTAATAAAAATGGCAAAGAAATATAAAAAAATATCGTCCCATATAACCCCGTTTGACTACCGAATTTGGATAAATGACTGGAGTAATATAAGAAGCATATTTTTACTTCCCTCGTCTAAAAGACGAAGGAAGTATTATAATCACGAAAAAATCACCTTTCGAGATTTCTCCAGATCTTAACGTTTCAGGGTCCCTCGATGACGAAAAACAGGTTTTCTCAATTCCGTCAGTCTGTCTGTCTGTGTGTCTGACTGTCTGTCTGTCTGTCTGTCTCTCTGTTGGCGGTATAACTCAAAAACAATTTGTCGGAGGAAGACAATATTTTACATACACATTATATATCTATCTGGAATGAAACCGAGAAAATTTCAGACAAATATATACAGGGTGAGCACCTAAAAAATAAAATTTTGTTTATATTTTATCTAACTTAGCAATAAATACAAGTAATAATTTATACACAGCGCAGGCTTTATTCTTACCAAAAATAGGCCCCAATAAATACAAAATAAATGTTGTATGATACAAAAAGGAGCAACAAATTAGTGCGTTACTTAATATAGCTGGAACACAGGAATTCGAAGGGTCGGTACTGCGTAGCTCAGGTAAAAATAGCCCGTTCCTTTGCAGTATCCCACAAAACGTTGGGACTGCATACGCGGTCCGCCTGCCCTTCGAATTCGACCTCCGGTAACGTTTTTTTTTATTTGAAATTTATTTACTTTATTAGAAACGTGAAGATATTTTTACTCCTAACTTACTTTTACTTTTAAAATTATTTAGAGTCACAATGTCGACGAGGGAAGTTCTGGGTAAAGCCTTTTACAGATTTTTTTTTTAAATTTTATGAATTAACTGGCACAACAAATTGATGAAATTTCATACACTGACTACATTGGGAAGCAATTTACGTTCTTTGATAATGATTGTGGTTTTCCTCAAGTGATCTTAGCTAATGAAAATTTCAATCCTTTCAGATTATACGAAACTTTAGCATTCAGTTTAGAACATGTTATCGCACTACGAGAAATTATGAATATTAATTAATGGTAAATTTTCAATATTTGTACACTTACTTCTACAACACATCAAAGAATGATCTTATTTCAATTTTATCTAGGCGCCACGTTTACTATCATTTAGTGAGTAACACCTGTGTTTATATTAATGCAAAGCAATGTTTTTACTTAAGTAACTATTTTAAATTTATTGTTAATCTCATTATAGTTTTGACGATTTTGATGTCAATTTAAAAAGTGTAGTTATCATTGGCTATCAAAAATTTCACTTTCTGAAAAAAAATATTCTTGGGGGGTATTCATTATCCGGCTTTTTATGTTTCAAGATAGGGTACAAAGTCCATAAGTGTATATCCGTAACTTGGTTTGCATATTATATATACGTATAATTCTTCTGTACGTCTGTATGTGACTGAACTCCTCCTAAACGGCTGAATCGATTTTTATGAATTTTTTTGTGTGTGCTTGAGTGGGCCCCTGCATGGTTCAGATTCAGAATTGGACCCGGTCGGTGGCTCTGAGAAATCTTTAAAAAAAATTAAAAGAAATTTCGGCAAAAAATTTAAAAAAAATCCTAGAACCCGATTGCAGCGTTACCTACCGGGTCCAATTGTGAATCTAAACCATCCAGGGACCCACTTAAACACACACAAAATTTCATCAAAATCGGTCCATCCGTTTAGGAGGAATTCAGTCACATACACACGTACAGAAGAATTATCTTTATACAAGGTGATTCAAATTAAGTGCGCACCATTGCTATCTTTGTTATTATTGATTTTACAAAGCAGGTTAAATTAGCAAACTAGTAGTGTTTTCGGTGCTGATTAATATGCAATTAATAAAAAAACAATCGAATAACGAGTTGGCGACAAAATTTAAAAAAACTATATTCTTCAAAAACTTGAAATAAAATCGAATTTGTGATATAAAAGTCTTAATACACCATTGTTTTAAAATGAATACTAAAGAAGTTATCGCAAGTTTCAGTTTATAGATAAATACATATATTATTCTACTGTAAAAATTCATTGCAGGCTAAACACTAATTACTTTCGACAACCAAACGTACGACAAATTGATTTTGACAGTTCTGATGTTTACGTTATTGTTTTTGTTTTTGGTAGCAGCCTACTATGAATTTCTCGTAAGTACGGTATATTGTTGATATAGGTAAACTAAAATCTCCCCTAACTTCTTTAATATTCATTTTAAGACAATAGTGTATTAAGAATTTTATATCACAAATTAATTTTTATTTCAAGTTTTTGAAATATGTACAGGGCGTTCCAATAAAAAAAACTAAAAGTTTTTAATTTTGTGGCAAACTCGTTATTCGAATGTTTTTTTATTAATTGCATATTAATCAGCGTCAAAAACACTACTAGTTTGCTAATTTAACCTACTTTGTAAAATTAATAATAACAAAAACAGCAATGGCGCGCACCTAATTTGAATCACCCTGTATATATGATTCTTCTGTAAGTGTGTACGTGACTGAACTCCTCCTAAACGGCTGGACCGATTTTGATGATATTTTTTGTCTGGGTTTGAGTGGGTCCCTGGATGGTTTAGATTCATAATTGGACTCGGTAGGTGGCGCTGCAATCGGGTTCAAGGGATTTTTAAAATTTTTTTTTACAAATTTCTTTTTTTAATTTTTTAAAGATTTCTTGCATATCAGAACATATAACCCCAAAATTTCACCCCCCACCACCCCCAATATTTTTTAAAATGAAAAAAAGCGAAAATTTGAATATCGAAAAAACGTTTGCTGAACTCGCTAATAGCAGGCAAACCAACGTTCGGGCAGGAAATCATCTGTCGGGTCCGCTACCCCTTACGGAGTGATGTGGGGTAAATAAGCCTAAAAGTCGATATGGGTGTCGTTATTGAGGTTTTTTGGGAAGTTGATTGCGAAAATGGCATTTATTTTTAAGTCCAAGACGATGGACACGACATAAAATTAAAACTCTATAGCGGTGAAACGGGGTTTCAGGGAAAAATTATTTTTGGGCAGAACGTTTGCGGGCCAGCTAGTATTATATAAAGAAACGCTTACGGCTACAATGCTTGGAAATAGCTGTTATACTACACCTTCTAAAATTCTTATTCTTACAACAGAACCACAGGTACATAGTCGGAACCTGGCACAAATAGTGAACCGATCGCAACTAAAGTTAGCCTTTTCTATTTCACAGCTCTTCTTATTATCAGAACTACGCACTATAATGTCTGGCAACGTTTAAGTGCTAATTCTTAAAATCTGTCAGTTGCTGTTGCAGTGTCAACTACTGGTTGTTTTACCCTACCTTTTATAATATCACAATTGCCACGCTTCTTGCCAATGTAATTTTTTGTGAAATTGCAAATCTAAAATAATCAATATGAAATAACTTGAGGCCTTTAGCCGACGCAAAACACTCATGTTTTTCGCCCTTGATACATAATACATTATGCACCAAGGAAATTATGAAGATGTTTATGTACTTTCGAGGGGGATAAGTTTACAAGCCGGGGTCCTCTGACCCCAGGGTTTATAGGTCGCCCGATAATTAGAATGCTTGAAATTCTTGTGGGAGGGCATAACAAGCGGCGTTATCATAACGCCCGCTCTTTACGCCCTAGGGCGTCATCAAATGCTCGCACCACAGATAACAACAACAAATAATAGATTTTTATCAAAAAGATAAAACTGTTGGAGCGTAATCTGAATTGCTACTGCGATCACTGCTGAAAGCCTACAATTTTGTTCTTAATTTAATTCGGCTGTCATCAACCATACGATAAAGCAGTTTTACTATTATTTAAAAAATTCGTATAACTCGAATATGAAATATTTTATGTTTTTAAAGTTTTAGGCTATTTACATTAACTTTATTCTTTAACTGAATTTCTATATCGGAAGAGTTTTTTTTTCATATTTAATAATATCGCGTTTGATAGGTTTATTCTACTTCCGCACAAACTGCTGAAGTATTACTTTCGACCTCGACCATCTTTACAAATTTACAATTTTTGTCGGAACCACTAAATCAATTGCGAAAGTACATAGCTTTTGTGAAGGCAGCTGTACGTCACGCGAATAAATATAGACATGATAACACGAGAACGACGTAACCTGTCAGGATGATTTTGTGGAGTGTATCAACGCAAAGAATTTAAAAACTTTTGGAAGAGATTGGTTGCTCTTCTTTGTATATGTTTATAAATTCGTATTCGGGTTATTAGCAACATACGCTAAGCGATTGCTTACCTATTCCATCAGGATCTATCACTGACAAGCTTGAGATCGTTAGTTCAAATTCCAGTGCTGGTAAGAATCTTTTTAGTAGATACGTCGGAAAATTTCTCTAGCCGAGGTCATGGCAATTTTGGCACGACCATGTGTATACTGTAATATGATACGACCAAACCACAATGGCTGAATCTAGCATAAAAAGGAGGGTGTCCCAAAAAGCACATGAAAAAACAGTTGCATGACAGTATGTCAAAGTACTATTATTATACAAAGAACTATTTTTGGATAACAGGTTTCTGAAAAATATCCAACAAGACTAACTAAAAAAAAGGAAGCCGATTGCAAATGAATATTAATAACATAAAAGCAGAAAATAATTTAACAGCACTGACAAGTTAACACAAATGAATGAAAAACGTTTACTTTCATTTAAATTTGTATATTTGGGAACGTAATGTGTCACCTTACAGGCCAAGAGTCTTAAAGTACTTTACGGTAGTTCAGGGTCTTGTTTGTCAGTTTGACAAACAATGACACCGTAGGTTGCTAAAATTAATAGATGTTATAAATCTGGTTTTAATTGTGAATATTTCGGTCTGTACATACTGTACTGGCGTTTATGGCTCTTGACGTGTTAGAGATCGAGGGTGTTTATGAATTTCTTTTAGCTACCTCATTTCATTTAAATGTAATAATATAACGTAGTTCCAATTTTGTTAAATTATAAAACTGCGCAGATGAATACTCTCACTTCACGAAAAAGAAACTGTAAAGGGCTTACTCAGAACTTCCCTCGCAAGTGGACGTTGTGACACTTTTAAAAATCACAGAAAACTGGAGTTAAAATTATCTTAACGTTCCTAATAATAGTAAAGCAGTAATAGGAACCAAGTGTTATTGCGGAATATATCCATTACAAATAAAATCATAATACCAGCAGTGTGATTCGACCTTCAGAGCCTACGAATTCGATTTGAATGCTTTGCAGTAGCTCGACCGTTTGTCGCATGCTACCACGCAGGACCCTTCTCATCTATGCGATGCAGCTGCATTAAACACAAGGACTCTTATTCGTTAGCCCACTTTACCTCTTACAACACTAATCCAGCATCTGTATAGTCCCATTTTCGTCATAGGTAAAGCATAAGCTAAGTGTAAATTATTCCATTTATATATTTCGCAGTCAAAACAAAAATAAACACAGTTTTTTAAGGTGTTCACTCTGTATATATTGGGTACAAAATATTTTTTTCCGTCAAAGGTAAACTCCTTAGCTATGTGAAAAATATTACTTGAATTTAAGTAATAGTTAAAGCAAAATTAGGTGAAATTTTATTGTTTTAAGGGGCTACCCTGTATATATTTTACCGAAATTTTATCGATTTCATGCTAGCAGGGCATATAATCCACATGCAAAATGTCGTCTTTTTCCAACAAATATTTTTTTAGTTATACAGGCAACAAGCAGACAGATAGACGGAATTAAGTTTTCGTTTTCATCATCTAAGGATCAAATCTTCACGTGAAGATGTGAAAAAATCTAGGAAGGTGATGTTTTCGAGATTACAATATTACCTTCGTCTTTTAGGCGAGGGAATTATGTAGGTATATATTAGCTGTAACGTCTTTTACCTATCGGTGTAAAGACTGGTTATCTGTACGCATCTGGTGGTACAGTGCTCAACTTGTCTCAGCTTCGGGTTACTAAGTTGGAACGCGCCTTTTGAGCTTTCGTGGCAACCATTGTGTTAAATGTGTGTGTTGGTGATGCGTTGACCTAGTTACTCGATCTCTTAGGTGTGTGGTTCCGAGTAAAGCAGAATTAATTTGGTGTCCAATGAGAATGGTCTCACCGAACTCGATACCGACGGTCAAGGCTCCGGAAAAATTCCGCTCACCGTAGGATTTATACCGAGGACTTGCTTAATGCAAGCCTAGCGTTCCATCAACTCAGCTTCTCTTGAATGAGGAAGTAAAAAATCAAAATGCTTTTGTAATACTAAGTACAATCGTATAAAAATTAAAGAACCTCCCATTATTTATTTTTTATAACTCGATTAGTATGCTAATATGCACAAAAGTAGATGGATTATCTCATAATATGATATTGTTATTGCCCCTTTCCGAAGAACAGCAAAAATTGTTCTAACTTGCTAGCATAAGGGTATAGTAGACAAGTAATCTAAAAATGCCTCCTTCGCATTTGCCATCTTTTGCTTCATCCACTTCCGGGTAATCATCCATATCCAATACTATTAGTAATACGAAATTGAAGTTCAATCAAATGCCAAAGCAAGAACGGAATCAAATCAGAGAATATATTCAATATATACCTGCAACATTCACTGTAAAGCTAATGATTTCCTGTACATGGAATAATTAAGCCGTTTCTAGATAAACCGATATGACAATACCTGCTGAATTATATTACAACAGAACGCAAGCCGCAGACGAAAACTATACGTATAATAATTACAAACTATTGACACATATGCCCTGTTTTTGAAATGCTATTGTTTTAATAACAACCTGAAGTGAAGTTTTAAATATTTTTGACGACTAAAACGAGTGTAATATGTAAGGAGACTAAACACTACGACTCGTTCTATTCACTCAAGAGCAGCAACATTCGTAATAAAGCGCTTATAACATGAATTCAGACGAATTTTAATTAAGCAGTGCTGATCAGAAGCGTCAACTCTTAACCACCACTGCTCGTTAAGCTTCAAAGCAGCTTTTGTGTAGCCATAATCTCTTGTCGGTACTAATTGCAAAACAACTCGCAAATATTTTTGCCAACTTCGTTCAGTTATGCGAATACCAAATGGTCGATAGAGACTTTTCACTTTTTTATTTATTTACCTCTAGCTATGCAAGTTATTACGATTACGTAAAATATTGTTATCGAAATCAATACAGAAAAGATATGTACAACGTTCGGCATCTATAGAGGTTGGAAGGTATTTCTAAAAGTTTGAGAGTTACATAATAGTTAGTTACTATACAAGTGGGATAAGAGCATCATTAATATATTGAACAGGTTATGACAGCTCCACGTGGGCTTGCCATTTCTATTTGCTATGATTAATGACAACTTTTATTTTAATATCATTAATTAAATAAATAATAATTAAGAACCACCTCGCAAATATTTTATTTCTAAGACGATTAAAAGGAGTTGTAATTTAATGACTCGTTAAAATAAATGGTTATATGCCGTGTTGATATTTTGTTTATCTACAAGTATTAACAATTATTATGGCTAGCTCAAAAATGTCGGTAAGCAATTACCCTTTCTCTCGGTTAGGTGCAGTTGGGCTGAATGTATAATTCTTAATTTAACTAAATACGGATCTGTATTTTAACTTCGTACTACTGCGCACAAGCAAATATTCGAAAGTAGGTCATACGTTAAATCAAAATCGTTCCGCTGACAATTGCGATCGTGAATTTAAAATAAAGTGAAAATTTATCACAGTTCCACTGGTAAATATTTGAATTAAGCTGTTTCGCGGCATTTACATCATTTGTTTTTCTAGCATTTGTTAAAAAGGGGGCCCAAATCCACGCACCAATTGTTTCAACTGGCGTCTTTTCAGGATCCAACTGTCACATAACCCCAAATTATGGAGTTGGGCTAACTTGCGGCCTGGATTCACTTTGCGGCAATGGGTATGGCTTGTATTGCTTTGGGTAAGGGCCTTCGTGCACATGCATAACTTCCCGGTGCTCACTTAGCTGAATTTTAGGGGTATACAGTACCTGTGTTGTTGCCGAGCTTATCTCGGGCTCGGAGGCGACGCAGATCTCGTACTCGAACTGCTGTAAATCTGTTGCTGCTGCAATTCCTCGGGTACGTCCTCACATAGCTGCTTGCTGCTCTGAAGTCTTCCTTTCTGGGACGTCTCGGCTTGCAGGCCTGCACGCAGAGAACGAAATAGGCTGGTTCCGAAGTTAGGTTATGGTGCTCGTGCTTTGGTGAACTACACAACTTATGGTGTTGGATCTTGATGAAAATAACACCACACGACCACAAAATTGCACTGAATTGGAGGGTATCATTTTTATTGTAGAAATAATTTGTTTATAACATGAAAATTAACTTTATTTAGGAGTGCATTTTGCAACATGTCAATTCTAATTTTTATTCATTTGTTCTCCCTATTATCCGCTATAAACAATTGCTAGTTTTAATCTTAAATAGGTAAAAAACGGATGTGAATCACGTTCAAAATGCTTACTTATAAATATAGCTTTGCCTAAAATCTATAACTTATTTACAAATACTTATTTTAATATTATGACCCACATTTATAATTAGTTAATCAAGTCTTTGCGTCACTGCACGTTTGTTAATTTGCTTTAAACTGTTCACATAAGTCACTGCACTGATTAAATTTATGAAAGTACTTTCTTCACCAAGGCGTCGCTTGATTTCATATGTCTGCTATTCCACACAATTTTTAGTTCCTCTGGTGTGTCCTTTTCTTGAATTTTTATTAACCCTGGCTTATTGATTCTTACAATTTTGCATCAAATGCCTTAATTTCAGCCTTCTTAGTTGCTCATTGCAACGTTCATTAGCTTATCTAGCTTTTCCTACCATTCTTTTAAAACCCTGACAAATATTTCACTGTTTAACTTTCCTTGAATTATTCCCTTCAATTTATTGCCTTTGCAAACCATTTTGTAATTAATAGTTCGGCTATTACTTTACACAAACCTCGTATTTTAAATTTTATCCTACATTCAACTTAGATCCTTGTGAGAATTGAGCTTTGCTTAAACCGTTCTTTAATTAATTATACTGCTATTAATTGGCATTTCTTTACCAATGCATTTAATCTATTAAATTCAAATTTTATCCTTGCAGTTATATAAAATACCTCACCCTGAGCTTTAATGAAATGTCCATTAGTTTGGCAATGCTATCAGAGTTGAGTTTGTAGGGCTTAATACCATCTCAATATGTGTGTGTAAGTATATTAATGATGCATTATCACACATGTATTGTACAAAATTTTATCTACGACTGCCTAAAATTGAGAAAAGTGCATCGAAAGAAATGTCAGATCTGTCATTTTCAAAAATATTTTAGCAGGCAAATGGCATTATGTCATGCATTTGACACTATTTCAGTTAGGTAATGAAGCCATTACACCACTCAGTTAGGTAATGAAGCCATTACATAACTGAGTGGTGTAATGAGGTTCAATACCTAACGGAAATAGTGTCAAATGAGTGACGTGAAGAGCTACTTATCCCACTGGACTAGATAAAATTTATTTATATTCTTTTACAAGATGTAACTGAATTGAACAATGATTGTATTTAAGTGGTAGTATTCTTTCGATTACCATTTCGATTAAACAGCCACATTTAAAAACTAATTTGCTTATAAACCTGTTAAAATGTTGAAACGTTTGTAGTACATCATTCTTTTTATAAAAAAATAATAAGTTAATAATAAACAGTCCTTAGCTATAAGATGCAACTTAAAATCAATCTAAATGTTTCTTTTTCTCCTCGACTTGTTTTGCCAACTACAATATTGTGAGCCACTTTCAAGACCAGGTTGAGCAACCGGAGCATACTAAAAATTAATTATATGACAACAGAACAATTAGAGGTAAGCTGACAGAAATATATGAATTATATTCTATGATAGTGACAGCTTCAATCAAAGAACATCAACTGCATTTTAATGAAGTTATTATCACTAATTTGATAGAAATATAAATATTAACCGATAATTAGTGCTCCCTACATTATAGAAGTTGGAAAACAATGTGTACTGTACTATGCCCTTACACTAAATGAATAACAGTGGAGGCGTAAAAAAAGTAACAAGTAAATATCACAGTTTATTTAAACGTCATTAATTAGCCAATGGAAGCTATTATTAAAGTGGATAACCTAATTCTGCTTCTTGCTGCACCGTATTCTCACTGGACGTTGGCGATTACTCTGGCCCACCTAATCTTGTTTATTGGTGTTCGAAACAAAACAACCAATGTCAATCCACTCGGCTGTCTTAGATTACAAAGCCACAACGTTCTGCTTCTACCAGGACCTGTTTTGCTTTCAATTTTCACCTACATAGTTCGTTGCAACAGTCGGCGTTTATCATTTCGTATAACGTAAAAAAATATGTTACTACCATTTTTTAACAGCAATTAGAATTTCTGTGTTCTACTATACTGCTGTGCCATACAGAAGAATTCAGAAAACGTAACATCCGAATACGAAAGTACTTGCTTTTTGCGAGTTAAGCGCACTCTGCGCTTTTCAATGTCAACTTTTCTACCGTAAGGATGATCCCACCCTCGCTTAACGTATGTACATCCCAAACGATTGTGTTCCTTACAAAGGAGTTTGACTTGTGTAGAAAGGTACACCTATATTAACAGTTTTACTCACTATCATCACTTTGGTTTATTATTATGCTAAAACGCATACCTTACACAATTTATGCTAGCTTTCGGTATGCGGCCAATTAATTTACCAACCCTTCTGCAGTATTCCCGAAAAGAACCGTATCATCCACACATCTAATAATTGCAGATGATCTCTGCGTTATTATGTTTCCGTATTTGTTCTTGAAAAAGATTTTAGAGTAAAAGACGGTACGCATCCTTGTCGAACATCTTTGCGCATGTGAAATTCTCTTGATGTTCGGTCCTCTATACGGATTTTAGCTCCTTCTTTCGAGTATAAGTTGGCTATGACTCTAATATATTATTGCAATCTATTCTTGAGGATTGTAATGTTTGAGTTCTCCTTAACTTCACATTTTGACTCATTCAAAAGCCTCTTCAAAACCAACGAGGGTTATTTTTTCAACCTCTGATTCAGTATGAATAAAAAACAAAAATGATTATGAAACATTATTGTATAGAAAATCTAGGTACATCTTTCAGCTACATTTATACATAATCCCCATTTGGATGAAGGCACTTATCATACCGTAACACAAGTTTCTGTACGCTCTTCTCAAACAAGGTTGCCTTCTGGTCACTCAGCCAAATGTTTCCATTAGTTTTCAGGTTCTTATTTAAAGTTGCTGCATCGTTCTTGCATCTGTCGCTCATACACATTCTCTATATTTTCAGCCAGAAGGAAGCGAAATAGCGCCTGCCAAGTTTGAACTGCTGGACGGAAGCATTAATTAACTTTCTTTTGAAGTCTCAATCCTGAAAGGCATAATGTAGTCGAAATTCATCGTCGAGAGAGTACCATTTATGAGCGATGGCTATATGCGAAAATGGTGCAGAAGATTTAAACAAGAAGCTAAAAATCAACATGAACAGTTGGCTGAGTGACTAGGCGACAATCTTCTTTAAGGAGAGCATATAAAATCTTGTGCCACGGTATGACAAATGCTTCCATCGAAATGGCGATTATGTAGAAATGTAACCAAGAGATGTACCTACATTTTCTTTACAATAAATTTTTGATATTCAGTTTTGTTTCTCATTCCTACCGAGGTTGAAAAAAAACCCTTGTATATCGCAGTTTACATTACGCATCTGCACAGAGAATAATTCTCTTATACCAAGATCTTTTCTGAAGCCAAATTGCGATTCTTTGATGAATGGTGTGTAGAAACATCTTCATTTATGGCTCATTAGAATAGTTGTACGATCATTTTCACATTTCTTGCACTAGGTTTTTACTTCCTTTCACAATAAAGAAAGTATTGAATCCACAGCAAAAAATCGAAATTGAGTTTTCAACAGATCTTCACGTTTTAGAGTCCCCTGAACCCAAAGAACATGTTTTTGTTCATTCGTCTGTCTATGTGTCTGTCTCTGAACAGAATATCTGAAAAACGAAAAGAGGTATGGCGTTGAAACTTCATATATAAGTTTTGTGTATACGATCTAGATGCGAGAGCAAGCTTTTGAAGAAAATCTCATAACCGGAAGTATGGTGTTTACTCTTGTTTCAGTTTTTTTTTTCGATTTGTTCAAAAACGGCTACAACGATTTTTTGCAAAATTTACATTTTCATTAAAATTTTCAAGTGTATTGATGTGAGATAGGTGATTTTCCAGTTGAATACCTCGAAAATGGGTTCTTTTATTTTTTATTTATTTTATTAACTACTATTTTAAACAGAACACCCGATATATTATTACATTTTTATATTCGGCTTAAAATTTTAGAGAAAATTTTTTGTTTTCAACTAACTCTCTATTTTGTATGGTTTTATAGAATAAATGAATTTTTGAAAAATTTTGAGAAATGCCTAAAAATTAAAAATAAAATTTTTGGCTAATTATAAGATCACTGTAAAAAGAAGTTCTGTGCGTGTATCACAGCAAATTTTTATTATGCTAATGTAATCTTGCTTTTTTTCTCTATTTTTTATTTTATATCAAGTTATACTGGTATACTTTTGTGGAAATAAAGCTATTATTATTATTATTACTATTATTATTACTATTATTATTATTATATGCTCCTTTCAGTAGTTTTACAAGTTCTCTATGCGATTTGTCCGACTGTCCGATTTTATCACTGTTAATAAATCCTACCTCGTTATAGTTGATTCTAATGTGTCGTCTATTGCAATAGCATGTTCTCCATGTTTATCCAAAAATGATTCATTAATATATACTTTCCGTGCTTCACCTTTCTTGTATATTTAATATTGCTCTATTCCCTCTATCTATTTGACTATTTCTGTTTTATATAGGTTTAGTGTATCATTTTTCTCCTCCGACGTTTCAATTTTTGTACATTTCTTTTCTAACCAAGTTTTCTTCGTTTTCTTTATCTTTCGTCTGATAACGTTGTTAATTCGCTTACTTCGTCTTTATTTCTGTAAGCGTGCCTTTACTCTCTAAGACCCAGCATTTAATTCATCATCCATTCATTGTTCTTATTTTATGGGTTTATTGTTGGCTAATTTTTTGCAATATACTTCCAATTTCTGTTATATATCACTGCCATAACATATGTTTATTCTCGTAAACAATTTGATTAGTTGTTCTGCTTCCTGTCGTATGTTTAATGTTTTCAGTTTGTACGTTTATTCTCGTATTTCTTTTACTTTTAATCTCAATGCAGCTAACAACAAATTCACACGGAACATATCCGGCATGTTGATTTTGATTCTTGAATAGCGGATATTTCAACTATAGGCAACTTATATTTTTGAAACGATAATTTTAAGCGCTATCCGATAAACACATAATATATAGGGTGTTCACCCGCGATGCTCAATTGTTTCTTTAAGTAGCAAATTCGGACGGTTTGGATGATACCCTACAATTTTTTTCTATCTGAAATAACAAAGTCGCCAGAAGCTGTCAAAATTTGAGCAAACACCTTGTACATATAACGATTTATTTCATTTTGGTTCTCAAAATGGACAAAATTCAACGCGTCAGTATTTTGGCTCCAGACTACTGCGCACAGTGGTTCGCTTTTAGAAATTTCTGGCCAAAAGTTGGAATGATTGAATTTTAACGACTTGCAGGAAATATCTAAATTACTGCGTAATTAGTAAGAATAAAGGTCATTATTGAAGAGAGAAATAATCATAAACCCTATACCTGGCCAATTTTCACTCTGCAACCCTTAGAACGAAGACGTGTGTAAGTCTGTAGTTTCACAGTGAAATTTTAGTGTTCTTGTGATTGTGATTTTTTAAACTTTAAGTTAAAAATTAGCCATGTCTGACAGAGAACACGGTAAGGGTTATATTTTAGATAAATATTTCACTTTATATAGTAATATATGGCTTGTGACTTAAAGCATAACATAAAAAAGGGGTATTGGGCGCCGCGCGGTGAAAAACAGCTAAATTTAACTTTATTTTTTTATTTAAATTTTACTTTGGCCAACTCCGACTTTGTTAAAATAATATCTGTGTATATTAAAGTGTGGACTTTAATGTTCCACAACTTTTAGCTGCGGTTAGCTGCGCTTTTTTAAACCATGACCTTTTAAACATAATGGTGCAGTGAAAAACCTTGCTTTTTAAGGAGTAATTGATACTCCAACGATTGATCCAATTTAATTTATAAAGTGATTTACTTTTTACTATTTAAAAGTGTAATTTATACTTATAAGCTAGACTGCGGAAGTTTAGACAAATGCCGATTTTATTTGTTAATAAATATTGATATAGGACTGATATAGGACAGAAGTACCATCAGGTACAAAAACAAAAATGGAAACCCCAATTTCATCTGATGTTGATGAATTTAGTACATACATGTTTGAAAGTGATTCTAGTGAGGCAGAAAGTGACTATGAAAGTGATTATTGATTAACAATAACAAAATTATTTTATAAAATAATATCATTTTGGTTTAGATTTTGTAAATAACATATTTTTTGTTAATTTTAATTTTGTTATTAAGTTGTATTGTTTTTTTAGTTTTTGGTACCATATATTTATTCGTTTTTGCAAAAAACATCCCGAATAAATTCATAAGTTTACAAACAGAATTTTGTGGTTTCTGAATTTTTTGTACTTTTTATTTACTTTCAACCCCCTTAAAACCACCTTATTCATCAAGACAATGTTTTCACTATTTTTAGGTTAATTGTCAGACTGAATACAATATGAATACTAAATTTCAGATTTTAATTCTAATATTTTGATTTCAACCCCCATAAAACCACCCTACGGTATCCAGGCAATTTTTTCACTATTTTTACGTTAATTATCAGGCTGAGTTCTCTGCGAATTATTTTTTTCAAAATTTTACAATTTTTTTCAAAATTTTACAATTTTTTTAGAAATCAACCCCCTGAAAGTTACCCCAATTTTTCAATCGGATTTTTCTCATTATTTTTTCTGAAATCGCCACCTAATTTTGGACCACTTTCATAAGTTTCAAAGTTTTGCCCAAAAATTGTTTATTTCGACCCACTGTGCTGCGTCGTGGTTGTGCTGGCGCTGCAAAATGTTTGATGTACTCTGGTTGCTATGCAGATCGTTGGTGTTGCTATACTACATTATTGGTACCTGTTACACTGCTTACCAGCTTTATACGTCATAGGGTCATAAAAGCAAGTTTACGCCCGCTTTTGAGTGTCAATAAACAAGATTATGGTTCCAAAATTAAATGAAAGTTTTTTTAGGTTTGATTTTTTATGTAGTATCTTTGATGATGCAGCATTCAAAGGTGTGGAATATTTATATATACAGAGTGGTTGATTTTTCCTTCTACAAGATGTAACATTTCTAATATTGCGAATATTTGAAAACTTCAGAGGCAAGGTTATAACATATCTACTTTTCCAGTATCTCCATAATTAAAGAAAAAGTAGGAAATAGGACAAAGAAATAGTAGCCTTTGAAAAAAATGCCGCCTAGCAAAAAAAAAAATACAAAATACATTTCATCTGTTATTTATGAAGTCACACATCACAGATGAAATGTATTTTCTTTGCTACATGGTATTTGTTATAAAACATTAGCTACTACATCGGTGTCTTAATTACTATTTTTTAAAGTATATGTTGCTGAAAAACTAGATGCGTTGTAACATTGCTGTGTAGAGAATTTTAGTAGCTTTCAAAAAATGCAGTCGAATATCGCTACGCAAAAAAGTAGGCTGTGGAAAGTTCTCATCTTGGAAGATATCACACGAAATAACTTTTTCCTCTGTAATATTGTAATATTCGCAACGCGAGAAAAGTTACGGCTTCTAGAATCAAAAATCAACCACCATGTATAATTCCAAATCAAACTATTTCAACTCAAAAAATTGAGGTGTCTTATAGCAGGAGAGAGCGGCTGCTTTCCTGTTTTGATCCTTTTTGATAAAAACGCAATTTTTTCACGACACTTAGATGTGCGCATTCCTATTTAGATAAATCAATACCTATAGAACCGCAAAAACTATTCGTGAAGTCGGTGTAATTCACTGAAAGAAAATAATGAACCAGGATGTGATTGTAAGCAGAGGAATAAATTATTGCTCTGCAAATACTTCCAACGAACTTCAAAGGTTATTTGTCCGGAAATATGGAATCTGTATAACTTAGTTTAGGCCAGTCGATAAGTCTTTTAAAATGGCTGTTAGCGGGAGTAATTCCGGACAAGCTGGAATAGATTTTAATCTGTTCTGTTGGGACTCAGAAAATATATATTAACTTTGCACCCCTTGACAGGCCCGGATTTAACCGTTATGCTTAAAAAAAGGTCTAAATTTTTATATTTTTACTAATATTAGTGAATATCTCGATTAGTATCAACTTTTGAGCAAAATGCGTAGTTGTCAAAATTAAAGAAGAGTAAATTCTCTACAAAAAATGTTCTATACATTTTTGTCATACGTTCGCTTGTTTCGAATTCATAGGCGTCGAAATATATTTTTTTCGAGCATGTGCTTGTTACTGTCTTTTACGATAAAAAAAGTATTGGATTCACCCCAAAAATTCGAAATTGAGTTTTCAACAGATCTTCACGTTTTAAAGTGCCCTGAACCCAAAAAACATGTTTTTGTTCATTGCTCTGTCTGTGTGTCGGTCTGTCTGTGTGTCTGTTTGTGAACAGAATATCTCAAAACGAAAAGAGGTATGACGTTGAAACTTCATATATAAGTTTTGTGTACTATATAGATGCGACAGCAAGCTTTTCAAGAAAATCGCATAACCGGAAGTAGGTGTTTACTCTTGTGATTTTTCAGTTTTTTTGGATTTTTTCAAAAACGGCTTAAACGATTTTTTTCAAACCTTACAATTTTATTAAATTTTTAATGTGTATTGATGTGAGCTAGGCAATTTTTCAGTCGAATACCTCTAAAATGGGTTTCTTTTGCTTTCTTTTCCAATTTTTTTTATTAACTTTTATTTTAAATAGAACACCCAGTATATTATTACATTCTTGAATTCAGCTTGAAATTTTAAAGGAAATTTGTCTCTTGAACTAACGCTCTATTGTGTACGGTTTCTGTACAAATTGCAATTTTAGAAATTTTTTTACAAATGCTTGTATGTATGTATAATACTTGTGGTGTAGAAGCATCTGGCGGTACAATGCTCAACTTGCCCTGGATTCGGGATACAAAGTTAAAAATTAAATATCAAATTTTGGCTAATAGGCCAGTCGATAAGTCTTTTGAAATGGCTGTTAGCGGGAGTAATTCCGGATGATTCAATTAGGGACAACACTTTATTTCTGCATGCATTTAGTGGCTGCGATACTGTTTCCGCACTATACAGGCAGGGGAAAATGAAGTTCGTTAAACTTCTACAGAAAGAGAAAAACTTACAGAAGGCTGTTCAAATTTTCAAAGACCCAAACGCGTCCCCAGAGGAAATAGATAAAGTGGGAGAACAATTTCTTCTTCTTCTGTATGGATTAACACACTGTGTATCATTGAACAGGTATAGATACCAGTGTTTCGTACAATCTATTAACAGAAGTTTACCAAATCTAGCATCATTACCACCAACCAAAGACGCAGCTCGCTTGCACTCGTTCCGTACTTATAACCAAATTCAGCTATGGTATGGAAACGAAAAATCACCTTTCGAGTGGGGATGGAGAAATTCAAAGAATGGATAAATGCCCATTCCCACTGTACAAGACGCAGCTCCCCAAGAATTACTGAAACTAATTTCTTGTAAATGCGCCAAAGGTTGTAATGTATCTTGTCGCAAAGCAGGTTTTCATTGCTCAGTAATATGTGGTTTCTGTCAGGGAAAATCTTGTTTGAATACTGTGGACGTAATCGAAGTAGACGACGAAGACGACGACGAGGATTTGCATATCGATCTAGAACAATCAATAGAACATTCCCAAGATTATGAAGCAAATTTGGAACACGAGACAGATATTGTTGAAAGTCAAAGTGATATTGAACCATCACCAACATCAAAAAGGGAAAAAAATTGATGAGCAGTAAACTTCAAAAGAAACTTGAAGTTAGCAAGGTTGGAATAGTGGAACGTCAATAATAATTAAAAAAATCTGGTGTGATACACGCACACAACTTCCTTTCATAGCGATTTTATAATTAGCCAAAATTTGATTTTTAATCTTTAACCTTCTATCCCGAATCCGGGGCAAGTTGAGCATTGTACCGCCAGATGCAAGCACATAAAGCACCAGCCTCTACACCGCAAGGTAAAACGAGGTTATCGATTATACATACATACATAGGTACATACATTCAAGCATTTGTTAAAAAATTTCAAAAATTGCAATTTGTACAGAAACCATACAAAATAGAGCGTTAGTTCAAGAGACACATTTTCTCTAAAATTTTAAGCTGAATTCAAGAATGTAATAATATACTGGGTGTTCTATTTAAAATGGGAGTTAATAAAAAAAAATTGGAAAAGAAAACAAAAGAAACCCATTTTAGAGGTATTAACTGAAAAATTGCCTAGCTCACATCAATACACATTATAAATTTAATAAAATTGTAAAGTTTGAAAAAAATCGTTTAAGCCGTTTTTGAAAAAATTCAAAAAAACTGAAAAATCACAAGAGTAAACACCTACTTACGGTTATGCGATTTTCTCCAAAAGCTTGCTGTCGCATCTAGATAGTACACAAAACTTATATATGAAGTTTAAACCGCATACCTCTTTTCGTTTTGAGATATTCTGTTCACAAACAGACACACAGACAGACCGACACACAGACAGAGCAATAAACAAAAACATGTTTTTTGGGTTCAGGGGACTTTAAAACGTGAAGATCTGTTGAAAACTCAATTTCGAATTTTTGGGGTGAATCCAATACTTCTTTTATCGTAAAAGACAGTAACAAGCAAATGCTCGAAAAAAAATATATTTCGACGCCTATGAATTCGAAACAAGCGAATATATGACAAAAATGTATAGAACATTTTTTGTAGAGAATTTACTCTTCTTTAATTTTGATAACTACGTATTTTGCTCAAAAGTTGATACTAATCGAGATATTCACTAATATAAGGAAAAATATAAAAATTTAGACCTTTTTTTAAGCATAGCGGTTAAATCCGGGCCTGTCAAGGGGTGCAAAATTAATATATATTTTCTGAGTCCCAACAGAACAGATTAAAATTTATTCCAGCTTGTCCGGAATTATTCCCGCTAAAATGTACTTGTCGACTGGCCTAGTTGTACAGTTATAATATGTTTTAATTTCGAAACTTTCAGAAAGAAAGCTGTTGTAAAGCGTCATTTTTGTTAGTTTTAATGTCAATACTACTACTTTTTTTAAATGTTAACATTTCCGGGACGATGCTCTTTGGTTCCTACCATAAATGCCAAAAGATGTTTGTTGGAATTCATTCAATTCGAGAAATAATATTAAAAGATAATATATTTTACGTAGCTTATTGAAAATTTCAAGAATAATTTTTAGGTGGCCTTTCTTGCTTGCTTTTCATCAAACTGCCAAAAAATACGACAGAACAAATATCTTTCAGTTTCGATAAATTATTTTCTTCTATAAAATTATTTAGTCTGCTGGCGCAGGCCTATTTTTTGGGATAAATAAATAAGAAAAATATTGGTCCTAATTGTTTTGATGAATTTGGGCTCACCACAATGTTGAGATAATACCTATATCTTGGTTATAAAACAAACGCGAAATATAGGAGTAAATATTACATGTACCGGCTGGTGTTCTGCGCGAAGAGTTATTTGCTCTTATATTGTTTGAGGCTTTTGCGGTTACTCGAATTCTGAATATTAAAAGCAAATATCAGCTTACTTCTTATCGTCGTTGGAGATAAACCAGCATTATGTAAATTCTAATAATTTGGCTTGTTGATGGCTCTTGAAATGTATTTAACGCATTTTTTTCTTGTTTTGATCTGTTTTTAAAGTAATTATGACAGTTATTTAATATTTTACTTTAGCCTCAAACTTAAGAATTTCTCTGTAAATCCTTGCACTACTTTTAATTTGTATATTGGTACATTTTATATATTTACATTCGGTCATGATTTTACCTGTGCAATAAACAACGTATTAAAAAGTGATAAAAATAACATTTTAATCAATGTTAAGTTTAATGTTGAAACTTTAATACGATTTTGGTCGGATTTTCTGTTTAAATATTTTACTCGCTGTAATTAGAAATGCCCTGTATACGCATCTATTTTTATTTGTTTACGTCGTCAAAGCAATGTTTTTTAGCAGACTCTTCAACAGAAATATTTTTAGTAGCCCTACATAATACGTCATGAGTTTAGAAAATAGTGATTTTCTTAATTATCGGAAGTTTTTGCATGAAAGTTGAAATTAGAAAGAAAGTTTTACTTAAGAATCCGGATTCTATTTCGTAACCGATACTCGATTCCCTCTGCTTTAAGAAACTTCGTTTAGCAGCCCAATTCCCATACATCTTTTTTTTTTTTTTTTTTTTTTTTTTATTTACATAATATCAGCAATCAGAATACATGTGATATTCTATAAGCTAATGTGATGTCTTGAGAATGACGTGATGAGGGCCCCTCCATTGATGGGTCCTCTTTAGTTTATATCAGTGGGCCAACGTCTTTTAAGTCTTCTGATGACCTGATGGTTTGGGAGTTCGTTTATCAAGGGGTTGTAGTGCGCCGAAATTTTATCGACGTGCTTTGTTGTTTTGTCATGTATAACTTTTGTTATTAGCGGAATTCGAAGGTCTTCGTGTAGCATTTGGTTCGTTATGTACCATGGCGCGTTGGTTATTGTTCTTAATATTTTTGATTGGCTTCTTTGAATGATGGCAAGGTTGGACTTGCTGGCGCAGCCCCATAATTCCACTCCATAAGTCCAAATGGGCATGATAACGGTTTTGTAGATCAACAATTTGTTGTCCAATGGTAGAGGCGATGTTCGTCCAAATAGCCAATAGAGATTTTTAAAGGTTAATTCTATATGTTTCTTTTTCTTGTTTATGTGGTCCCGCCAGGTGAGTTTGTTGTCTAGATGGAGACCCAAGTACTTCATAGTGGTGGATTGAGGTATCTCAATGTTGTTGAGGTAGACTGGGGGGCACTGCTCTTTACGTAAGGTAAATGTCACATGACTTGATTTGGATTCATTTACTTTAGTTTTCCATAACTTAAGCCAATCTTCAAGTTGATTGAGGTGGTTTTGGACATATTCTGATGCGATGTTTACGTCTATATGACTCGCGAGTATGATTGTATCGTCAGCGAAAGTACCGATAGTTGTGTTAGGTGTGGTTGGTAGGTCGGAAGTATATAGTACATATAGAAAAGGTCCTAAGACACTTCCCTGGGGTACTCCTGAGTGGATTGGGCATAGTTCTGAGACATCGTCGTGTACTCGCGTTCTAAATTGTCTATTAGTTAAATAGGATTCGAATAGTTTATGGAATTGAGGTGGTAATAGTTGTTTAATTTTGTGTATGAGTCCTATGTGCCAGACCTTATCAAAGGCCTGGCTAACATCAAGTAGAATGGCTGTGCAGTAGGCCTTTTCCTCTAGGGCAGTATTTATTGTTTGAGTGATCCTATGACACTGTTGGATTGTAGAGTGGGACCTGCGAAAACCAAACTGGTAGTCAGGGATCCAGTTTGCACCTGTAAACTCTGGGTCTAGTATTCGTAGCACTATTTTCTCAAGGAGTTTGGAAATCACCGATAGCAGGCTTATAGGACGATATGATGTAGCATACGCAGGATCTTTACCCGGCTTGGAGATAAGTATTATTTCAGCTTTTTTAAATTCTTTTGGCCAGTACTGGAGTCTCAGTATCGCGTTGAATATGTAAGTCAATAGTACGATTCCCTTTTTTGGTAGTTCACGGAGCATTCTGGGTGTGATCTGGTCCATTCCTGGTGATTTTTTGAGATTTAGTCGCTGAATCTCAGATTTGATAGTCATGGGAGTTACTGATGGTGTGATCGTGGAAGGTGTTACGGGAAATGGAAGGGTTTCTGGTAGTGGATCGTCTGTTATGTCTTCGTGTGGTCGGAATACGTTAGATAGGTGATATGCAAACTGGTCTGCTTTCTCTTTGTCACTTTTGGCCCATCCAAGAGCTGGAGGTAGGTTGCGTATAGGTAGTGATGTAGATTGGGGTTTTAAGGAGGATTTGATAGGTCTCCAGATCGAATTATCATATCTATTTAAATTTAACACGTAACTTTTGTATGAGTCTTCCCTTATATTCCTGAGTTTTGCTTTTAGCAGATTGGTTAGCTTGTTGAAACTTGTTTTGTCTGACGGATGGTGAGTTCTTTGCCACTGAGCTCTAGCTCTCCGTTTTTGAGCAACTAGTTGTTTTACCTCTAGGGATATGTTGCTGATAGTTTTCCTGTGAACGATAGGGGGAGTGGCTTGTTGCGCTGCTGTTTTAAGCATTGTGTTAAGTTGAATGACTGCGTCGTCTACTTCTTTTGGATTCTTTAGTCTGTATTTCAAGTCTATATTTTCCTGGAGAATGCATCGATAGTGTTCCCAATCTGTTCTGGAGTTGTGGAGTTTTTTGGGAGGTTCTTTATGTATGACGCTTGCACTAATTGTTGCAATGATTGGCGTGTGGTCTGATGAAAGGTCGTAGCTTGCGATGATGTCTGTATAGTTTGCAGATATTCCTTTGATGATAAAGAAGTCGAGAAGGTCAGGTGTTTTAGCGGGGTCCGCAGGCCAATAAGTCGGGGTTCCCGTTGACAAGTAGCCATATTTGTTTTCTTGTAGTACTTTGTGTAGCTCTCTTCCTTTAGTTGTGATTAAGCGAGATCCCCAAGTGGTGTGTTTACTGTTGAAGTCTCCTCCAGAGATGAATTTGGGTCCCAAGGTGTGAAAGAAATTTTCAAAGTCTACTTTTTTAATGTTGTGCTTGGGGGGACAGTAGATCGCCGAGACGGTTAGTTCGTACGGTAGAGTAAGAACTTTGATGGTTGTGGCCTGGAGCGTTTCGATCTCATATTTAGGTAGAGCATAATGTTTGATACATTGTTTTATTAGTATAGCTGTTCCAGCGTGACCAGTTTTATCTGGGTGGTTGGTATAGTAAGTTATGTAGTTTGGAATTTTGAAGTAGGATTTTTCTGTGAAATGTGTTTCGCTTATTAGCATTATATCTATGAAGTTTTGTTTTAGGAAAAGGATTATTTCTTCTCTATGGTTTGAGAGACCGTTGGCGTTCCATTCTGCTATTCTGAGGAATTTATCCATTGTTTTGTTTGCTAAGAATCATTGTCAACATGTTTAAAATCATGCTGTTTTGCTGGATTAATTGGGAAAACATGGATTTAAATTAATCTAGGAATTTAGTGAGGGAGAGATTGAGTGACTGATCAGCGGAATTTGCATTTTGAAGTTCTGTATTTCTAGCAATATTAGCGTAGCTAGTTAGCCTACGGATGTTTGAAGACTGGTTTGGTGAGTTTATTGGTGGGGCTTGATATGTTTGAGGTCTGTAGTTAGGGTTTTTGTGTTTGATTAAATTGTGGTAGTATTCACAACCTCGATAGTTGGCTGGGTGCCTTCCTCCACATAAGGCGCAGGTAGCAGGCGTGTCCTTACTTTTCTTGCAGCTTGATGTAGTGTGTTGGCCACCACATTTGACGCACACGAATGGTCGGGAGCAGTATGCTTTAGTATGGCCATACATCTGGCATCTCGTGCACTGTACTATGTTGTTACTGGTTCTTGGTGGTTCTATTGAAATGCGATTGTATTGTAGATGTTGTATTTTGTATATATCTTTGTTATTTTCAGATTGATTCAGATCTACAAAGAATAGATTCATTGGCTCTTTTGTGGTTCTATGTCTTGCATTGATTATATTTTTGACTTGGTGTCCTTGTGCGGTGAGTTGCGCTTTTATTTCTTCTATAGGTGTTGAATGATGAAGGTTTTTAATAACTACCCTGAACGCTCGTTCCTCCTTTGGTTGGTATGTGTGATGAATTATTTCATTTTCTCGCATAAACCGCGCTAGTTTTCTGTACGTCTCTGGGGTATTAGCAGAGATTTTTACAGTATTGTTCATCAAACTTTTGGTGACATATTGTTCTTCTTCTACTACTGCAGCAAGTTTTGTCTTCATTTCTGATAGTTGCATTACACCATAAACGAATATGGGGGGAGGTTTGGGTGTTTTGGGTTCTGTTGTGTTGCTGTTAGTATTATTTTCTTGCGTATTGCTTTCTAATGTATTTGTTAATACCCTGTATTTGTTGGATAGTGGTGTTACACTGGATTCGCCATTTTCTTGCGTGTTCGTTCTTATTTTTTTACGTTTTGTGACTCTAACGACTTGCCAAGGGTTTTCTTTTGATGTTGTAATGGTTTCCATTTCATCGTCGCTAGTTGAGGACATTCTAACAAGTTGTTGGGCATTGCAGTTTAAGTAGGCTCCTGTAGGCGGTTGTGCAAGGAATTGTTCTTGATTTGGAGGGAAATAATTACTGGGCCCTGATGTTAATTGAAATGTTTGTGTATTGCAGGATGCTGGAGTTTGGGTATTTATGTAAGTTTGATTTTGGTAAGGATTTGGAAATTGTAGCATCTGGGCGCTTAGTTGAGGTTGACCCTGTGTATTTTGTGTTAGTGGCTGGCTAAATACATAATTATAGCCAGGTCCCTTGCCTGCTGGTAGCATTGTGGTAATTTGGAGAAGAAATTACCTGTTTTTGGCTTCTTTAACTAAAACTAGATTAATTCACTGTCCGATTATTGGTATTAAAGATAAGGCGGCTGAGGCCGCGTTATCATACAAGCACTTGAACTTGAACTCACAGCGCGTTAATCGTCGATGTTTACGCTACAGAATTCAAACGAGTACGTCCCATACATCTGAAGTTAATATAAAATTGATAAGAGTCGATGCAGAG
>CALNHX010001424.1:0-227269 GCA_940337035.1 Agriotes lineatus
TGTGGTTACATCAGTACAATATGTTTTTTAGCGCAATGGCTTACTTAACATCACAAAACCAATATGTTGAGATCATAAGACTACTTATGACAGAATTGTTTCTGTAAAAACATAAGTTTTTGAATGGGTTATTGCTACAATGTACAATCAAAGGTTGAATTATATTTTAACTAAGGTCACTAAATCACGTTAGCTACGCTAACACAGGTAGGGAAACACCATTTGACAGGGTAAAAGAACGAGTTTGTCAATGTCAAATTCACCATAGGCGCTACTAGTGAGGGCATAAATATTTTTTCTTATTATTAATATATATCCTTCGAATGCGATGCCACAATCCTTTCTCTAGGTTGTAAGTTAGGCAGATGATCGTACTTAACCGCAATTTAAAATGTGTTTCGTCTACTGACTCTGAAACTTGAAGATCTGGAGAAATATCAACGGTAATTTTTCACGATTACAGATCATTTACCTTAATTATGACCTGAAGAGATGATTGTAATCTCGGATTCCCTAGTTCTCCCGACGAGTTTTGTCAAAACGTATTTATAGTTAATAGCATTATGGTTTTCATTTGCTGCGTTAAATGTTGCCTGAACAACAGCATAAAAGGGTATAGGCTGTTTCAAGTCCCTGAAGGGAATGTAAACTGCAATATTTAGCAATACTTTTTAATGAATAACTTATTGCAAATTAAAGATCAGAAAATAGCATAAAACGGCAGAAGTGGTTGAAAGAAATAAATAGACCACTAGACGACATGCATCATTTACGTGTATGTGAGGTACCGAAGTATTGGAATGCAGCGAGCGGTAGGTACAAAATATTCGATAAAGCTTTATATTTGTGATAATTAATTTTTTTAAGGTGGAAAACTTTTACAAATAAATCTTTATGTAATATTTATTTATTGCGTTCACGTTAGGTACACAAACTTCAATTTATTTCTGTTATAACCTATAAACTGATTGGGTACGCTACTGACAAAAACGAGTTTGGTTTGACATAAATAATGTCGAGTTTCCCTACCTGTGTTAGCGTAGCTAACGTGATTTAGTGACCTTAATTTTAACGTGAAAAGCACGCGCTTTTGTTAGAAATAGGAATCACAGATATTGTTATTACAACATTCTTAATGAACTATACATTAGAGAATACAATTGGATTACGTTAACATTATAGGTACTTATATCGTAGGCTTACTGCAAAGACTGACCAAGTCAATATTTTGAAGTTTTGAGTTAATATGACCAAGTCACAAAAGATTCTTATTACGAGCAAAATTGACCAAGTCGACTTAGTTTTTGCTGTCAGTAGTAATATCCCCTTCATGTTACAAAGTGTTCAAGTCGACTTGGCTAGTTCTTGCTGTCATTGGATACTAGTTGTCGTTATAACATTGAAGAGGAGTTTGACAGTGGCAGTGAATATATCCCGTTTATGTATGCCTTATATGAGTAAAGAAAGTATGAAACCAGCTAAAGCTCCAAAAGATGTTAATCATGTGAATTGCAAATTTAAATGTACATCGAAATTTACAGCACAGAAGAGGAAATCTATTTGCTCAAATTTTATTGGAAGCTCGATTATTATCGACAAAAAGACTTGATTCTATCATGCCTTTTAAGTGCTTTGCCTAAGGTTTACAGAATTGGTTGTGACACAGGCCCTAGAAAGGAATCAAGTCGCAAATACCATTTAAAAAAGGAAGGAGAACCTATTCAAGTGTGCAAACACTTCTTTTTGAGAACTCTGTGCATCAGTCATGGTCCTGTAGATCATGCTTTGAAAGGTATAAACCAAAATGGTTCATTTGATCTGCCAGATAAAAGAGGTAGAAAGCACCAAGTAATAAAACACCTGATGACCTTATACTTAAGGTTAAGGCCCATATTGAAAGCTTCCAAACTATGGAGTTTAACTATTGTCGAAAAAGCAGTAGTATGATGTATTTGGTTTCGAACTTGTCTATAAGCAAAATGTATGAGCTGTACGTGGAGTTATGTAAGAAGAAGAGCGAAATACATATTTCACAAATAACATATCGCAGAACTTTTTGTAAAAATACAACATGACATTCTTCAATTCAAAGAAAAGGTCAATCTGAAAGCTGCGCCAGGTTTGAAAATAAAACTATTGCTGAAGAAGATTACAGAGGGCATTTACGGCGAAGAGATTAAGCAAACGCTGCAAAAGCTGCTGATAAACTTCGGCCAATTGAAAACAGAACTTTTTTAAGTGCTTCGTGTGACTTACAAAGTATTCTTTCAATACCTTCTTCGGATGTGTTCCAAATGTATTACTCACTAAAATTGTGCACATACATCTTCACTGTTCATGAAGTGGCATCTCCAAATAATGCTTTCTGTTATGCATGGACGGATATAAATGGACAGAAGGGCAGTTTGTATTCTGACACATGCAGTGGACAGAACAGAAACTAATTTATCGCCGCATTATTTATGTACTTTGTGCAGCATACTGACGCTGCGATCGTACAGCACAACTTTTTGGAGAAGGGGCACTCTTACATGGTGGTGGATTTGACATAGTGTTGCCATTTATACAATCAATGATTTATTAAATATTTTTAAACTTGCCCAGTCAAAGAGATGGCGTAACAAAAGGGGTGGACCCTACCATGTTGCTGAACTACGATTTCCAGATTTTTTGGATTTGAAATCTTTAGCATCAGTTTGTTTTTAAATAGAAAAATACATAAAGTATCGTGGCTAAAGTAATGCGTTATGAAAGATCCAAACCTGGCTGCATTCTTTTTAATTACAACTACAGCGAACCAGAATACAATGTGCTTAGAGTTTATGATAGAGGCAGACCAGCCTATATTCCACAAAATATTTTGCCATTGTATAAAGGTCTTTTACCCATACCTGAGATGAAAAACAGCCTTCTTCAGCTGTGTTCAAGCAATAATATTCCGTCAAAGTACCATGCTTGGTATACATCAATTCCAGTTGACAAGGAAAAGAAAGTTACAACACCGGGACCAACTGGTTTTGAAAGTGATACAGAATTAAAATCTGATTAATTAATTTAAGTTTATCCAAATGTAGTGTTTTAAAGGTAAATAAATTTAAATTTTTACTATAATTTTTATTGGGAGTCTTTTTGACCAAGTCAAATATGGATTATATTTCTACAATCAAAAGTGTCTAAGTCATATTTTTGGCGATAATAGAAAAAATACACCAGTTTCAGTTAGTTTACAAGGAAGTGCCATGTTATATGTATTTACAACCGAAATCGAGCTTACAGTAAAGAAATAGCTGATTTTACATGAGCCTTTAAGCTTTAACCGCAATTTGTGAAAAATTTCAATTTTTGACTTGGTCAGATTTTGCAGTAAGCCCACGATATAAATTTACATAATACTAGTTCCAATAGATGGAAAATCCACACAATAATTGCTTGTGAAAGATATATTTGTGTGAAATATAGTTTGTACATTCAAATTGTAACAATGATTAGGTAGGGACGCAGAAACGTGAACATCACAGCAACAGTAGCAAAAAATTTTTTGAACGGCTTCAGTTAATACCAAATTCACAAAAATTCTAATTTTGTGTATAAAAGTAGGTTGCCTAGGAATAATATGCTGTTATTTATCGTAGTACTGAATAAACAAAATTAGTCAACAATAAGAAATTTGTTATTAAAATCTGCAATATTTCTAATTAATGGCAACTTCCACAAACCCTAATAACATCTTTGGCATAAAAACTCTAACACAAATATCACTCAGACTTTGTAAAATAAAGTTTCTAAAAATTGTTACGAATGCAGCTGGTATATTAACAACAAAGCAGTCTTGCGAGAAGCTTGTAACCCCTTGACGGTGGGGCTTCAGGTGGTGGATAGGGGAATTCCACCCAGATACGTAAGAGTGGTACGAGGGAGATACCTTCCGTGGACAAAGACGCACACGGGTAGCGTTTCATAATGAGCGATTGAACGAAGAAAAAGAAAAGAAAGCGTGGTGTTTTAGCCAGTCATTACTAACACCAAAATAGAGAGATGAAAGTTAACTCGTAATACAGTTACCCTAACCAACAGTACTGCAGAAAAATCGGAAAAAATGTCGGGACAGTTCTAAGCTATTGCCAATAGCATGGTAATAAATGAAACTAAAGGAAAAAATCACAATTGCAATCTGGATAGCAGTTAGAACAGTCAGTAGCAGAGATAAAGTTCAATTCAGTAAGATAAGCATAGAAAATAATAAACTTGTTAAAAAAGGAAACAGCTGGACAGAGGCGCAGCTAAATACAAAGGTATTAATAAATAATTCAAAAATCGAATCCAACCACAGATTAAAAACTCAAAAAAATATAAGAGACCACTGAATATTAAATCTTGTCAGCACTGAAAAAGACTAAAAACTGCCAATCTCCTGGCGAACATCAGATAACCAATAACATGTTGACGCTAGGAGGACAACCCTTATTAAAAGTAATGGAAGTGCTTCTCAATCGATATCTAAAAAGAGAAAGAAATCCGTTTAAATGGAAAAAGAGTCAAACAATCCTAATATACAAAAAAGGTGTAGCTGCCAACATAGACAATTACCAACCAATATGCCTAATTAACACTGTAACGCTCTTTTATCGTATGTAAAATGTATGGAAAATTAATACATCGCACAATCACGCGCTACATCAATTCGACGGGCAAAAAGGCAATAAGGGAATCCCATGCGCTCTGCGCAAAGTGGCGCTGAAGAACCGATCGCGTCGTTCCCTTTCCATTTGAAGCGGTGGAAAACGTGCAGATATCGCCGCAAGAATAGCTATAAAAGGAGACCGCAGTACCAGTTCCAGGCAGCTAATCTTGAGATTTTCCTTCTCAAATATTCCTTTTCCTCCCAACTTGCCCATTCCGTCCTGACAGCGCTTACTGTCTCGCGGAATAAACCTTCAACCCTTATCCAGTAGGCACTTAGAGAGATGACAGCGCTTACTGTTAGCCCGACGTAGCCTTAACTTACCTGTAGTTTACCCGACTAGACCGCCTTTAATAACCTGCACCAGATAATTCCCGAGCGGAAATCTAAGCGGATCATATATTTTTTATTGAAGGTACGTATTAACGTAAAAAGAGAATTGATTTAGAAAATGCCCTTTTCATGCCAGTGTTTGTAGAAAAATTAAAGTGAGTAAGTAGAATGTAGTAATGATGTAGCTAATTGTAAAAAAATATAAGAGGATACGGTAACGACATAAAAAATCTAATGGATTCATGTTCTTAGTCATATCTCTAAACGACGCACTGACACACATTGACAGGTATGAGTTAATGTCAGAAACTAGATGCCGATAAAATTTAGATTGTCAGTACCACGTCGATAACTTGTAAAAATTGTATTTCAGATAGGTAATTTACAAATTTAATGTGATTTAATGGCGTTTGTGCAAAGCATCTGACGTTCACCAAACAGAGTGTGCATATTTGAGTGTGACCGTTCCGTGTTACGTGGTCGCAGTTAATTGTTCCCAATGCACAAACTACATCTGAAATTTCGTTTCCCGTCTCGTGGGGAGTGGAATTTTACTTCGAGATACTCTAATTATCGCGTCATCAATAATTCCGTAACCATCCTTGAGAATCGTGTCGCTAGCCTCTCACTGTCAGCCAATTTTCGTTCAGCGCCGAGGATTGGCTGAAGATGGTCATTACGTTCAACCACTTATATTGCTGCTTTTCCAACTAAGTTGAATAACTTATATTGGCTAGATAATTTATGTTGGAAATTCTGAACCAACTAGGAACTTAATATCTATTATTGATTACATTATCATACAACAGAACACATCGAGCAGCATAGTGGAGATAAGAGTATTTAGGGGAGCCGAATGTGGCTCAGATCATCACTTACTAAAAGAAAAGTTAAGTTTTCCTTTTAAAAAACATATTTCCTTGCAACGGCAAAATTTTCTAGTACAACCACAGATTTTCGCCCCATTAGTATATTACCTGTATTGTCAAAAGCTTTCAAAAAAATAATGGAGTTGCAAATAAGGACTTATTTATAACAGTTTCATATACTTCCTAATACACAGTCTGGATTTAGACCGGGGTATAGCTGTAGTTCTGCTCTTCTTAACATCACGGATGACATTATTTCAGAAACTGACAACAGCAAATTAACTCTTCTTGTGTTGCTTGATTATAGTAAAGCATTCGACACCCTAAATCATGAAGTACTTATTGCGATTCTAAAGTATATTGGATTTGGCACTACCTCCGTTAATCTATTTAAAAAGTACCCGAGTAATAGAAAGCAAGTTGTTAAAATTGACCAATGCACTTCTGGTGTTCTGGAGCTGAAGTCGGGAGTCCCGCAAGGCTCTATATTGGGGCCGTTACTTTATACTATTTATACATTAACTTTTTCTAAACATTTGCAGTTCTGTTTATGTTCAGGGTGGAGCTTGTAATGGACTGTATGAATTTAATTTGGACAGTTGCAGGAATATCTTAGGGGTGCAGGAATTAAAAAGGGGTGCAAACCAACGGTCTCGTGCGGTCTCACACGAGATGATGTACCAAAAAAGACCTGGGGCCGTTGGTCAGCGTGACACAGTGAAACAAGACTTCAAACTGTATGTTTATTGACTAGAATATTTTTCTATTTATACATATAAAAATACTGACTTAGCTTACAAAGTTTAATATTTGCCCTAGTTTCAGCTCGCATATGCACTTGCGTATTCAATTTCATAACAAACAAACTTGCAGAGTGCAGAATTGCAGGCTATTCACCGGTCATTCGAGCACTGATTACATTACTGCTGACGCTTTGTTAAGCATTTTCCGTATGCGATATGTGTTTGTGAAATATTCGCCTAATTAAATTAAAAGGATTAAAATTTATGTTTGGTTCCTAAACAGTTTATCTCATCAATATGCCGATGATACACAAATATATATATCTTTTCAAGCAGATGATGTAGTGTCAACTTGTTCTAAAATTAATGAAGACTTATGCAGCATAGTAGAGGTCTCAAAAAATCACTCATTAGTTATTAATGCCTCAAAAACGAATGCTATTTTATTTGGACCAAGTCGGTTAAAAGAAGCGGTAGCACCGCGTGTATCTGTTTCAGTTGGAGGTCAACCTGTAGTTCTCGCTGATGTTGTAAAAAAATTTAGGATTAACAATTGATAGTAATTTAAAATTTTCTGATCATGTACAAATTTTAAAGAAAGCCTACGGTACACTTAAATGTTTATACCCGTATAGACATTATCTATCAATAACGACTAAAACTAATTTGTGTTAATCTCTGGTTCTTTCTTATCTTAATTATTGTAATGTGGTGTACGGTCCTTGTTTAGGTGCTATGGATAAACTTAAATTGCAACAGATTCAGAGATCATTTCTACGTTATATTTATGGGGTGAGAAAATATGATTCTATATCTCATAAACTTAGAGATACAGGTTGGCTGACCACATATAACAGGCGGGTATTGCATACAGCTTATATGTTTGTCAATTTAATAAATCGTAAGTGTCCAGCTTATCTGTACGAAAAAGTTGATTTTAGGTCTGACGCCCATGGTATTAATTTACGTTCAACATCAACAATAAGCATTCCGAAACATAAGACAGAGAGGTATAAATCATCATTTAGCTACCAAATTGCTGATGTCCTAAATAAACTGAAACCTGAATTTAGGTCTAAAAGCCCTGTTTTCTTCAAAAACGCCTATAAAAAATATTTACTGACCTTACAGACGTAAGGTGCTAATCCTGACACACGTTCTTCATCCATACCTACTTCTTTGTTTAGTTTTTAATTATGGTTACTATTACTTTATTAATTAGAATTTAAGCCAATTATTTATTTTCTTAATTTTGCGATTGCTACATATCAAATTCACTTCTTCTATGAAAACATTGCGATCGACAGGGAAAAGACCTGTTTTTTTGAAGCTATTTACTGCAGTCTCCACAACTGCTGCTCTTATATAAGCCTTCCCAAAGAGTTGTCCTATTTGTTAAACTGTTACAACGCGTCCACGATTTTGTTTCAACTAGCTTGTAATTTCCTGTGCATACAATGTTTTGAATGGCGACATAAATGCAACATCCAAAGGTTGCATCTTATTGGTTGAATGCGGCGGTAAGCACACAATATGTACATTATTCTCTCTTGCTATAGTGATGACTTCTAAATTCCTGGTGTGGGTGTAGTGTCCATCGAGGGTGGGCTTTATATGGTAGATAAAATGTCTCAACCACTGAACAAATATTTCTTGTTTTATCCAGCCTGATGGGTGGCAAGTATATGTGGAACCAGGAGGCATGCCATTCATTAACTCCGGTTTTAAATTTTTCCTAGGAAAAATTATTAATGGTGGAATGTAAGGGCCCGTTGTGCTGAAACACATGACAACTGTCATAAGGGATCCTCTTTAAGCAGATGAAAGGGCTGCAACTTGTTTTTTTCCTTTCAAAGCGACAACTTTTTGTTGCTTATGTTGCACTATGGTTATGCCTATCTCGTCGCAATTGAAAATACGTGCCGGATTTTGGTTCACTTTCTCTAACAAAGGTTCGTAAAGATAAAAAAAAACGATTCAACATTTTATTTAGTAAATGATTTTACTCGGGCATCAGATATTTCCTGTGGCATTCGAAAAGATTGTTCTCAATTTCGTTTTAGGAATCCACAAACAGTGAGTCGTCATCAAGCACAGATACACTGTCACACACTGCTTGCTTCTCGTTGGTTCGTTGCACTGAATCATATTACTGGAATAGGTGCAGATGAACTGTCACACAATGCTAACGTTCCCTTACTTCCGAATAACAACGAATTTCATTACTAGAATGAATACAGGTGCACTGTCACACGATATTTGTTACGTTGGAATCCCTGTACACAGGATGCAGGTAAACTGCCAAAATCCTAGAGAAAAGATGCAGGTGGACTGCGACACCAAAGTATTGAATAAAACAATAAGTAAGGTTTACCTATTTATTAAGGTCTTAACAGCACGAATGACTGGTAGACACTGAATTCTGGAGAGAAATCGTGCTGCTTTTATACAGAAACCCTTATCAAAATATTCATAAATTAGTAGTTAATGGGTTTTCTATCATAATGACGGTTAATTTGGAAATATTGGGTGATGCAGGACCTCCCCCCTAAGAGAATTTTGTGCTACATATGTACAACATTTAAAACTTTAAAAATGCAATAATCTTAAGTAAGTTACATATCAATTAAGCAAGTAGAATACGAGAAAGAAAAATTTAAAATATTGGATACTAGAGATATTACGAATAATTAGTTACGATTATGATTGATTGATTGGATTTTTCTTCTTGGTGCCGATGTCTTCGGACCTGGTGGAACTACGAATAGAGTACCTCCTCGGAGATGAGTCTGGAAGGGTTGTTACTTCTTCGGGAAGGGTTAATTGTTCCATTTCCGCGTTGTATGCAACCATGCGGGACGGTTGGATACTGGTCTGTCTGGTCCTCGTGTGGGACTGGCTATAAATGTTTATGCAAGGAAGACGTGTAGTTTTTGAAAGGTTCCTTGGTTCCCTTGTGCAGCATAAGTACTTCTTAAGTACGGTGGTTATTTCTAACCATTTTAATAGATTGTAGAGTAAAACTAGAGTGATGAATCCGCCAAAAAGTGCTAGTAGTGATGTAAACCAATTGGAGTTCTTTATTATAAATGGTTTGTTTGGCTGTTCTTGTAGGACTTCGTCAATTTGACCCAGTTTGTGTTGTACAAATTTGAGTTCGTCCAGATTTAAGTTAGTTATTTTAATTGGTTGTAGTCGATCAGTTTCTAGTGTTATATTTTTTTTTAATCTCACACTGCAATCATCTTCGGTGATGTCCGTTAGAGGGATCTTATTGGTGATGTTTTCTGCACCTCAGAAGGATAGGGCCTTGCAATTTTCGTCCAATTTGAAGAGTCCTATTTTGGAGACTGTTTCTTCGCCGTGTAGAATGTCTCGACACACAATGTTAAGAATGGTGGGTGTAGAAAGTACGTAAAGCCACTCGTTATGAGAAGTTCTATGCCAGAGTTCCATATCTGCGTAGATGCTCTTCACATTACATGTTGTAGGGATTGACGTGGTCGCTTTGGAAAAAAGTTAGATTTCACATGTGGGTTGATCGATTCTCTTTGAAGTTGATACTTCTTGACAGAGACAATTGTTGGGGAAATATTCCTGGGATTCTTGCAAGCAGTTTAGCATAGAGTAAACCGTTCTCGTGACGGATATTAGGATGTAAGGTTTGGAAGGTTCGATGTATGAATATAGGTGTGGATCATTCGAATGAGGAATGGGAAGCTAATGAATCTTGTATAAGTCATACGAAAGTGAACTAACAAGTGGTATTTTAAATGACACTACAAAAAGGTTTTCCCGTATAAATGAATTGACCATAATTTTGTAATAGACGTAAGCGTTTTCTAGTGTAGGTTCCAAAGGTAAGGTAAATTTCGTTCCTATTATCATAAACTCTTGTGCGAGTTCTTGAGGGTGTAATAGGTCTAAGATAATACCGTGACGAATTAATGTGAGGCTATTTATTTGATTTTTCATATACATGCTAAGTTCGTCTGTCATTTCTACCAATGACAATATATGTGAAGTAATATTAGTGTCGAATTTTAATTGTTCTTCAGCTTGTGATGTGCTCATTATAAATTTATTGAATTTCTTAATATTACTATTCATTTCTAAAGTGTTTTTTACTTAGTTCAATGACGGAGTTAAAATTGTTGATAGTTCTAATTTGTTGTTGCATCAAAGTGTGTGTTTGTTTTTGTTCTGATATCAGATCATTTATAGTTTGAATAAAATTTTGCGTCATCAGCATCAGGGGTGCCAAAAAGCCGTTTGAGTCCTTACCCAATGCTCTCTACAATACCTCGTTTTGTCAAGTTCTTTCACTGTTAGTCAGTGTTGCTAAATCATCTCTGATCCTGTCACGGACGGGGGAATTTTAATAGTTTGAATTTAATTAAATGAAACTACATGGTTGAATATTTGAGATTGCTGAGATTGCTGCGAGAGGTGATGTGACTTAGGTAGGGATCGCCATAAATTAAGTTATTTGTAACAAAAGCATTGTTTATTAATTATAATAAAGCAACATATGAAATATTGGTAACATACATGTTAGTCATTAATATGAAGATTAAAGATGCACAGTCTACTGCTAATTATATGACAACTAATGACTGGTACTAACAACTAACAACATCAAGGAGTGGAGGATTTATATTCCCCAGTCAACTGCGTGTCAAAAACATGATTACATTTCTTAGGTATAGTCAACAAAGGTATGACGTGCAACTTTCCACATCCTGTTATCTCACCGAGGTTAACCCAGCTCGAGGAAAGCAACAACCATAATTTCCTTGAAAGTGACTGATACACAAAGATACCTCTCCACAACTGAATGTCAGTTTGCGTCTTCTTTACCACAAAAGATATTGTTACGTTTTTACGTTCGGGCTATTTAAAAATTATACGACGCTTCTTGCATTAAACAGTTATTTACAACGAGTAATTATTATTATTTACAAACACACGAGTTACTTAAACTACGAACTATTTCTAACAGCGATACACTATTTATTTATATGGGCTGGATTAAACATCAACTAATTTATGTGGATATTTATTCACGACTTAAACATTAACGATTTATATGGTTATATTTATTTGTTATTTATTTCACTAGGGTTATATACACACGGTTCGTTTATATCACCCGCGCTTTTAGTCTGATGAGAACTGGATGAGAACTCGATGAGAACTGATTTCTTATTTTCGCCGCGCGTATTTATATATCGGGTAATTTCCTTCGACATCAATCTAGACTTCGCTCGACCTTTCTGGGAACCGCATGACGCATCCATCGCAGCTGGCTCCAAGGGCGCTGACGTCACGCGTCTGCACCTGGGGTCCAAGGTTGCTTCCGGACTATTCGGCCGCTGACTCACGCGTCTGCATCGCCCCGATCGCAAGGTCGTTACAATATGCTAGAACAAAATATGTTTTTATAATATTTTTAGGAATATATGAAATTAGAAACTTTTCGTAACAATACTATCAATTTTATTCTCAATGTATCGTAACTGGTTAATGCAGTGAAGTTCGATACGAGTGTGTTGGAGATAGTGACATAAAACTAGCGTTTTGAAATCAATTTTGCTGCTCGTCTATATCACGATCAACGTAGCGTAGTAATACTAATTTTCGGCCATTCTGCTCATCTTCGGTTTGGGTGCTGGAGATTCGTTTTCGAGACTGTCGGCCAGACGTTGCACCATTTCGATGAAGCTGGTTCATTTTGATACTTTAAACGTTTTGTAAGTTTAAACTTTGTTCAATTTGATTAAAGTTAGTGTAGGTTAGCAAGCCATAGTTTTGATTGCTAATTTTTGTTTTGCCTAAGTGGGCATACAGGAGACCACTGCTTGATTCGATTGTTACATCAACAATTGCCGATGGTAAATCGGAACATGCTCGCACTAACTCAGGAGAAGGGTCGTGGGCAACTTACCTTCCAAAAAAACTAAAGATCGAACGGATAAGGGCGCCAAGAGGTTTCCAGCCTATGTTCCACTCGTTCGTTTAAGCAACAAACCACTAAATTCGCTCAAGATAGCAATGCAACGTAAACAATAAAACAAAACCCACAGAGTGATAAATCGTATAATATTTCCAATAGATAATGGATCGGATAACAGGGAGGCATAAAATTGTTTTGTAATTACTGGCATAAAGTACACAGACAAGACTAGCACAAAATAAATATGTATCACAGTAGGCAAATATATATCACATTGTTACTTATTTCACAGATTCAATCGGGTGCATCCGAAATCGCAGCTAGGCTGACGGCCTCGTAACTAATTTCTAAATGGACTTACTTTCAGCACTAAATTTGGCCAAAACACATTGATTAATAGCAAACCGAAGGCTAAGAGAATGTCACCGTTGTACTGCGTTCCACTTTTTAGTATGTATCAAGTTAATAATTTACGAATACCCACGTAAGCAATCAGATCTGTCTGCCCTATAGAAATAAGCACTGCTGAATACTGTTCCAGCTATTTTAATTAATCCGAAGGAGCATGAAACTATCGCAACTAGGTTTGCCACTCGCTCAGCGAAATTTCAATCCAAAATGAGCTTCGGCGAAATTACTTTAAAATAAGCACAGCGAAAGCTCGCACTTCGTGTGACACCTGATTACAACAATTACTTGCGGTGAAGCCGCTAATAAAAGAACCCTATATGAATTGCTAAACAAGATAACGCAGGCAATTGAAAATTCCAGTGCATCCTAGCAGTTAACGAACATAATACTATGCCGCACAACGAAATCGTTTGAGAGTTCGTATAACAAAGTGCAAAATAATCGAGGTAGGTTTCAAACCAGACTCGGCATCACAAGGTCACTCCAAACACCAGGGGGCTGCTCCTAAGGGAAGCTGTGAGCCACCGCGAACAGGACTCTGCCTCAAATCTCTCCGAGGGGTGTGCGAGGAACCACAGCAATCGACTTTGGGATGATCTCAGCCCGAAGCAAGAAGCTGAGCAAACACACAACCAAAATTAGTGGTCGAATAAGAAGAGAGAAGCGTGCTTACCCAGGAAAGCCTGATAATCGCCTAACAGAAAAATGTGCTTTTACACTATCTGAGGTCTTGGTAATCTTTCCCGGCCCATCGACGGAAAAGATGTTAAAATAACGGCTGCCACAACCACTAGGTTCTTTGGGCGTCCTTTACGAACCCTTCTTTCAGTTCAGCTTCCTACATGGGAGACGATGCACCTCGAAGATTGTCCAAAGCGACCAATTTAGCGGGAGGACATCTTAGCAAGAAACTTTTCACGAAAAAGGACGCTTCCCTAACGCCATCTCACGACAACGCCATTTCACGACAACGGCGGAAGTTGTTGGTGCCGATAATACAGAGCCCTGAACCGGTATTTTAAATACGAACCTTCCAAAGAGAAAATAGAAACCTGTATTTCCACTAGAACTGTTTCAATTGCGATCTGTATTGTTCGAGAAACAACGAAAGTTGCCTGCAGTCAGGCGGAGAGTACTGCATAATTACGAGAAAACAATTCATTGGTTTCACGATATGCGTGATTTTGGGTAATATAGCTATGGGTATGATGACGAGGATGAGGATAAATGAGAATTTAGGGATAATTTTCGTCTTCTGATCCTGATTTGCCTGAAACATAGGGTTTCAGGAAGTTAAAATGACATGTACGAGTTTTATTTTTAGTAATTTGCAGTGACGCTGTGTTGTTATTATGGATTTATATTATTTTGTATGGACCTTTGTATTCGGGTTTTAATTGTTTGTATAGTATTAAATCGTTTTCTTTGAAATTGTGTTGCCGCGAGTGTTTTGTCGTAATTTTGTTGCTTTTGTGTTTTGACTTGAGTTGATTCTCTTTTGCAACTTCTCTTATTTTTTGGAATTTCGAAGTTATTTCTTATGCTAAATCTGAGTAATTTGGTTTCTGTATAGGGTTACTAATGTGATTGGGAATTCTTGGTGGTTATTGAGCTTCCCAGTTTTCCCTTATGTTGGAAACTTCTGGTTGCGAACTCTACTTTAATGGACTGTATGAATTTTGTTTAATTGGGTTCACTAAATCAAACACTCGTTGAAAAGCAAAGTATGTAGTTTATTTACAATAAACTAACACACGAACATTGAACAACTAACAATTAACGTTTTCGCAGAGCGGACGTTGGAAGCTTGCTGTGCCTTCGACAGCCGTACGCAAAGTGAAGAGGGGAGGCACGCTCCAGAAAGTTCGCAAGCGCACAATACGCAATACAAGGGAAATGGAAAAATTTTCATGCACACTTATCACTTGGAGTTTGACCAAAAACTAGTTCGTAAGGTGTTTTGGAAGTAGATTTGTGTAGGTGGGTATTTTATATGAGTAGGTGGCGAGCGATAGGTATCGGTCCCAGTCGTTACCGTCTTTTGAGACATAACATTTTAAGTAGCCCTTAGCCCTTAGTGTGAGTTCTTTCGAGAGCTCCATTTGTTTGAGGATGGTATGGAGTCGTTAATTTGTGTTTTATATGTATCACTTTATTTAATTCTTTGAATGTAGCGGAAGTAAATTTCTCGCTTTGGTCGGACAGGATTGATTCGGGAAAACCGAACAGAGTGCAATATTGCAAGAAGTGAATTTCTAGTGAGGTGGCATTATGGCTCGGTAAAGCGAAAGCTTGAATAACCTTTGTAAGGTCGTCTTGGAGATTTAAAATGAATATGTTCCCGTTTTTGGTTTCGGGAAGTGGACCGACGATGTCCATTGCAACTTGTTCTAAAAATTTTGTCGATGTGGTTGTTATTAACATCGGGCTTTGATTAGGTTTAAAATTAGTTTTGGATTTTTGACAAACTGCATTTCTTAATGTAATTCTGAATATCGTCTTTCATTTTGTCCCAGTAATAATTTGACTTTATTTTGTCGTTATGTTCGTTGAAAGCCTTGGTGACCTGCGAAGACACAGTCGTGATTGCCTTTTAGGATTTTGCCGATTTCTTCTTGATTTTGGCCAAGAGTGCGTTAGTTATGAAAAAAATTGTATGTTTTGTCCGAGAATAAATATTGAAGTAAACTATAAATTCTCTTTTAATTTTTGAATTTTGAATTGTAGGGTCAACAATAGTGAATACTTGGACGTCATTATAGTCTAAAAGTGACCGTACATTTTTTAATGTATCAAATAAATCTGCGTAGTTAGTGGAGTCGATAGTGAATTGTTTGATATAAGATAAATAGAGTGATTGTTGGCATAATAAAAGTTTTACTACGTCACTTACGTTGTTTCCTGTAAGTACGTTGTCTGGAAAATTTTGTTTAACGTAGTCTATATGAAGGTTGGTATCTAGTGCATCGCATGCTAAAGATATGACGAGAGTTTTGATTTTACTAATGACTGATCTATCAAATCTTGGGTCCCTTAATTTCCAAATTTTGTTGGTGGAATAATTTAAATTCATCAAAAGTTAGAATGTCGTGAGTAAGATCGCCATTATCATTGTTTAATTGTAGGATAGGACGACTCCGAGCGTCTGCATTGGAATTAACTTGACCTGGTTTGTACTTGATTTCGTAGTCGTATCTTAAAAGTTTTATTTCCATCGTACAGGTTTGAAGTGTTTGACTGGGTCTACTATGGCGAGTAACTCGAGTTCTGTGGTGGAATAATTCTTTTCCAATTTGTTTAAGGTTCTAGAGTAACAATTTGTTTAAGTTTTATAGTAAGCTATAGGTAGATCTTTACTAATTTCTCTTTGGGAGAACACAGATCCTACAGCTTCATTTGAAGCATCTGTGGTTAAAATAAATGTTTCATTAAAGTTTGGATATTGAAGGATAGGTTCTGAAGAAAACACATTCAAATTAGGCGTACGCGGCACAAACGGCGACAGAATTACAAATGTATAATGACTCAACGCGTGCAGGTATTCCCTCAAGACAATGTTTAAGTTCTTGAAAGAATTTTTCGCAGTTTTGCGTTCAAAGAAAATGTTCATCCTTTTCTAACAAATTAGTTAGTTTTGCAATAGCTGAACATTTTGGAATAAAGCGTCGGTAGTATCGTACTAGTCCTAAAACGATTTAATGTCTTTGGGGGTCTTAGGATTTTTGATATCAAGGATCGCTTTAATTTTGTCTGGGTTTGGTTGTAACCCTTGGTCTGTGATGATGTGACCTAAGTAGTAAGTTGTAATTTAAGATTGTGCTTGCGTAGTCGTAGAAAAACATCGCGCAAGTTATTGTTGTGACTTTGAAGTGAACTTCCGTAAATAACAATGTCGTCTAAGTCTACGAACGTTGTGATACCGTTTAGGACTGATAGGACATTGTTCGTTAGTCGTTGGAAACTAGCTGGACGTTTTTTAAGCCAAAGAGCATGCGTAGGTACTCATAGTGCCCGTGAGGTGTGGCAAAAGAAGTTTTTTCCCTGTCTTCTGATTTCAGTTGGAATTGGTGAAAACCAGAAGCGAGATCTAAGGTTGTAAAGTATTTGGCCTGACCTAGCTGATCTAGGATTATTCTATATTGGGAAGGGGATATATGTCGCCTACGGTTACCTCATTTAATTTTCGATAATCTATGACGATTCGCCATTTTCTTTGTCCCGAAGCATCTAACTTTTTTGGTACAACCCATACATGAGATGACCAAGGAGAGTGTGATGCTTTAATAATTCCCTGTTCTAACATCTGATCCATTTGTTTTTTGATTTATTTTTCGTGTACTTTAGGGTACTGGTAGTGTTTGGAAGATATAGGAATTTGTGACGTTGTAGGTATTTCGTGTTGTGTGGATATTGTGAATGTTAATTGATCTCCCGGTAGGCGGAAGATATGGAATTTTTTAAGTATGTCGAAAAGACTTTGGTCTTCTTCCATGTTTAAATGATCGTGACGAATGTTTTCTTTAATTAATTTTCGTCGATTGGAAATGGGTTCGTGAATACTTGAGATGTTTGTTGTTACATAATTAATTGTTTCGGCTTTCGAAACGACATTTCAATGTTTCTACTTGTTCCAATTTTAGCTGAGGATAGAGAATTTGTACTTCGTACTCATTTAAGTTTAATACGGTACATTTTGCATTTGGAAGAATCCGTGGAAACAGAAGCTTTAGGGATAAATACGTTTCTCGATATTTCTGTAGCGTTAATCAAACCTTCGGATATGCCATTGTTGATTTGTATTTGTATTATGGATTCGCTTCGATCTGGTAGTATAAAAGTATGCCAATCAACTTTGTTATTAAAAGGAATTATATAATTTTGGATTTTTATGGTTTGATTATTGTAATTTATTTCGGCTTTTTATTACCGAAGAAATCGCCGCCTAAGATGCCGTCGTAGGTCGTCTAAATTTTGTAAGAATTTGCAACGTGAATTTTTGCTGTAATTTCTAGAGAATTTAGAGAAAGACTAAGATTAGTAGAACCCAATGTAGTGATGGGTCTGTCTGGGTTTATACCAGTTTTCGAAATAAAGTTGCTTTGATTTGAAGCAGTTTTCGTAGGTGCTAATGAGTCGTGTTTGATGATGACACGGTTGCACCTGTATCGATTAGAAATGTTAATTGTTTATCGGAATTGCACGAGGTGAATGTTAGGGTGCGCTGATTACTATTTGATTCCGACATTTAGCTTATGCTGAATTGAATGCCTCTTGAATCTGGGAATCCTCAGGAACGGCATTCTCCTCCAGAGGGTTGTTGGAGTTTAAATGCATTGGTTTAGAATTTGTAGGTTTGGGATAAAAATCTTCCATGAGAGTACCTTGATCTTCTGGACTGGGGGGTTTCGTTTTATAATAGTCTAACGATAGCGCATATGGATGGACGTCGATCGCTGGGATTGGCGTCACTTCCTCGCTTCGGCAGCTGTGATCCCACTTCTGACACCAAATTTTATGTCGGATACCAATGGCAACACGACAAATAAGGTGAAAAATACTTTTCTTCTGACACCAGGGCAGCTTTTGAAAGAGAGGCTCCGTAACTACTCGAGATGAAAGCAGAATGAGTGTTGTTACTAAGCACAGATACACTGTCACACACTGATTGCTTCTCGATGGTTCGTTGCACTGAATCCTATTACTGGAATAGGTACAGATGAACTCTCACACAATGCTAGCGTTCGCTTACTTCCGAATAACAACGAATGTCATGACTTAAATGAGTACAGATGCACTGTCACACAATGTTACCCTTTCTTTGTTACGTTGGAATTTCTGTACACAGGATGCAGGTAAAGTGCCACACCAACGTTACCTACTTGTTTTTTCGCTACAATTGGAATCTTTATCACAGGATGCAGGTGAACTGCCAAAATATTAGTGAAAAGATGCAGGTGGACTGCCACAGCAAAGTATTGAATAAAACAATAAGTAAGGTTTACTTATTTATTGAGGTTTTTGGAGAGAAATCGTGCTGCTTTTATACAGAAACCCTTATCAAAATAGTCATAAATTAGTAGTAAATGGGTTTTCTATCATAGTAACAGGTAGTTTTGAAATATTGGGCGATGCAATAATATATTCAGTTTTCCAAAGGTAATTTTAATAAGTTTGAGAGTTAAAGCATTACATGAAATGAATATATTGAAAAACTTGCTACAAAAATAAAATTATAAGAACAAAATTATATCGTATTACTAATACTCTAAGGCACTTGTGGCACTCCATTCGTCCTCTGCTCTTTCTGGTTCATACTGCACCTGCTCACCTTCATTTTCTCTTATTTCTTCTAAATTGAAAATATTTTCATTTTAAATCCTCGCCTTCCGCAAATTTTAATAGTTCTTTTAGGTTTTTTAGTTTCGCTGATTTTACATTTACTGGTGGAGTATCTTGTAGACTATGCTATGCTAATCCAATTGAGGCATGTTCTGGTTCCAGAAATTAAATGGATTTAAGTTTCCACTATAGCTCTCTGAAACAGACAAGCCCCAGATGTTGCGTATTTCAGTTGACAATATTTTCTAATACCAAATTTTCCCAATTTATTTGCGGCTGTTTTCTTAAAATATCATCAAAAGCGCCGACACAGAGAGGCCATTCTGATTTAGGGTATTATTCTGTGTTTGAGGTATAATATTGGGCATAGCATTTGCGCGTCTAGTCTTTCTATTTAAATAAACAGCATGGAATTCATCGTAAAATTTTGTTTTGTAAAAGAGGAAACCGGGCTTTTCCTGTCTTGTTTGCAGGTGGACTGCATTAGAAATAGAAAAATCGGTCCCTTCCTCTGAATTTTTTCTAGAAAGAAAAGGAGCGTTTACTGCCTCATACAGTTCTTTATAATCTCCAAAATCGGGCACTTCCATATTTATCACATTTAGTTGTTTTTTGAGAGACGAACTATTTGCTGCCAGTCCCATGGTGTCATGATCTGAAATCGGGGTATTGTTTTTCTGTCGCGTTCAATTAATGCGTGATCAGAGTCCGCCTCAAGGTGGGTGTGACCCCTAGCGAGAAAATTATGATTTAGCACATGACCAACATAATGTACCGATTTTGACTGGGGCAATTATCTGACCAAAAAGTGAGTTCCTGGATACCTCCCACTTCAGACTCGACCCACTTAATTATGCAAGAAGCTACTTCATTTCCCCCGCGACGACTTACGGTATCATCCCACATCATACAAAATGATATTTGTGAAGTTGAATCAGTAATTGTTATATTGTACGTTCAGAGCTTAAGCGAATAAAAGCTTTGTGGATTTTGAAGATCTGGCGTGGGTAGGCACTTTTGAAGATCTATCATACCAACCTTTTCCAAATTATGATTAAGTCTAGCCCTGTTTTTATCTTCGGACTTTAGTTTATATCTGTTGTTGGCATCCCTCAAATGTTCATCATACGTTTCTTGAAGAATGTGTCTAATTTCTTGAGTCGCTTCTTGTAGTTGCAACTTGAAGCCGTCACATTTATTGCATGTAACGGTGTCAGGACTCTTAAATGCGTAATTATATTCATAATTAAAAATTTCGGTATATAGTCATTCTTTTGCCGTATTTTCTTTTGGAATCCAATTTATTTGACAATCTTCTAAATATAAGTGATGCATGCGGGATATATTTAAATAAGAACCTAAATACTTTCTTTTTGTCTTTTCTCGGCTGTAGTGTAATACATATGCTGGAAACTTCGAGATGTGTAATCTTACACTATTCCTGACATCTTCGGATATTTTGTTTGCTGGCTCATGTTTCCCTCTTTTATCGGGCGTTATTATTCCGCCTTCCTTTTTCTTTTGTATAGCTGTGACAACAGTTTGATGAGAAACACTCAAGGTGTTTAAGAAAATCTTCTTGCAGACTCTCTGTCTGATACGATCTATTTCAAAATGGTATATGTTCATTTGCTTTTTCTGTCGGTGTCTTTCACCTGCTCTTTCGCGTAATCTGTTAATTGGTAGTTGTTCTACTTGGGACGCAATAAATTTCCGTCTAATTTCTAGGGATTTTCGCTGGTTCCAAAATTCTGCATGTATAATTTTCCGTTTCTCTTTAGAAACTCTCTCTCTCTCTCTGCATTTAAGTTTCCATACATCAATACATGGAGATTTAACAGCTTTTGTTTTAATTGTTTTTTTGCAGTTTTATATTCCATTCCTGAATATCCCTTGGCTCTATTTATATTTCTTTTCCACGCTTTAGGGTTTCTCTTTCTTTTTCTCCCTTTACAACTGTTATCTTTATCTTCAATTTCTATGTCAGCTTCGGTTGATTCGACGTAATTACTGTCATCGATATTCCTGTCATTGTATGTAGGATCAGCTATATCATCGTGGCTGTCAAAATCCAAAAACTGTTGCTTTTCTGGAGTTTTATGGAGTGGCCCTTGAAAAACTTCTCCAGTCACATGATACTGTTTTTTTGGTAGGTTTACTGGTTCGTCCTGTACAGTTGGGGAATCAATATAGTTTACATCATGCAATCATTCTTCTTTTTTGCTCACGATTTAAATAATTTCGAGGTACTTTAAGTGAACTGAAGTACTCTTTAAATTTTTGTACACTGAGGGCCGGTTGCAGAAAGCAATGTTAAGTGTGGTGTTAGCTAACGCGACGTCAAAGTGAACAAAAACTTATCAAATCTCAAATGCTTATGGTAACTAATACATTAGTAAACAAAATTTGATGCGTTTTTGTTCACTTTGACGCGATGTTAGCTAACACCAGACTTATCATTGCTTTCTGCAACCGGCCCTTAACGTATGAAACTAAATTTATTGCAAATTTACTGAGTTTTAAAAACTTACGCTGAAAACCTCAAGTGTAAACTGTTTTGCTTCCCCGACTGTACGGCAATTGCTACTTCAGCATCAACTTTTTGTGAGTATTGATCTGAAAAGAAAAACATGTATTGGAAAATGTCAGAAATGTATTTTTTAATTTAAATATGACTCAGCATATCTCTCTTTAATTACCTATATTGCTCTGCAGCTGTTCATTTGTTTCAGGTCTGAGGAATTTGACAACTCTTTAAATAGGAGCTTGCAGTGCTTGAGAGTTCTATCGAGTTGCTTTGTTCCGGATTATTTAAAATATTTTTCTAACACATAATCACATGCAACAATCATTAAAAATTAGAGATATGTTCATATTGTAGAAGCAAACACATTTTACCTAAATTTGTCTGAAGCTCTTCTCTGTTATTGAAAGTTCTACATTCTCCTGAGGAATTTGGCAGTAACTCTCGGAAAAAGAGCTTGTAGTACCGGCCAAATTGTGTTTTTTCAGATTTATCTAAAATATTTAAATAAGATACCCTGATTTTAGCAGCCTCAAAATATGCCAAGTCCAATTTTATTATTAAAAAGACAATAATACCTTGCAAGTAAAAACATTATTTTGATAAATATGCCATTATAGCGACTAATAAAACCACAAAATTACCAATTTCTTGGACTTCCGTTTGATTGCACTGGTTATTTGAGACGACATCGCCATAATTGTACAACTTAGCAAGCTAAGTATTTTTGCTGCCCTGTTCGACATCGAAACTGTCTTAGATACGTATAACAAATAGTACTATTATTATTTTTATTATTTATATCGGCAAATAATTCAACTCATAACTTGTAAACATTGTTATCGGTCACGTATGCCTTGTTAATACTCGCGCGGATCTTGCACTACTGGACTTGGAATCTACGCGCAGCCAATCTTGAGGTAAAGTAAGCCAATTGGACTTAGCTTTGTTTGGGCCTTCCGCAATAAAGGACTTGACATAGTTCATACACCGCTATCTTTCAAAATATTATTCAGACAAACTCCCAACAAATTGCAATGGATTCTTTGTATAATTTCAAGGGACTTGACATATTTATCTCATATTTGATAAATTTGGACTGGGATACAGAATTGTAAAGTACCATTTCCGCGATTTTCATTTATTATATGTATGTTACCAATTGAAGACTAATCATTAATAATAAAATTGACATATTTGGTAGTGCCATCTACTGGAAACGCGACGATTTATTTGATAAATAATTTGCATCAATTTATGATTGATTGCAATCAAAGCAAAAACGTGATAAAAGCAAAGAAATTATTGAAGTTGAAGTTGATGAGAAAATAAATATCAATAACAACGTGAACATTGATAATAGACATTATTCGCACGATTTGTACAATTTGAAATCGAAATGCCAGGATCAGTTTGATTTGTAACATCGACAGAAGCTTCCGCTGTCTTCTTTACAGCTGCCGAAGATTGTCCTGCCGCTGGATGCATTAGTAGTAGTAGTAGTATTTGTGGGGAGATTCATGTCTAGCAAGTAGGAATTCATAGGCCCTTTTTGCTGGATGCATTAATTTTTCTGTCAAACTTATTTTGCCTTGAAGAGAGTCCTCTACGTAACATTAGCTACAGCTGAAGACTTCCATCCCCCAAGCCTTTTGACTGACAATAAATCGCCATCATGGTGCGGAAGCAAAGTGGCTGAACCTCCTTGGAAGCAATGTCTCGTATATTCAGCAGCACTGCACAATCACGGTAGGTTAAAAAGAAACGTTTATTTGTCAGTGGTCTTAAATCTTTATATTTTAGGAGTAAGCCAATCCAGGAAACATCAGTAACTGCAAATGGTCTGACAACGTTGGTTTTTGTGACAGGAATGATCACAAATACTACGTCGGTTTTAAACTATGTCATCAATAGACATTTTACACAATTCCTCACGGCGGCATGCCCCAGAAATGCCCATTATTAATATAACCTAAGTATGTTGATGTGTGAATAAATAAAATAAAACAAAATGTATACCTTCATTAACAGGAACGAAGAATCTGGTGATTCGTTACGCAGACATTACTGAATAAATTTTTTGAATTTGTTTAAATTTATTTTGCTCTTAAAGAATTAGTTGCATTACGTATTGATATATTTTAAACAAATTTTCCATTTTGCATGCTCAGATTTAGAAAAAATCCAAAAAAATCAGCGTCCGTTTAAAGGGCCACTAGTAATTTCGGGTACCAAAGACATAATTAATTAATTCCTGGTAATGACTATATTTTATTGACAAAAAATAATTTTAAGTAAAATAATATTCTTGAGTATGGTAATCCTTAAAACAGTTTTTAGGGTGTAGCCCGATATCACACTTTTCGGACCGAAACTGGGATTTTTTGTTACAAAATGCGCACTTGCACAATCTATCAAACCGGGAAAAGGCATGTGAATGTTTCGATGACCTAGGGCGCCCGCTTTTAGGTGCTCTTTTGTACGTTTCTAGAATATTCGTTGCAATCGCCCTCCTGAATACTAGTTGATCCATACTTCTCCCTTGCAGTCTGTGAATTTGACTAGCATTTTGCACTGCCATGTCGATACAATGACTAATAAGGGGAAAATATCACTTTTTGCCTTGAATTGATATCCTTATAGACCGATGTTCTGATCTGATCGATCAACGCCTCCCATATTTGAATTGTAGCTCGTAATCATGTCGGGTTGATCAATAAAGACATTTTTCTTTTCTTTTTGGGAAAAAACGTTTTACTTACCGAATTGGCTCAGAAAAACAGGCATTACTAGCAACTGAAACTACACTATTGTCATTCCACCTGCATACGAATAAATTGCACGTTTTGGAATTTCCCCATGAAAATTCAAATTTACCTCTGTTTTCTTACCTTAAAACCTTCGAGGAACGTATTGGGCATTGCCCGAGTCTGTTTTCTCGAACAGTTCTAGTTCCTCTTATATTTCTGTGAGAGAGAACATCCAGTAGAGGAAGAGTCGTAAAAAAGTAGTCGAAGAAAAAATGGAAATTCACATATTCCTTCGACTCTTTCAAAGCATCATGAAAATGTAATATGACACTGGGACCTAACCCCAAATGTTTATACCTAGCATTATAAATGAGAATATTAATATTGAAAAAACGATTTGGTACTCCAAATTACTATCGTCCGTCTTAGCGGACGCCAACATATATCGTGTTGTGTCTAAGCAGTGTATTTTTTTTTCTATAATTACTTTCAACATTGTCTCAGAAGAACTAATTAGAAAGACGATAAACACATTTTACAATTAATATTCATTATCATAGAGTAAATTTACTTACCTCCAATTATCCATGTTCAACGCTCAATGACACGTGCTAAATGAATCACTGTTATTTTCAAACTAACTTCACGAATTCTAACCAGAACTGTTTTCACAGGTACCTAGATACCCAAAAAACTCATAATAGACGTAAAACCATTAGTTTCATCTAATATCGGTCCGCTAAAACGGACGCTAGTAATATCTGTGTTAATAAATTTTTGTATGTGTCCATCATCTAATACTTTTGACCTGTTGGGATTTTGATTTTCTGTTTGCCTATTTAAAAATGCCATAAGCTTCGCAAATTTCGAAATGTTTATATTGTTTTGTTATTAAGCACGATTTTAACATTGAGTAGTGTGACCATAATGACTTCTTACTTGGAAAAGCTTGATAATAAGCCAGGAAACAATTTTCTGTATAATTGACAATATTTTTTGATTTGCACCACTTAACAAATTTGGAATGCACTAGTTCATACCTGTGCTTTGCTTTTCCTGATAATAAATTTTGAATTGCCACTTTTACAGCTTCTCGAATTTCAGGAGGTGTACAAGAAAATTCATCAGCCATTCTTCAAAATTAAAAATATGAAATGTCAGTTGACAACTGCATAAAACAATTGCTCAACCTACTTTGTTTTTAGCTACCTCTATTGGCTTGAAAATACAAGCATTCGTCTGAAATTCTAAATTACTAATAATTTTACTTTATTAATGTATTTCTGTTGATACAAAAAATATTGTACAAACGTTATGCGAGAAAGTTTAATCTACGCATTCGCGTATATGAAGGCATTCGCTGACTCATGCTTCAACACAGCGTTCATACGGGAACATTGATTTCCCGCATTTGGTTTGTAAATAACTATTACACACTGAGGTTTTTAATGAACAAAGTCTTGTATGCGTTATTAAAGCGCATCCTTCTATCAACTTCTTTGAGGGGGGGGGGGGACAATTCATAAAAAACTGAGATTTAGAAAAATTGTGATACAGAAAACTTACTCAGGTTGAAATATTCTCACTCATTTCCATAACACCCTTTATTTTAGGCCAGCCTTAACAATTAAGTTGATTGTGTGTGCGAAACAGGCCAACTGTTTCAATGTTATACTTTCAATTGCTCTTTTTATGTGCTGCGTTGTCGGATACGCCTAATAAAATCTTGTCTTCTATGCCCCAATCTGTCACCACCCAGCGAAGTGTTTCAGCTAAATTTGCAGACATGTTTGTTCCCTGAGACATTCGAACACTCCAGAAGAAGCGATTTTAACTCAAAATTTTCGTCTACATAGTACACGGTTAATGCCATTGTCGCGAATTCTTCTAATGTCGGGGTAACTGATAATCCTTTTAGTCAAAATATATTTGTACACCAAGACTAAAGCGACTGTTGCGGGATTAATAAGACACGTAAGTACAAATATTTGCATTATAATCTTCCGTTTATAGAACAATTTAAGTTTAACACCGTTACTTATTAACTAACTAAATTCTAAGTCTAGTTTGACCAAGAAAACTCGGTAGGCATTTTCAAAGTTTCTAATAAGCCTATGAAAGCAGCTCTAAATTTTGGACTTCTGTCACGTATAGACGTACGTGACAATTCATAATAACTCTATGAATTCTACACGTAATTTTTATGACCGAGCTGCAAGAGTTGCAGATCTGATCACGTACTAATAATCTAGCTTCGCCCAATTTTTCGGCTTACGAGGTAACCCTTCCATAAATTTACCCTTAACCATTCCGTGAGATTTGAATATTTCCATCTTCCCAGAGAAAAGCACGTTCCAAATACCGGCTAAATGCTCCCCTGTTGTAACTTTAATATGACCATTTTGCCTACAAAATTCTACCTTAAAATATTTACGATACAAATTGCCCATAGCTAACTAAAGTACAGTCTATTCATACAACCGCGTATAGTTCATTTTCACTTAAGAACGCATATCGTAACACCTTCATTATTTACAGAGGTCCAGGAGTCTCTTATAATGCATACTTTTGTTGCTTCTGTTTATAATTTTTAACTTTGTATAATGACCGCACAGTCTTGTGTCTGAATTAATAATGGGTATATCTGGTTCTAAGCCTTTGTTTTCGAAACGGACTACAGTTGTAATATGATTTTATCTATACTTTTTTGCCTGATTTAGGTATGCACTCGTTTACATAATGCTTCCTAGTTAAATAAAAAGGCCGTCGAATCGACTTTTTAAAAAACACTTTTTATTTTACAACGGTAATGCTACACGTTGGAGCTCAAAGACACAGCCAGACTCTTACATCTAATATGTGAACCAGGAACTAAAGATAAAATATCATACACTAGCTTATATAGTATAGATTATCTACTAAGGATGAACCTGACAGGATGCGCGTGCATGCAAGCTTACAAAGTCAGCACTTTTAAACAATAGATTACTTCTTTTACAAGGTTGCAAGGTAAGCACTTTTAGACAATATGGGACTTGTCCTATACAATGTAACTCCCTTCCCGATTGCAACTTAAACCAACTTGAATATATATACATAGTCGTACATAACACCATAGGATGCCACTGCAATAAAAGCAGACGTTTTGGGCGATATTATAGTACCTTTCTTTGACCATAACGATACTTTCTTGGGTGGCCTTTGCAACGCTTGCGTCAGGTACGGCTATCGCCTTAAAAATCTGGCACAAGGTCGAAAATCTAGTGACTTGAATTTAAAAATTGTGGACATTGTTATTTGGGCTTTAAAATTTTCTCTGAAAGAATTACTGTATGAAATTATTTTTTAAGTAGGTACCTATGTGCTTAAAAACGAGAATAAAATAAATACATATTTATTATCATCAATCCAACGAAATTAAACAAAATCAAGTGAATAATATTAATATTTTGTAATTCCCCCTTCATTTCTTATCACTGCATGCAAACGCGATGGCATGGAAGATATCAGGCGACCTATACATTCAGGCGTTAAATCGGTCCAAACTTCAGCAATTTCTCGACTCAGCTCTTCTGCTGTTCGTGGTCGAAAACGCGCTGAATACAGTTTTTTAGTTAGAAACCCCCAGACATTTCCATTGAGTCAATATCGGGACTTTTGACAGGCCAAGGAAGAGTTTCAATTTGATTCTCATTGAACCATTCTGTAACAAATCTTGACTTGTGGACGGGGCAATTGTCGTGGTGAAACACAAAATTGTTACCATAAACTTGGGTAACTGATGGAAGCATCATATTCTGAAGTAATCTTCTATAAACTTCTGCAGTAAATCTTTCTTCAATTATGCAGCAAATACGTGGTGCCCGTGCTCCGATCTATGCCCACATGTTGACTGAAAATCGTCCACTTTGACGTGTTTCATGCACATATTTTTCATCAAATCTGCAATTCACTGGCCTATACACTCTCAGCCGACCGTTATAAGTCGACTGATATGTTTTCTCATCAGAAAAAATTATGTTACTCCAAAACTCTTCGTCCATATCTACATATCTAGCTGCAAAATCTAATCTGCTCTGTTTATTAGTTGCGGTAAGAAAAATCTTTTTCGCGGCCCAACGATTATTCAGATTCGTTTTAGTGCAGTTCTATGAGATCCCGGGAAATTTGTAGCTTTTTTTGTCCTAACATCAGTTTCAAACGGATTATCATTTAGGAAATTTATTAAAGCTGCATCTTCTATTGCATTGGAGGACTTATGTCGACCAGACCCTTCTTTTCGTTCAACGTTTCCATCCCGTTCCCATTTCTTTTTTAAATTCATTACAGTAGTTTTGCTTATATTAAACTGCACAGCTATTACCCTTATCGGAACTCCTTCTTCCAACCTTTCTATAATTCTTCCTTTTTCGAACTTATTCAAATGATGTGGCATATCTTTCATTCAGTAGACTACTGAAATCTCTTAAGCACCTTTAAAGACGAGTAAGTGACAGCAACTGACAGCGTGCTGACAGCTTATAAAGAGGGACTAGTGATAGCAGTGACGGATACTTTAAATCTAGCGGTTGCTATGATACTTATGTTATTTCAGTCGTATTCACAAAGGGAAAAATTTGGTGTACCAGAATTTTAAGGCGATAGCCGTACATGCTGATTTGCATTAGGAACATGCTGAATTGCACCAGGAACAAAAAGTTAATTCGGCTCTATGTTCGATCTGCTTGCACTCGGATTTCGGCTTGTTCAACGACATCAATCTGGTTACCATAAGCACACATCGTAAGCAGGGTAGGTTGTATTGTTATCCCCACAGTTTTGGTTAGGTCTTCTCTGATTAGGCACCACACCCTGAATTCACATACAAGTGGTAGGCTTTCCGGTCATCCAGCATTCGAAGAAATAGCATTGGTTTCTGGTGTCATTCCAGTGTCGAACTAGATAATGATTGTAATGTTTTCGTTTTCAGTTTTTTGCAAGGTTGTAACTGCACGGATTTCTGGGTTCCTTGCTAAGGGCGCCATTTACCGTTTCGAAATTTAGAAAATGCAGTTTTCAAGTTCTGATTACTTTACGCCATTAATTACCGCTCGCGGAGGAGCTCTGGCTTAGTGTTGTAGACAGCGGAAATGAATAGATTCGAGTCAAAAGTACAATGATCATTTTATTTCTTACACCTACTTTACAAAATTAACCTGAATCTGGCGTTATGTATAACTATTCACAACAAAAATAAAATAGAATCTTTCCAGGTGGCCTCGGCGCATTAGTCTCTGGCTTCGGGTGCTAGAATTGGCATACTTGCGACTCGAATTGCTGTAAACATACAAAATTCAGCATCACGTTCCTAGACGTCTGTCACAGGTTTCTCCAGGCTTCAGGAATAATAAAAATAAAGCAGAAATGATTTTGAGCTATTAGTAATAACCCTGGGCCATCGTTGATTCGTCCCAGTCGTTTAATTTCGCTAATTGTGTAATTTTGCGTATCCACTTGGAAGAAGTGAGGCTTCGTTTAACCAGCGTAAATTCTGGGATGCAGTCAAGTTTAGCGCAAAGCCTTCGAGACTAAGTTCCTGTCTGAGCCTGTTGTGAAATTATTTGTTCCAGAAGGGCTTCCAAACGTTCGACTGGATCTGACAGCAAATGTATGGTGAAACTTCCCGCACTTGTAGATGTTCTATCTTTATTTGGCTGGGCATTGTGTGATCATACTCTTCTGGAGTACTGTAGTTAAAAGAGTTAAATTCACATAGATACACGCATTTGTAGACTTTCTTAGGTAACTAAATCAATAGGTATTAATTTAATTATACAACATATTTTTAGGTTTTGTTTTTATGGCCGATGTGTCAGATAACAAATTTGATTTTTAATTAGACTTCTCAAAGGAAGAGGGAAATCAATCCAAGTTAGCGATAAGAACGAGTGCTTACAAATATGGGCATAGTCAAAGTGATTGGGATTGGAGGGAAGCGCACCTTTTCAAATTCATACTTGTTCAATGGTTTTATTCAATCCGGCGAACAGAGAAAAGTAATAAAGTCAGGAACCTCACCCATTATTTTGTGTATACCAGGAACGCAAGAGAACGTTTTACATTCTCGAGCTTTTTAGGAGTGAAATCGCTTGTCGCAAAGCAGTGTTTTCGTCCACATTTGCCAGTTGCTAACGACTACAACCGAGTAGCTACGACAGGTTCGTCAAGGTGTCTATCCGTTTTCTTCCCATAGCGGTATTACTGTTCCTCGCTCATGACTAGCTACAGTATATAAAATGAATATTGATAAGAAAGCAATAATTTGAATGTTGTTAAGTTTCCAGGCCCAAGAGGAAAATCTGCTTCTCCTATTAACACAAGAAAATGAGAAACGCAGGAAAAAAGTTTTCAAAATATTGTGCTGTATCAGATCCAGCCGGCTGATTGTCACCTATTGGAATATACTGTTGGCCCCTGGTAGCAGAAAATCGTAGCGATGTACACGTAAACGAGAAGGGAGTCGTGGCCGAAGTGATTGTAGTTCAGCATCAGAGGTTATTTGAAAAATCATACTTTTCGTCTCTGCTCTTAACAATGGTAGAGATGTCTTTACTGTAATCGCGAGGCTTTTGAAACATATCTATTTCATCGTCGGGGCGTGTTGTAGGAGGGACTGCAGTAAGTTGTCGGAATAAAGCTTCTTGTTATGAACTGCCCTTGTTTATTGAACGTAATATTTCAGTCGCCTAGATTCAAAGCCCAAGTCCAGGTAAATACAACTTAAGATAATGCAAAAAACGCACAAATTGATTGAGCGAGTTAAGTGACCACATTTTTTACGTAGGTTACCATTGATATTGAAAATTAATTAAATTAATTCAAAAACAGCAGACCAAAATCTTTGAAAATGCATTAGTAGAATGGACATGTAGGGTTTTACTTCGAAACTCTTACATTTTGCTTAAAAAGACTCCAATAAATCCTGAACATATTCATTAACATTAATACATAAAACTAAATATCTAAATACCACAATCACTTCATCTTCAAAGTTTTCTTTTTTTTTTCTTCACATTCTCTTCTTCAGTTATTTGTTCCCTCTGCAATATATTTTGGAAAACGTCTCTAAAACGACTAAGACATCGTCTTTTTCCCATAGTGTACTTCAATTTCCAATACCTTTGGTCTAATTTGAGATTTTCCCCAGTCATTTCTATGCTTCACTTCTTACAAGTGGTGCTCCATTGTTCCTTTAAACATTATTCTTTTGGAAGGTTGAAACTTAAAACGCCAGTAACCTGGTTGCTCAAATCTTTGAGTTTCGCTTCTCCAACCTTTAATACAATATCACTTCCAATTTTGTAAACAGTCGCAAACATTTTGATTATATTGATGTATAGGTATACTTCCATATGTATTTTATAGATATTCTCAATTGGACCAAAAACACGGTCTGGGGGAATATAGGAGTGTCCGACAACTGACAACACCAACTCAATTCTTTCAGTCTGCTGTGGGGGGGGGGGGGGGGTTCATACTGTATCCAATAGTTTAGCATTGTGGAAATTTTGTTTTGTGCTTCACATCCATCGCAAACAAGGTGAATTACTTTTACATCTTCCCCAAAATCAAAAATTGAAAGAGAATGGTGTAAAGAATATGAAATTTCATTTGAACTTTTCTGATGGTTCAACTCTGTCCAAGCATACGAAATAACATTATCGGCATTTAACTTACTTTTGGATTTTCCACAAACATTTTCCATAGCTAAGTGGTAAAAGTTAATTTACATACTGAAGTACGCAGACTGGCACTTACTAATACAGGTAGTCGAAGCACATGTTAAAATGAGGTTAAGACGTTGAAGACGATAGAGAAATTCTATTAAAAACACACCTCATTGGAAAAGAAACTAATTAACTAGCAAACTACATTATAAAGATCGTTGTACTGGTTAATACATCAAAATTTAAACACTTAAAATTAGAAAAGTAAAGGAGTGTCTGTCATTGATGATGACAGCACTCAGAATAAAATTAAATACAAAAGTAACTATCCTACAAGTCGAAAAATTCCTAGATTCAATGACAATGAAATTACCAGAGGGTAAAAAAAAGAATTTAAGGAGAAAATGAAAACCAATTAAGGGACGAAAGCAGCAAGAAAATGATAAAAAAAAACTATTTAGTATTCAAGAAAATGTAATTGGTATCAAAATCTGTGACTTCATTATTATTGAACATATTTTCAAAAATTTCAAGTAAATTCAACAAAATACCTAAGTAGATGCAAAATTCTGTAATCTTCATTAGGATCAAAGCTGTGGTTAGACTCCAAAATGTGATCAGAAAAAGCAGATTTATTAGGTTGGTCGATTGTAAAATTGTTGTTTCTCATACAAGCGGAATGTTCCTCGATTCTTTTTCTGAAAGTACGTCCAGTTTGACCAATATAAAAACAGTCGCACGACGAACAATCAAGACGGTAGGCAGCAGGTCGTTCTTTATTGAAGACTACCAATTTCTGAAGCGAATTGGTAGTAGAAAAGGAAATTTGAAAATTATATTTAGTTAAAATGTTTTTATGGACATAGAAATTGTACCATAATAAGGAATTGAATAAAAAATCTTAGAATTTTTGATAGGGGTTAAATTTGTTGAAAGTTTTATTCGGAGTTTATGATAAATAGGTAAAATTAGTTGAAGAGGATAACCGTTGTTAATAGCAATAAATTTAATGATGTTAAAATCTATATTGAAATTTTCTGTTGACATAGGAATGAAAAGTAAACGTCTAAATGAAAATTGAATATTAGCAAGTTTATGGGACAAGGGATGAAAGGAAGAGTAAGGGATAGTATGGTCGGTACAACTGGGATTCCTATATACTAAATACTAAAATTTAAAGATTTAAAGATGGAACTATTATTTTTTGTGTTCAAAATATCAAGAAAAGGTAAAGGGTTGTGTTCAGTTTCACAGGTGAATTTAATATTGTGATGTAGTGAGTTAAGCCAGGTGATATGATCATTAATGTTGGTGTTATTAGAATAGAAAATTACCAGGATATCATTTTCTTTTCCAGGTTATTCATGAAAATCTCTGCTAACAGAGGTGATAGGTTAGATCCCATGGGTAAACCAGACTTTTGTTTAAAAAAGGAAGAATAAAACTTGAACAAGGTTTTGTGACAAGGCTAAATTTAAACAAGTAAGTAAAGTTTCAATTTGGTTATTGTTAAGGTCTAAATCTACAGGCATTTCTTTTAATAAATCAACACATTCATTAGAAGGAATGCTAGAAAAAAGGTTGGTTACATCAAAAGAACAGAGAGTGAAACTTTCAGGTAAATTTAGTTTAGGTAAAGTTTTAGTCCGTTCTATGGAGTTTTTTATGGCAAATTTGGGTTTGAAATTAGTAACGTTACGGATTAATTTGTTAGGTTAAGATGTAATGACCGATACGGGGGTTTTGGGAAAGGAAACTACGGGTCTAATAGGGATATTGGGTTTATGGATTATTGGTAGGCCATATAATTTAGGGACGGAAGGGTTCAAGTAAGGAAAGGGGGTTGATATTTAAGAATTTAATATTATTGAAATGGTCTCTAACCGTCTGTCTGACTGCTGCAATGAAACTGGGAAGAGGGTCTTTATTAAGAATTCCAAAATTAGGAGAATCAGTAAAATCACAGACCCCGCCAATATAGTTGCTCTTGTCCAAAATGACAAGGCAATGACTTTTGTCGCCTTTAGTGCACAATAAATTACATTCTTTAATTTTTCTGGAAATGGTATAAGTACCTTTGTCTAAAATGTGGGAATTATTGAGATTAGGCAAAGTTTTTTTTTTTGTAATTAAAAATCTTCCTGCTGATTTCGGCTCCAACGAGATCAGGATTGTCAATGTCTGAAGACAATATTACTTTCTCGGAGTGAATAGCTAAATAATTAAGGCAATTTTGATTAATGTTACATACTGCTGGGCTGTGCTTCAAGCCCTCATCTAAAATGTTAATCTTAGTGTCACTGAATTCTACATTACTTAAGAGTTCTCTTGTGAAATTTAAAGTTAATATTAGTTTGAAAAGAATTTTGATTCGAATGGGATATATTACAATCAAAATCTGAGTAATTAAATTCATTAAAACCAGACGGGTTGTTAGGGTTAAATTGTTTAGTTCTGAAATTATTGCTGTTAGTGGAATGGTTAAAATTGATATCTTTTAAGTATTAAATTGTTTAGTTTTTACAAAGTTTGGAATGAATGTTTTTGCCAAAGTAGTGCAAATTATTTTTAATTCTGATTAGTAAGAGATTCCAGTCGAATGGATGAAATTGGTTAGACAAAGACAAATGTAATTTATAAATTTCTAACGATAGCAAATTTCTAGTGCGGTACCAGTGTTGAATTTCTTTATCCAACCAGATCTTTTTGGCAGCCTTGATAGCAGCCAAAGCTTGGGTAGTGTTGGTGCTGGATTTGACATCGATGAATGTGGGCGTTACGTGCTGCTTTTTGCAAGTAGTGTTGAAGAAGTTTATAGAAACTGCCAGCTCTTAATCTGTGCACGCTAGTAAATTACCGTCTTCAGTCTCAGTTATTTCTTTTTTTATTTGTAGTAAAAATTGTAGGCATGTAAAACACAAGTCTGTCTTTGGTGTGCCAAAACGAATGTTTAAATTTTTATTAAAATAATCTAAAGAAACATTCTTTTACTTTTGGTTCCTCGTTATAAACCATTTTTTCGTTATCTATTTTCCAGAGTTTGCAGATACTTAATTCAGCACTCGAATAAATTTTATTGAATGTTTTTGACCGGCAATAATATGATTCTGTACATTTTAGAGATTCAAGAAACTGTTTTAGTGCCTGTTTGAGCACTAATCAGGATCGAAGGTACAATGTTTGTAGCCTTCTCAGTTTTTCGCTATCTGGAAAACCGCTGATCGCCAGCTCGCCTTGGAATTTGTGGACTGTATGATTGTAGGTTTCACTGAATTATACACACGTTGAAAAGCGAAGGTAGTAATTTATTGCCATAAATTAACACGAACAGTTTAACATTTACAAAGAATTAGCTTTCGGAGTGCGGACCGGTTTGCATGCTGCCACTTTGACAGATGAAACGTAAGTGTTTTTGGAATCGGATGCCGGCGAGGCAGTCTACTGCGCACAGTACGAATTCAGAATGTAAGAGAGGCGGCAAAAGTTTATAAAGTCCTTAACATACCGCCCGCCTTGGAAAGGGTAACCTTTCAAATAAAACCGTACAGAGTTGACATGTAAAAGCTAGAGTAAAACATGTAACATGAACACACATATATACAAAGCCTAATAGTACATGGATCTTAATCTAGTACAAGAAAACCCGAACAATGGGGAGCCAAAAGGCTTTACGAAAACTGCGCTGAACGCTAACGCACTAGTTCACAACACTAGGTAGCGGGCACAATTTAGCGAAGGATCGCTTCACGATCCCTGACACAGTGTTCACTGACGCCACACGCGTAACGCCGTCAAGGCCAGGGTGCAGCTCGGTGACCCGGCCTAACCTCCACTTCAGAGGGGGTAGATTGTCGTCCTTGATGAGGACCATGGAACCAGGCTGGAGGTCCGAAAGATGCGTGCGCCATTTGGTGCGCTGTTGGAGTTCAGAGATGTACTCTTTACTCCATCTCTTCCACACATTCTGGTGAAGTTGTTGTATTCTCTGGTATTTAGACAGACGAGACTCGGCTATCTCAGTAACGTTGGGATCAGGCAGTGACACCAACGGACGACCAATCAGGAAATGAGCAGGAGTCAAAGGCTGAAGGTCGTTTGGATCAGAGGACAAAGGGGACAGGGGTCGGGAGTTTAAGGTCGCTTCCACCTGTGCCAACAAAGTGCTAAATTCATCATAATTTAGACTAGCGTTACCTATAACGCGACGTATGTGATGTTTGGAGGACTTGATTCCGGCCTCCCACAATCCGCCAAAGTGGGGACTGTGCGCGGGTATAAAATGCCAAGCTACTCCGTCGTTCGCAACTGATTCGGAAATAGAAGGGTTTTGTTCCGCGAGAAAATTGCCTAATTCGATTAATTCGGAATTAGCGCCGACAAAATTAGTGCCATTGTCTGAATATACATGGAGCGGTTTGCCTCGACGAGCTACAAACCTGCGAAAAGCCATTAAGAAAGCTTCAGTAGAAAGATCAGCGACCAATTCAAGGTGCACTGCCTTTGTGATAAAACAAACGAATAGACAAAGGTAGGACTTCACTAGTTTAGAACCACGTCCCTTGCGATCCTTTATCATGAAAGGTCCACCATAATCAATACCAGTCGTATGAAATGGGGGCGATGATTGAGTACGAGAGGCTGGCAGGTCTCCCATTATGGGTTCGGTTAACCTAGGAGAGAATCTAAAGCACCGTAAGCATTGATGAACCACTTGCTTGACGATATTTCTGCCAGAGGTGATCCAATATCGTTCTCTGAGATTAGCTAACAGCATTTGAGGTCCGGCATGAAGAAGCCGAAGATGCTCATGCGATACTAGGAGTTTGGCGAATGGATGTTTGCCAGAAATCACTAGAGGAAACTTCTTGTCAAAGGGTAATTGAGAGTTGTGGAGCCTACCACCAACTCTTAGCAGTCCCTCGGAATCCAGAAAGGGATTCAGGGATATCAAAGCAGAAGATTGTTTCACAGGCTTGCTCTGTGACAACAGTTTAAGTTCGTCAGGAAATGACTCACGTTGTGAAAACCTTGCAAGCCTTACAAGGGTTGCTCGCAGTTCATCTGTAGAAAGGGGACCAGAAAGACGATCAGCCTTAGGGGTCCGCGCATTGTAATGAAAACGAAAGCAATAAGCTATAACTCGTTGTAAGCGAGCAAAGCTTGAATACTGATTGAACGGAAATGGTTCAACAGAGGTGACAGGAAAACTCTGAACTTCTTTTTTGAATTCTGGAAGCTCAGCACGAACATGTTTGGAAGTAGGCCAAGAGGCCTCACCTTCGCTTAGCCAGGTGGGACCATGCCACCAAAGGCTTAACAGACCCAGCGGGTCAAATATCTGCGATATTTCAGACAAGATGCTACGCTTGGTAGCCTTACTACTTGTAGAATTTGAAATATGGGATATTTCAGACAAGCTGCTACGATTGGTAGCCTTACCACTTGTAGAATCTGAAATATTGAACATGGAAGTAGGCCAAGATGCCTCACCTTCGCTTAGCCAGGTGGGACCGTGCCACCAAAGGCTTGACAGACCCAGCGGGTCAACTATCTGGGAAATTTCAGACAAGCTGCTACGATTGGTAGCCTTACTACTTGTAGAATTTGAAATATTGAACATCAGATGATCGCTTTTAAAGGACCAAATCAAACCAAGGGTGTTGGTGTGCTCATGTGCACTGAAATCAAGAACACCCGGATGCAAATCGGAATCTGGTATTCCATCGAGAACTTCTGGAGAGTTAGAAATCCACTTTCTAAGTTTGAAGCAGCGAGTACGCGCTTTCTCAGGAGTGTCGGCACCTGTCAGAAGGTCGTCGACGTAGAAGTCCTCCTTTATGATTCGAGAGACTTCGGGATTTGAAGCCTCACATTCGATGCCCAATTGGGTTAAGCATCGAATAGCAAGAAAAGATGCTGAAGCGGTGCCATACGTAACCGTATTCAGGTCGTACGACCGAAGAGGCTCAGCTGATGAGGGTCGCCACAAGATTCTCTGAAGGGGCCTATGGTTAGGATTCACCAGAACCTGGCGATACATCTTCTCGATATCAGCTGATATAGCGAATAAATGCTTGCGAAAGCGAACAAGAATTGAAAATAAGTCTTGCTGCACGGTTGGGCCAACCATCTGAATGCTGTTCAGAGATTGCCCTGAAGTGGTTGCTTGAGAACCATTGAAAACAACTCGGAGTTTAGTTGTCAGGCTTTCCTCTTTTAAGACTCCGTGGTGGGGTAGATAATAGGATATCTCGTTTGAATTAGGGTTTGAAACGGACATATGACCTAATTCAGAATATTCATTCATGAAACTCGACTAGCGATTGGACAAGTCAGGGTTCGCTTGTAACCGCTTCTCTAATGATAAGAATCTTTTCTGAGCGATTTGCAATGAATCGCCCAGTACCTCTACAGGCTTCTTGAAAGGGATAGAGACAACGAATCGACCATTCGCTTCTCGTTGAGTATTTTGCACGAAATGTGCCTCACAGGCGTTCTCTTCATTTGTGCGAACCTTTTCCTCTGGGTAATGTTCGAGTTGCCAAAACCTAGCGATGGGGTCAGAAGCATCCTCGATCGTGCTAAGATTGCACTGTACAGGGTACGCAGAAGGGGGGCCTGTAGGGCCAGAAACAATCCAACCAAAACGAGTTTTTTGGAGGATGGGAAGATTTGGGCCTAGACCAATTTGTCCAATACAAAGGAGCTGCCAGAAAATGGGCGAACCAATCAGAATGTCGATGGTGCCCGGTTGGTCGTAGGACAGATCTGATAACTTGATGTTATCAGGAACCTTGAAGCTGTTTCGCTGGACGCGAAAACTTGGAGTAACACCCGTAATCTCATCGAGAACAAGACAGGATAGGCCAATGCCGTATGAAGTGTGAGGGGCTTGCAGCTTGATATCACACCTAGCCTTGATTTGAGAAGTGGCTTTACTTAAGCCAGAAACAGTAACGTTGACTTCGCGAGTTGGAAGCTTCAACTTTTTACACAAATCTGAACGTATAAAGTTCGATTGGGAACCGGAATCCAGCAGGATTCGCACAACATGAGGCGTACCATCATCAGCGATGAGTTTAGCGGTAGCCGTAGGTAAGAGTACCTGAAAAGCATTCGAACAGAATGCAGAAATCGATTGGTTTAGTTCAACAGGGGTTTCTGCCGATATCGCAGATCCTGGTTGACTAGAAGAAGCGTTCTGAGGCTTATCCTCATGAAGAAGTGTGTTGTGCCTTGATTTGCACCTTCTACACGTATATTTGGAGCTACAAAGGCTCGCAAGGTGACCCTGAGTTAGGCAATTAAAGCATACGCGGAGCTCTTTTGCCTTTGACTTTCTGTCAAGAACAGACATCTTGACAAACTTATCGCATTTGTACAAGGAATGAGATCCTTTACAAAGTGGACACGAAGGGGTACCTGACACAAATGATTTCGAATGTACCTTGGAAGACTTTTCGGGTACAAGCTTAACATTTTTTACTTCCAGAGTTTCTAGAAGATTTGCTGTATTTTGTAAGAATTCCTTGAACTCATCAAGATTAGGCAGGTCAGAACTTGACCGGTTTCTAAGGACCTCCCATTCACGAAATGTAGTGGGGTCCAGTTTTTTAGAAACTACATAAATTATAACAAAATCAAGAAGCTCGCTTTCGGTAGCTAATGATTTGATTGCTGCAAAATGCTTGAATAACATATCGCTAATCGTACGTAATTTAGTTGCAGACTCCTTACTGCAAGATTCAAGTTCAAAAATAGCCTTGAGGTGGTTATGAACCAGAATTTTTGGATCATTGTATCGATTGCACAATGCCTCCCAAGCTAGAGTATAATTACCCGCAGTAAACTCTAAACTTTTTATAATTTGGCTTGCATCACCCTGTAAACTAGCCTTTAAGTAATGCAGCTTTTGAATATTAGTTAACGTTTGATTCTCATGAATTAAGCTACTAAATATCTCACGAAATTCTAACCATTCTGACACGTTCCCTGAATATTTGGGAATCGAAATGGCAGGAAGGCGTACAGCTTGATTATTGCAATGTGAACTGCAATTTGAATGCGTTGATCTTACGCTACCATTAGGAGATCCAGAACGATCTGGTGCAACATCAGACTGTTTGTTGTATTCATTAATCAAATATTTAGCTTGTGAGATTGCAAAATAATACGAATCTTCAAATTCAACTTGATGTTGCATTTCAAATTCTGTATCCTTACTGGTTTCTAAAATTTGCTCATGAACCGCATAATATTCTGATAACAAGGTGGCTGTATCATTCAATCTTTCTTGCAATTGAATAATCTGAGCGCTAGATAAGAATTGATCTTCATCATGAATTTCTTGCAAAGATTGAACATGATTTGAAAAACGCGTAAGCTTGCCTTTAATAGAGCCACGTGCTCTTACAAGCGAATCCATAATTGTTGAGATTAAAACAATTTAACAGATCGAACTAACTTTTCGTACGCCTCTGGCGTGAATTTTGTACGCTTCTGGTACGCGGACCCAACGGGTCAACTATCTGTGGTATTTCAGGCAAGATGCTACGTGTGGTAGCCTTACTACTTGCAGAATCTGAAATATTCTTTAATGATAAATCCCTTTCGCACGCCCCTGGCGCGAATTTGTTTATAACGCAGACAGCGCTTGCTAGCAACGCGAGAAACTTGTAGCTTACGACGCAGAAAACGACCTTGGTACAACGCGGGAAACTTGTTGCTACGACGCAGAAAACGACCTTGGTACAACGCGGGATTATTTATGAAACATGCAGGGGATATCGCTAACAAACGTAATAGCTTGGCATTTCACGCAATTAAAATGTTTATATGACTCATAAACCATTTGTTTACGCAATAATACGCAGCTGAAATTATGCACATGTACAAACACAGACGAAATAAACCAAATTTATGCATAGGAAAATCAGGCTTACATTTGATATTGGTGTGTGCCGCCTTGCCGGTTTTCTGTTCCTACTACCGTCTGGCTAGCAGCTGCAATGCCCACGTGCACGAATCTTGGCGTTGATAGCACCGTCTGCTGTCTTCCTTCCTCTCGTTACGGGCACCGCATGCGCCCTCTTCGTTCCACGCGTTGCTGCGAATTTGGACGCTGCTTCCTTGCGGCCGATTGCATGCGATGCAATACAAACTGAATATGCTTTGTACTTGCCTATGACCAATGTTGTCTAATGCTGTCGCTGTTTTGGACCCGCAATGACCTAATGTGGTTTAATCCGGTTCTGTAGGACCAATGTTTGAACACTAATCAGGATCGAAGGTACAATGTTTGTAGCCTTCTCAGTTTTTCGCTATCTGGAAAACCGCTGATCGCCAGCTCGCCTTGGAATTTGTGGACTGTATGATTGTAGGTTTCACTGAATTATACACACGTTGAAAAGCGAAGGTAGTAATTTATTGCCATAAATTAACACGAACAGTTTAACATTTACAAAGAATTAGCTTTCGGAGTGCGGACCGGTTTGCATGCTGCCACTTTGACAGATGAAACGTAAGTGTTTTTGGAATCGGATGCCGGCGAGGCAGTCTACTGCGCACAGTACGAATTCAGAATGTAAGAGAGGCGGCAAAAGTTTATAAAGTCCTTAACAGTGCCTCTCTTTTATTTTCATTTTTATGTCCAATTCGATCTCCTGTTTTTTCAAGGGGTATAAGTGAATTCTTCTTATATTCACAATATTTAAAATTCTACTTTTCTTGACGCCTAAAATACCTTGGAACGTTTGTCTGAGTACAGGAACCACTTCTCTTTACTTTGTAGCTTAAATACAAGATATTGGGCTTATTTCGATTTTCTGCTCGTTTTCTATGCCTCTTTGAATTTTTGAGATTTTCAAGGCGATCCTAGCTCGAACATGACTCTTGCTTTGCATCCTCGAGTCTCGCATTTGTAGTCCTTTTTGCCGTTGTAATTTTCCTTGGATAACGTAAATAAATGACCTTTAAAGACCAATTTTTGACCAGATCGGGATGACTGTAAAAAGTAAAATTCACTTTATGCGTCCATTTTGACGAGGCTGTCACGTGCTACGCGATGCGCACGCACCCTACATTCCGGCGAATAGCTTTCCGGTGAAATACTTATCCGACGAATGGGAATGCCCCGAGCAAAACAACTCCAAAATGCACTTAGCGCATGGCCACTACAACTTGCAGACCATGCAATTTTATCATTTAGAACGCGTGAACCTCCTGCTGGGCACACGGAATCTATTTCTATACGCAGAAATACGAGGGGCGTTCAAAGTGTATTGCAATTCGGGCATTGAAACGACTAATAGCAATTAAATTCATTTATTACTTCTCAATGTAGTCCCCTCTAAGTTCAATACATTTGCCCCACTTCTCCTTTAGCGACGCAATCCCCCGAAAAAAAAAAGTTTCCTCTTGTCCTGCAAACCACGCTTCCGTCTCCTCTTTAAGGCTTTCGTCGTCCGAAAACCGGCGCCCCCGAAGATATTTCTTGAGGTTTCGGAATAAGTAAAAGTCGCTAGGAGCCAGGTCCGGACTGTAAGGTGGGTGGTTAAGTTGTTCGAACCCGCAGTCCTTCAGGGCAGCCTGTGCAACTCTGGCCTTGTGGACTGGAGCATTGTCATGCAGTAGAAAGATCCCTTTGGACAGTTTTCCACGTCTCTTTTCTTTAATTACGCTGCGCAATTTTTTCAAAAGTTGTGCATAATATTCTGCATTAATTGTAGTTTTGTGTGGCATATAATCGATTAAGAGCAGCCCTTGGCAATCCCAAAAAACAGACGCCATGATCTTCCCAGCAGAGGCCTGTGTCTTGAATTTTTTGGTCCTTCGCACTTTGGATCATCTTCAATGCTCTGACGGCCGTGTTTGAATTCTTTAGACCATCTAGTGACCGTAGCATACGAAGGCGCATCCGATCTGTACACTTTCGATAAGCGATCAAAAATTTCCTTTGCATTTACACCCACCCTCTTTACACAAAAACTTGATGACGCTTCGATACTCCAACTTCTTTAAACTACACTCAGCCATATTTCACAACTGACAGAAGGAAAACAAAAGCAGATAGGACAACCAATTTTTGCAAGCAAGGGTAACTAGATCTAATGTATCAAACAAAATTGCACGAAAATCTAAACTTTGCTAGATACCCCCAAATTGCAACACACTTTGAACGCCCCTCGTACATATCTATCGATTGTTTCATACTTATAGGGCAGTATTGGGCTTATGGGCATTAGTGTTGTCAGATGTATTCTAAAAACTGTTCCTTTAGGCAATAGAACCATTACCTGTTAATCCTATAATCCCTCACTTATACCCTTATAATGCCATGTTGTACAGGTTAAATGCGAAGTAGGCATCCACGCTTTTAACAGTGGCATTCAAACATTTTTCTCTAAGTTTAATATAAATAGCCGAAGGGTGAGTGCATTAATTAATTACAAATTATTAGTAGGTCATTTTTATAGAAATAAATTCAGTATAAAATGAAAAAACTCAAAAGTTATGTTTATTAAATTGCAAACAGATGGGAATCATATAATTTATATTAGATTCTAAAATAGTACAAAAGTTATAAACAAGAGCAAACAAAAAGGAAAAATTATAATTACAGTAGATTTAAAAACGGTATAACATTAATAAACATACACTTTTGTTTACAAATTTTGTAAATAAAAATGCACAAACAGTACAGTTCAACTCATTAGACATCACTATCACTTTCTATTTCAGTTTTACTATCGCCGCTGTTTATGTTTATAATAAGTTTTAAGTAATCTTCAAAATATATATCTTTGCTCAACAAACATTCCGTTATCGTTTCTTTGTTAGATGAAGTGTTGGGTACCTGTTCTAATTTCATACTGCGCTAGGGTGTGTTATCCATTACTATCACGGTTTTTTGTGGAATATTCGGGATTAAATGATTTTCGAACCAATTTTTAAATGTTTCGCCGTCTATCTCGTCGTGGTAATCTTGCGAATTTTTCTTTGCTAAAAAAGTCAACTCCGCGCAAGCAACTAACCCATTCTTGCTTCCTGCGTGAACTAAGACAAACCGCGGACCGCGCGAAATTGGAGCTTTTAATCAGGTGGACAACTCCCGAACAAATGCACCCCTGTGCGATTCCACTGTGGTATCTGTCCATTCTTTATTGACGGTATGACCAACATTGACCCACTATTCATCGTGATAAACAATATTGAAATTCTCCCGACGATAACTCCGTATCGCACGAAGATATCTGTGTCTCCACTCAATAATTTCGGGTTTCTCAATCAACATTTCCCTCCTTGTTCTGTTGTGGTACGCAAATCCCGTTTCCTTTAGCAATCTATACAGCGTCGTCTTCAGAAATCTGGTACATCGGCATCAGCGTTGACACTGGCTAAAATAGCGTTTAGCGTAGGAGGTATATTTTAAAGAAAAAAACTATGCACCTTTGTTCGAATTATACCTTCTGCCACTTCGTCGTATTTATTGGAACGGGAGCTCAAAATACGTTCACCTTTTGCACATTTCTTCGGTGGTTCAATCCCAGTGGCTGAAGTGGATGCCTTGCACGCTGTGAATAATGTTCTTTGTGATACACCTGTCATTTCCGACACTTTTATTGTAATGTAGTTAACAGATTCATCTTCCACCATGTTGTTTAAATGATAATACAGTACATTTACCAATAACTGTTTTTCGTGTAAGTTTAACATTTTACCCGTTTTCAATTTGGTGATTCCATCCATAGTTGCAAACAGACTGTATCACATCTCAAATTTCCTCGGATGAAGTGGTTGATCCGGTGAATGAAATTTCTGCCAATGGAGTGATGCTGCGCGGCTGTAGTTGACGCAGGGTTCCACCAGTTTTGTAGGGCTGTAGATACTTGGGCTAAGGTTCCTGTTACACATATTACAGTTATCACAACAGCTAAAACAATTGACCACATATTGCTGTTATTTCTAAAAAATTCTCAATACACAAAATTCTCAATACACAATGTTCCTATCGTTTTGTTACCAAACAAATATAAATTCTTTAACCCAATTTTTCTCTTTTACAAGACAATATAAATTCTTTTGGCCAAGTTTTTCTATATTACAGCACCAATTAATACAATCAGTTATCCTCATTTGTTTACTTATACTTGAATCATTTACTCACGTGTTTCCTACTTTACTCACGTGTTTTCACTGGTTCTACTTACTTAGTTCCACTTATTTACTTTCTTTGTATACTTGTTTCACTTAGGTAATTCCTTTTACGTACTGGTTTCCCCCTGTCGCTATACAGCATTGTAGATGGACGATAGGGGGTGAGAGGGGGGGGACCTCTGAAGATCTAGAGGCCTTTTGGTTAAATTGCTTTACTATCCCTCGCAATAAATGCCCTTAACAGGGTGATTTGGACTCTTGTTGGAAGTTCGCGATCGCTGCGGACTGCCTATTCCCAAGAATTCTCGTGAAGACAAAGTTGAGGTGGATGGATTCTTCGAATAGTTGCGATCGATGCGGGCTGTCCTGGAACGATTTTGGGGTCTTGTTGTAAGTTCGCGATCGCCGCGGACTGCTTTTACGCTAAATTTTCACAGTACAGCCGCATGTCACCCGAACGGGGATTTTCAGGCCGCGATCGCTGCGGACTGCCTATTCCCAAAATTTCTCGTGAGCACAAATTTTAAGTAAATGGAATCCTCGAACTGTAGCCATCGATGCGGGCTGTCCTGGATCAAATTTGCGAGTCGCGATCGCTGCGGACCGCTTCGGCCCAAAAATGGTGTAGTTATGGGCGAAAATCAAAAATGGATCCTGCTCGGGCTTCTGCGCTCCTGATACCCGGGGTAGATTTTTGAACATTAAAACGGCCCGTAGATTAAAAGTTTCTGCGCGAGATTGTTGCCGGTGATAATAGATGACCGTAATTAGTGTCTATTCCAGTCCATGAAATTTATCACACGCGTCCGATAAGTGCGGAATTTTTGGACGCTCGTGTCGAGGTCGGCAAACTGAAACGTTGAAATAATTTGCCGTAGAAATTTCGAAGGATGTTCCCTCTCACTCGATCTCACTAATTCGCGGATCCACAGCACTTGCTTCCACTTGAAATTTGGAACGTAGGTGGACCGTCACAAAGCACATCTGCTGGCACACTCGCGCATGTCACCCGAACCGTACTTGCAATTAGCGGACCGACACGAGCGCTCGGCTCGGCGGCACTTAAGAGAGTGCATGCAAGTCCATGAGCTCCGCAGGAAACCAGAAACTGCACGTGCTGCAAAATACATAAGTTGATTTAATAATAAATTAGTATTTGTGATTAACGTGTAGTGAGCAAGAATTTTAAAAATTTATAAATAAGTGAAAGAAATTTTCCTCAAGAAAAATAGAATCTGTGTTTGTGAAAAAACATCAAGGTTTATTCTTTTTTTTTTATAAATAAGTATGTAAAAATTGAGAGTAATTATATGATAAAAAAATTCAATAACTATTTTTATTTAGTGAGAAGATAAAATAATATTAATTTTAAATAAAAAGGGGGACAAGTTGTCGAGTGAAAAATCTGTGGGAAAAAGAGAACATTATAACTTCTATCGTGGTTGCCAAACGATCGTAAGGTGAAAAATTTAATAAAGTTAAAAAAAATAGTTAAGCACCCCAGTTGAGACATCACCAAATAAAGTTGACAATGGTAACTAAAACTAGACAATGATACTATAAGGTAAGTAAAGTAACAAATATTAAATAATTACCAATGGTGTGTGTAATTTAATCAAAACGTTGAGAATTATTTGTAAACCTTTGTGGATGTAAGTGAAGTTTATGATCATTGAAAAGCATTCAGCCATCACATCAAAATGGATATCATTATTGAAAATTAACCAAAATAACTACAAAGATGAGGATATTATAGTAATGAATAAAGCAAAAATAAAATATTTTATTAACTGTAGTGTGGGAATTTTAACCACTAAGTTGTCAATTATTTGTAAATCTTTATCAATGTATGTGAGGTTTGAGATCGTTAGAGAGTAATCTGAAATTACTTCACTTTGGACATCGCTTTTGAGATTAAACCATAATGGCTTTGAAGAGTTTGGCCAAAGAGTTGAAATTTCTTTGTGAACCCGTATCGACGTAAAAGGGGTTTAAGTTCATTAAAAAGTATTTAATTAATACAACTATTTGGACGTCATTAATGTATTTTATCCAAGGTAGCTAGAAATTTGGATGATGTTATTATAAATTATATACAGTAAATCATATTACTTAATTACCTGTGGTATGGGTATTTTGAATAGAAGTTTGAAATTGATTTGTGACCCATAATAATTAAAAAAGTTCCAACTTTGTTGTATAGTAATTTGTGAAGTATAATTTCTTGGTGTGGAGAGTAAAAGAGGCGAACTCCAACAGTTTCTTATAAATCCAGATAACCCTCTTTGTAAAGTCCTGTGTGACGTGAGTGTAAGGAATTTGTCGCCCTGACAGCCGTATTTTCCTGTTTCAAAGGTGGAGAATACGAAATTAGTTGTTGAAATTTATGAGCAATAAGTGTTACCTTTTCCTTTCGTTTTAACTTGAATTTTGGTAGAGTAAGACGATTTAATTTTAGGTAGTTGGCATTGAAAAGTTAGGTTAGAACTATAAAAGGGGTTGGAAAGTTGAAATTAAGTATAAGTAGTAATTAGTAAATGGTCAAATACCTTTTGAAGAGTCGTGGAAAAGATCACTGTTGATTTTTTGTAATTTCTGCATGTGGTTTTGGTGTTTGAGAGTCGTCAGATTGAGTGTCAATAACCTTTGGTTGTGCAATGAATGGATGATTTCATTAAGAGAATCTATCAAAGGGAGTCGAGTTAAACAATTGTGATAATATTAAAAAGTTGCTTACAAATAGAATCATTCTGAAATTGTAAACATTTTGGCGTGAGGAACAATGACACAGGATATGGTCTTCATTTTGTAAAGAACGTAGCGAAAGTTACGAGAGCAAATTCTGTGCATATTATTAAAAGAATTAAAACCGCGAAATTTGAAAATTTCAATCTATAAAATTTTAAAATTTAAAAGGGAAAATATCTAAAGAGTGATAAACGTAATTAAACATTAACCTTTTCGTGACGGGCTTGGTTTTCATATGCGGTCTCTCAAAACGGGGGTTTTTTGGCTTTACGCAAACATGCGGTTCCCGATAGGGCGTTCTTTTGCGGTCCCCGGAATTACGCTATTTTGCGCTTCCCGATCGCTGGTAAAAATTTGCTAAGTGAGAATAAAAGAAAACAATGGTAAGAAATCAAAAATTTTTATTCATTTTACAATCTAAGAAAAATTAACTCGAAAACTAGTTTTCTTTTAATATAAACTTCACTTCCAGTAAATTTTCAAAGTGTGGTATTTTTCAAAGCAAGGAATTACACATAATGGGACCTCACATTCCGTACAACAATATATTGTTTCCTTTCTCAATTTTTTCTTTGAACAGACGATACATCTTTGGCGCTCTTGTTTATTCTTTACCTCATCTTTCGGCAAATGAGATATAAAATGCCTTGAAATTAGTCTCAGTGGTGACTCAGCATCACTGCCCCTTTTGCTAATGCGGCGAAGTTTTTCTTTATGATATTTTTCTAACAATTCCTCTACTAATTTCAACTGGAAATCTGCTATTGGGAATTTCTCTCCTGTTTTCATCTTGTATACAGCTTGAGCATTTAGGAGGGTGAAAAAATACATTTTTGTACCATTTTATGCTCTTCCTTACAGATTCTATTGAACTCTGCAACATGTCGGTTTTGTCTACTGCTCCCATGTTTGCATTGTAGTCTATGACTAACTTTCGCTTGAAAATATCTTCTTTTGTTCTGGCGTCTTTTTTACCAGTCAGAGCCATTTCTGGTGTATGAAATGTAGATAGTAATCGGACTTCTCGTTTGTCTTGCCATTTTAGAGCCAACAAATTGAAGACCTTGCTGCAATAAGAGGCAGCTCCATTTTCGGCAATTTTACAGGAGCAACAAAAAACTGTCCTATGCTTCAAATCTGATTTATTTGTAGGACATTAAAATAAAAATTGCTTCTTTATGTCGCCAGAGAGCGAGTCAAGATGGCCTTAATATTAATTTTTTTAAATTTGTAGTTGCCTCGTTGTTGCCACCAAGATACAAAAAAGGGTAACATGAAGTAAAAAATATGAGAAAATTTCTAATAAATGAAACTTTATTTTTGAATAAACTGAAAAATACAAAAATATAAGACACTAGTACTATCATTCCGCATCACTGCAACTATCATCATCGGTGTACTTTGTTTCGTTTCCATCTTCATCTGCGAAACCTTCTGCTTTCATACTCATTGACTAGTTTCATTATATTTTCGAGTTTAACCGCTTTTAAAACCAAATGACTATCATAAACACGTGAATTTGGCAGTATAGGTACATTATTATTAGTTCGGGTTAGAGTAAATTGCGAATATATTGGTAAATTAGATGTCATGGAGCACTGTATTACGAGTTTACTTGAATCGTATGTAATAAGTCTGTACTTTGATATGGCGAATCTCTCTTTCTTTTTATTAATACCTATATTCTTTTTAAAAAATGCTTCAAAATGTTCCACATAATTTAGAATCATCTGCGTTACTGGTATTACATTAAATATTCTGGAAGATTTTTTGAAATGGTTGAAGTATTCATTTGGTAAAAAAACTTTTTCTATTTTTCTTATGGACTTTTCAACCACTCCAAAACACCTGTCGCATGGCAGGAAACTATGGCCTGGCTCAGGATAGCGATGAACAACTTTTTCAATACTATTTCCACCACTGTGAACCAACGAATACAGAAAACGAACAAGAGAGATGTTCTTATTTTGGGCTGCACAGTTGTCTGAGAAAATGTACAGAGTCGTCACATTTTTATCGAGAATATTTTCAATGTAATGGTGCAAAAAACTAATCGGTTCATTTGGTGTTTTTTTCCCGGTTATTTCGTCATACATTAAAAAATGGGCTTTTCCAAATTTGGCAGAGTGTATGCAAAAATTAAAAACCCAGAGCTGCCGCAAATAAAAGGCACCTCCTGAGGGCACCTTAGGTAATGGGACGTTTTGTTGGTAGTCGAAACACAAGACGTCAACTTTTGGATTTTCTTTTGCCAACTTGCTTTTTTCACGTAAATCATCATAAAAAACAGAAGCTTTCTTTAGATGTAGAGCTTTCTGTAGGTTAATGGCATTTAATTCGTCAGGTGGCCCTTTGATTTTTAATTTATTTTCCAACTTCGCATGTTTGACAGGTGTCACTACGCGGATGACCGAATGAATAGTTGCTGTAGTTCACTTTAAAATACCTGAAGAAAAAATCGTATGATACAACAGCCTTTGGACCGTTTTCTTTTTTATCCTGCAAACATTTGTATACTTCTGGTTGATAAAACTCCAGATAAAGCTCATAGATCTTTTTTATGTTTATATCAGGACACAGATAGTAGCGTTTAAGATTCTTCGTCCTACTGTAATGGGAGGACCTTCGTGGAAATTTTTGAATGTGGCAATCTATTTGATTTATTATTTCATCAGAAACAGCATTAGGACGATTAGCGTGTCTTCCTCTCATATCCACTGGTGCAGACGTTTTGCTTTTTTTGCCTATATGAGATGCTAATATTTCAACTCTTTTTCTAGAGACTGCATGAATAGCACAAAACGCTTTTTTGCATACGTCGATATTGGTAGTACCAAGTCGGACCTGCAAATAATAACAAAAAATATGAAGAAACTTTACCTTTTTATTAAAAAGACGAAACCAACCTTATACTTGTTAGACATTGTACGAGGACGTCCACTACCAGATTTGGCACGTTTGCGTTTTATATCAAAACATGTTATTAAACCACACAAGTACTCATCTTGCCCTGTCTTGGATCCTATTTGGTAGAAACTATTAAAAATTCTCGTGCGTTGATCGACTGAAACCTTTTCAAAACACTTCCATCTGCAGTTGCAGTCATTGCCAATTTCCTTCTTTTTTATCAACTTTCCTCTGGTACTGATATATTCTTTGCCTTCTGTTCTCATCAGCTTGCTTACATTTCGTTTCCACATGTTTGAATCTACAGATTTCCTTTTCTTAACCTTACTTGTAGTGTCTCCCTCTCCTGTATTTCTAACATTCTCCTGGCCGCTTTCGTCGTTATTGCTATGACTACTAGTGCTAGGCAAATAATTTTCCGAAGAAGAAACACTACTTTCATCACTTTCTGAACTCATTTTTGCAAAATCATACAAGCCGAACCCACTACACTTCACCAACGCATTTGATGCTTGAAACGGACACGCCACCTGGTGTATTAGCAACAGTGACGCTGACAGAATATTTTTATTTGGTGCAAGAACGAGGAACTCCAGGAGCTGCCTCTGTTTTGCACCAAATGGTAATGGGTGGTAGCTGCAATTCCTATAGCCACACAGCTATTTATTGTTACTGTTACCTCGTTGTTGCACTAATAGACGAAGCTCTTTTTAGCCCATCAAAACACGCATCTAACCCATTTTCGCTGGAAATTGGAGCTGCCTCCTTATTGCAGCAAGGTCTTCAATTATCAGTAATAATACCACGAGACGACTGTGAATTATCAAAAATACTTTTGCTTTCTCACGAAACGGGTTGCTTAGAAACAACACGAGCCGAAGGCGAGTGGTGTTTCTACAAAGCAACCCGTTGAGATTGGAAGCAAAAGTATTCGATAATTCTTAGTCGTCGAGTGAGTATTCGATTAGATTATACCATATTATACCATATACCATATTATACCATATAGAAAAAGACCTTCACATTATAATTGAATTTGTATTTTTTTCCTGTATTCAGTGTCCCAGATACGACAGCAAATAGCATTTTTATTATGGAGAAATTGTTAACTAATCATCAACTGCATCTGCTCCAATGCTAACAGCAAAAGAAAACCGTTAATTTAGTTTTTATTTGACAATCCTAATAAAGTTAGGGCCAACGATTTGGGAAACATGAATACACTGCAATTTTTTTACTTCCATCGGTTCTACGCTACTTAACTTCGTCAATAATGATTGAAACACTTAGTAAATTATTATTTATTTGTAATTCAATAATTTTAATATAAACAAAAATAACTATTTGGATTCTAGTATATTGAGCTCCCTCTCTTTTAATTTTAACTCGATTTCTTTCAGGTGTAGTTCTTCTTTTTTGTTCTTCACCTCTAAAAGACTAATCTTCAACTCCATTTCTTTTAAATGTAGCTGCTGCTGTTGGATTTCAGCTGATCCAACGTTACTGTGGAACGCCTGCAGAATATCTAATGTTGTTTTCTGCCCGGCAGCAAACGCTCCTGCAGCTTTCTGTAGCGTTGAGGATTTATCTGCAACAAACAAGCAAATTATTATTAATATGGATTTTAATTGCATTTACGTTATCTACTTCATTAATGTGAATGGTTTACCTTTGTAGAGCAATTGTTTTTTTGCCAATGGTTCTGGTTGTTCCTCGGCAAATGGTCGCTTGACAAGTGGTGAACATCTCACGGGAGCTGATGTAGATGGTTGTGGAGGAACTGGTGCTGGTGTCGGGGGTTGTGGAGGAATTGGTGAAATCGGAAGAGGGTTAACATCTATGATTTCTTCATCTTCCGCAATAAACCCTATTTCGCCCACTTGGTCAACCCCCTTCACCGATATCCACGTCAATAAACCCATCAGTTTCTCCTCGGGTGGTGTTAATTTTTTGTTTTCATCTTCACCTCCCGCTGTCACTCGTTGCGCTTTAACAATTTCTCTCGCTTTCTTCCGTGTATGACATTTCCAATCGATATCAGTCTAAAATAAATATTAAAAATTATAAAAAATTATAAAAAATACAATAACATCCTAACCTATATGTACCAGCCACCGATTAAAAGGTAAACCAAACTGCCCGCGTCCAATAATTGTAAAATTTGTAAGGAGAGATGTTAGAGATGAAATATTTCGCTGCAAAAAGCAACTGAAAAACACCAGAATAATAATAACGGAAGATCTTACCAAACTGCGTTCTCAACTGCTAAAAGAAATTACATCCAAATTTGGAAGAGGAAATGTGTGGACTAGGAATGGTGCCATTCTCACAAAAGAAGGAGATAAGATAATTAAGTTTACAAACACCAGATCCTACAATGATCATCTTAATAAAAGTAAATAAATAAATGAACCAAGCTCCACGCTATAATTCTACCTTGAATCCTTCGATGTGCATTTGAATATAAATTTTATTTTAAAATATCGTCGATGCATTCCATACAGCTGATAAAATATTAAGCAGTCGCCTGTTGATAATAACTATAAAGGGTTTGTCAGCTGTATGAGAACACATTTATAGTGATAAAAATTATTATTGATTTCCTAAACAATAAATTTTATTTTGTTTTTCGAATGTATATTTTTATTTGCTTTATTTTTGTAGCCTTCCATGTTTTTATGTTACGTTTGATCAGTAAGCGGCACTGCATAGTATAATCTAGCCAGCAAACATAGCCGAATATGGATATTTACAGGATCTGGATACACATGAAGGGGTGAGGGGTGAGTCACTAGATGACATTGATAAGCTTAACAATTTATTCAGAAATAATGCACATAAAATAAATTTCAATCTATTTCACATGAATATTCGTAGCATACAACGCAACTTTGATGAATTGATAGTATTATTACAAAGTTATAATTTTTATTTCGATATCATTGTTCTTTCTGAAACATGGGGTATTATTGATTTAAACGACTTCGCAATTGAAGGTTATAATATCTTTTATAATGAAGCAAGCCTTAATCAAAATGACGGGCTAATCATATATACGCGAAATGGGATAACACCAATTATTGAAAATCATAGATACACGCAGGTAACATTTACGAGTGTAAAATTTAGATTTAATAATAACACATATTTTATCTTAGCAATGTACAGGCCTCCTACATCTGACAAAAACGGGTTTATAAATGACTTAAAGGCAGTTCTTGATGCTACTAACAATCACTGTCACTTAAACATATTATTGGGCGACATAAATCTAGATATTCTTAAACCAACAGATCCATATGTAAGTGAATACACTAACGAACTAACTGGTAGGGGCTACGAATCATTAATAAATCGTCCCACGAGAGTTAATAATGAAACGACAACATGCCTAGATCACATATTCCTAAAAAAACTACAGATAACTTCTAAAAATATAGTACTTCCGATGGTGTTTGAGTCAGTGGTTACCGACCACTTCACTACTTTATTACAAATCCAATATCATGAAAATACGGGCGATCACAAACAACTAGACAGTGGGTACACTAAAAAATATGTTAATTTTACAAGCGTAAAGGATTGTTTTCAGAGAGATGTCTGGGCAGAATTATATAATCAAGTAAATGTTAATGATTCATTTCTCCAATTCACTACAATTTTAAGTAATATAATCAACCAATGTACAGAAATTCAACAGGTTCAATCGAAAAATAAAAAACTCAAACCGTGGATTACTCTTGGATTGATTAAATCCATCTCCATAAGAGATAAACTTAAGAAAAGGCTTTCACGTAATCAAAATAACACTGAGTTACAGAGTGAATACAAAACTTACCGAAACTATCTGACAAAACTTATAACAAAAACAAAACAGATATATTATAAAAAATAAATTGATAATGCAAAAAAGGATTCTCAAAAAATTTGGAAAGTAATAAGAAAGTCGATAAATATAAATAAAGATAACAACAGCAAAATTTTTGAAATAGCAGAAAATAACACAATATTATCCGATCCACTGATAGTTGCGAATAAATTTAATCAATATTTTTCATTTATTGGCTCGACAATGGCAAATTCAATACAAAATGAGGGTGGTACTGTTGACACAAATACTATCGCGAATGTTAACCAATATTTTAACCATTGTAATTCACTGTTTTTATTACCAGTTAACGAACAAGAAATTGATGAACACATTACTAGCTTGAAGAACAACTCGGCTTGTGGTTTGGATGGGATATCAGTTTCCTTTATAAAAACATTTAAAGCCCATCTGATAAGTCCATTAATGTTTCTAATTAATTCTGCATATGAAAACGGTATTTTTCCAGAAATTTTAAAGGAATCTGTTATTACACCCATTTATAAATCAGGTAATCACCATGAACTAAACAATTACAGGCCTATTTCAGTAACCAGTCCAATAGCAAAAATATTTGAAAAAACATTAAAAAAGAGACTATGCAATTTTCTTAACAAACATAGTGTTATATCTCCACAACAATTTGGGTTTCGTGAAAAAATTTCAACAGAAAATGCCATATTTCATGTAACTGATAAAATATATACAGCATTAAACAAAAAACAGAAAGTAATTGCAATATTTTTAGATCTGGCAAAAGCCTTTGACACCGTATCTCATAACATTTTATTAAACAAATTAGAAAACTATGGTGTAAGAGGAATAGCTTTAGAACTATTTAAAAGTTATCTATCGGGCAGAAAGCAAGCCACAAAAATTCATAATACGGTTAGTTCGCAAGAATTAGTAACCTGTGGCGTACCACAGGGAACTGTTCTTGGTCCAATCCTTTTTCTAATCTACTTCAATAGTTTATTGTTGTGTGATACTGGGGGTGAAATCGTTTCATATGCTGATGACACTGTATTAATATTTAGCGATGACTGCTGGGATGATGTTGCCAAAAAAGCAGAAGAGGGACTGTACACGGTCAAATGTTGGTTAAACAAAAACTTGCTTACATTAAACAAAGATAAAACTAAATATATAGCCTTTTCATCTAACATAACAGGACAGCCTCACTATAACAAATTAATTTTACATATGAATTGCAATCGTATAAACTGCCACTGTTCAACATATATATACCAAACTGCAGAAATTAAATATTTAGGGCTAATAATAGACAGCCATCTTAAATGGAATAAACATATAGAATATACACACAATAGATTTAAAAAATTAATATACAAATTTTACCAATTACGATCAATACTACATAAAAATATACTAATCTCAACATATAAAGCTTTAGTGGAGTCTGTACTACAATACGGGATCATCGTTTGGGGCAGTGCATATTCAATAACGTTAAATACCTTACAAGTAGCACAATCGTTATTCTCTGAAGTTAGATTGCTAGATGTGGGTGGACTATACATTCTAAAAGTCATAAAATTTTATTACACTAACCCTGCATTACAAACTAAAGTATCACACATCTATGACACTCGAGCCCAAACAATTGACAATCTTAATGTACCCAATACAAAATTCACTTTACAACAAAGATCTATTAGATATATTGGCCCGAAACTCTTCAATTCCGTACCGATAGAATTAAAACAAATTAATAATTACAACCTATTTTCTAAAAAGATATCTACCTATGTTCTTGAAAATGCAAATCGATTAAAAGACGCATTAATTATAATCATATAAATAATTGTACATTATAACCTCAGTAGTGTTCCCCTGTCTCTCTTTCACGTAGTGTCCTGGTCTTGTATTACTTAAGTTCTATTCTGTTAAACTAAAATTAGAAGTAAACATGAACAATCCTTATACCTTAAAACTTCCGCAGGTGCACAACACAATCCCATTAGGGATTAGGTGCAAGTGAAATGAATAGTTACACCTATGTTTGCAAAATGTATGTAATAGCATGTAATAGCATATTATATATATACCTTCTTCCACTGCACCTTTGTTTTCACTGGGCCTAAACCGCAACTATTTAAAAGCCCAGTGAGATCATCCCACAAGGATTCAATCAAATTATTTTCTGCCTCTGCAGGTTTGGTTTTCCCATGTAATAAAACTCTGTTGGCCGCTAAAAAGTCGACCAATACATTTAGCTGCTCTTGACACGTTTTCTTTTTTGCTGCGTTCATGTTTACTACCAACTGGAACCTCGTGTTGTAACAGCAAATAAATTGAAATTGAAATAACATGTTGGACCGTTGCTGCTCAGTTGTTTTTCAAACGGTACCTTTTTGTTCCGTGGCGCCTGCGCCCGTCAGACTGCGCCTGCGTTAAAGCTTATTTTCGCTTGCTAATGCAGCGTTGCCAGATCTATGTAAACAGCCACCGATAGAAATCGTCTGAGCGCGAGTAACCGACTTCTATCACGGTTAGTGAATACCAAAAATTGTAAACTGTAAGCGCAGTAGAAGTCGGTAAAATCGATTCGTAAACATTCCGATCCGATTTGACCACTTCTATTCGATCCAAGGAAAGTTAGGGAATCGGGATGATTCTTATCAAGAATGATGTCACTTGATAAGGTTACTTTGTATTCCGCCACAGATGTTTCATCTATCACGGTAGCAGATAATGAACATAAATTTCTGCAGTTGAGGTCGTTAGCATGAAATTCTATTTTTATATGCGGTGTGATAATGTAAAGTTATTATTGAATTTGAAAAATCAATGACTGCTAAGGTGGTTTTCAGAAATTGTACACCTAAAATTAATGGTTCCGCTGGTTTTCAACAACTAAAGCTTTTATATCAATAACTACATTTTCTAAAGAGACAGAAATATTTGCTTCTCCTAATACAGAAACTTTGTGGTTGCCTGCTGTGGTTAACCTAATTTGAACTTTTGTTAAAGGAATATTTTTCACAAAATCTGCATGCACTATGTTATAATAACTACCTGTGTCAACTATAATTGAAACGTTTGTAAGGAATATCTTGCCAATAATCGATAACATTTTGCTAGAAGTTGTGTTAATATTGAAAGAAGGTGAAATTTGTTCAGCGACACGCACGGTTTCATTTATTTATTTATTTATTTTGTTCTTTGGGGCAAAAACAGGCTAAGCCCAGTGAATTGCCCACTACAATTTATACAAGATAACAAACTTAAAAATTAATTCAATTTAACATAAGTAATAGTAAAAAAAAACAAGGAAATACTGAATAAAATGATTAGAAACTGAAATTAAGAAGAACAAAAATATGTATAAATTCTAGACTTAAACATTGACAAGGTCATAGCAAATATGTCGACGTCGGCATTTAAGGAATTGTATAATACAGCAAATCTGTTTAAGGGGCTGTAAGCGGCGGCGTTAGTGTTACACAACTCCAGATGGAGAGTTTCGGATCGCCTTAGCATTCTAGAAGGAATATTAATAGAAACTTTATATAACAGTTCAGGACAATCCAAAGCTCCATTTAAAATTTTGTGCAGCACCAACAGATCACATACCTTCCGTCGATTCTCTAACGTCGGCATATTGTATTTAATACAATAGTCGCGGTACGAAAACGGGCAACGATTATTCTCTTTATATGCTACATATTTGATAAATTTAATTTGAATTCTCTCGATATTACTTATATATGATATATATAAAGGATTCCAAACCGAGGATGCGTATTGAATTTTACTGACAACAAACGAGTAGTATAGACATTTAATCGCAGTGACCGAGGTGAACAACTTTGTTGCACGTTTAATAAATCCCAGTAATTTTAAGGAATCCTGAGTAACATGAGAAATATGTGCACGAAATAAAAGCTTACAATCCATTAAAATACCTAGATCTCGAACTTCTACAGCACGCTTAATTAAATAAATATTGTAATATTTAGTAAAATAATAATTAAAACAGTGTGGATTGATATTCCTGGTAAAGGAAATGACGTAACACTTATCGAGATTAAGAAACAGTCTATTTACTTTGCAATAATCAACTAAACTATACAAATCGCTTTGAAGCAGTATGGAATCCTGAGCAGATCTTATAGGCATATACATATAATTTCAGATCGTCGGCGAACAACAGAAAATTGCAATGTCGGATGTAATCAATTATATCATTTATGTAAATAAGGAAAAGTAATGGGCCAATATGCGAACCTTGTGGTATTCCAGAAGTAGTATGAAAAAATTTGGATTGAAACCCATTTACAGTCACAGCTTGCGATCTGTTCGATATATAGGAACAGAGCAATCTCAGCAGAGAACCGTGGACACCGACTCCATCAAGTTTGGTTCTTAATATGTTATGATCTAATTTATCAAAAGCCTTGCTAAAGTCGGTGTACACGGCATCCACCTGGATCCTCCTGTCCGTAAAAGAAGATAAATAATCTACGTATTGCAGTAAATTAGTTACAACCGATTTGCCCAGAACAAACCCGTGCTGGTTAGGGATTATATATGATTTTAAAGAATATTTTAAATGATTATTTACAATTGATTCAAAAACTTTTCCAAAACACGATAATTTGGATATAGGCCTATAATTTCTGACATTATCTTTCATTCCCGATTTGAAGATTGGCGTAATGAACGATTTTTTCCAAATATCAGGAAACACACCCTGTTTCAAGGATTTATTAAAAATAATTGAAAGTGGAACCTTCAAGGTCTGTGCAGAATTTAATAGGAAAACGGGAGGCAAACCGTCGGGACCGGGGCTCTTGGTAACATCCATAGTAATTAGTTTATCAAATATTTCTGATTCTGAAATACTCAAGCAACACAGAGAATGATTAGTATTATCAGTAACATTATTTATAGAATCATCAATAGGAGCAGGAAGTTCGTAGACAGAATTAAAGTAGTCTGAGAATAAATTTGCAATTTCAATGCCAGTATGAGCAGACACGTCATCATAAAACATAATATTTAGAATGCCATTCCCTCTTTTACGATTATTAATAAATGTCCAAAACTGTTTAGGATTTGAGGCGATCGATGTCTCAGTTTTATTGATGTATTTGGTGTAATCAAGTCTAATCAGTTCTTTCGATCTAGTTCTTAGTCGTTTAAATGCAAGGTTATCTAATTCATTTTTATATTTTTTCAATGTTTTAAGAAATTTTAGTTTTTCATTAACTGTTTTAATTGTGGAACTTGAGAACCATCTGGGAAAACGCTTAGCAGAGGTTTTACGAGACGGCACAAAATCTCTTATAGCTTCATTCAAAACATTATAAAATATAACGACAGCTGCATTCACATGCATGTTGGATAACTCAACTTCCCAGCTGACGTTTGAAATTGCAGCATTGATAGAATTGTAATCCGCTGAATTGAAAAACAATTTAACATGGTCCTTATGACGCAAGTTCTTAATTACCGTAAGGGTAAGCGAAATTTCAATAGCAGTGTGATATAACACATCCTCAGGGACTAGGGGAGAAGAACACTTTGACACTGATCTGATTATGTAATCATTACTCAAAACAAGATCCAAAACTTTACCATGAGACCCCGAAAATTTATTAAACTGCATCATCCCAGTAAATGATAAAGCGTCCAAGAATTCAATCGATTTGTTGTCAGTATAATTAGTTGGAATTAAATTAGAATGACTGCTTTGAGACCACGATATTTGTGGGAGATTAAAATATCCTACGATTACAAATTTATATTCAGGGGCAGTATCATTTATCACAACTTGCAATTTACTTAGAAAACATTGTAAAGCATAATTATCCTGGGGAGGAATATATACACAGCAAATAAAAAGGCGACAGCAAGGAATAGACACCCACAAATCTTCGCAATCACTTTCCCATTTAAACTGTCTTACATTTACAATTTGCTTATTAATTGCGATCAAGACGCCACCGCCATCCGACTTACAAGAACTAGTGCTAGAGCGGTCTCTGCGATGAACAATGTAATTTGAATCAAAAAGTTCCTCACTAAATACATTCGTGTTAAGCCATGTTTCGCTTATGCAGATAACGTCATAATCACTATCGGCAGACGATGCAAACAACTGGTGGGACTTTGTACGAAGTCCGCGAACGTTTTGATAATAAAGTGAAATATTATCCATAATAACAATACAACACAATAAACAATTGAATAAACATATTACACCTTCTCAACGTCCGCAAGGTTACAGGTGGCCACTTCTGGTGTTTAAGAATGAACTGGTGAACAAACTCCTTCTTCATGGAGTTCACCAGGCCTACAATGTCTTCCGGGGTCACCGGGTTGCGTTGAAGAGTCCGTTTCCTTAATTTATCATTCCCTAAGGGGGTGTCAATGTCCGGATGTCCGAGGAGCTTCGACATTGAGGAGAGCTCTAGGGATTCGTGTGCAACTGTATTAAAGACCCCTCGCAAAGTAACGACATGAGAATTCTTGATGAGTTTTTCTTTAGTAAGCTCACTAAGAATCTGCATTATCGGGGTATCATTGTCGAATAATTTTTCCTGGGCAAGAATGAATCCACTAGCAATGCCGTCGAAATTCTTGAAGACAGTATAGGCATTGTTGCCAATAGACTTAACTAATGAGACCATCATTGAGAGTAGTGATAACTGAGACTTATAGAACCCGTCTGACCAGATTTGGGATGAGAATAGCCACCTTATGATTAGAGCATTAAAGGTCTCATGAACTTTGTTATGGATCATAGTGAACTGATCAAGAGGGATTAGGAACTTGTGCTCATCAATTATGAGAATCGACTTGAATTTCCCGATCACTAGAGATAGATTGAGATCTTTGATGTCAATGCGGTGACCTTCCTTGATATCCTTAAAGGATTTCCATCGGTACTGATTCATAGCCTCTAGAATTATGTCGACTATATAACTAGCTTGGAAGAAAAGAATGACGTCTTTCGGGATCTTGACTAACTTCCTCTCAAAAGCCTCCTCCGAATCATAATACTTACTTCGCATAGATGTCGGACAAGAACTAAAAAGATGTTCTTCTTGAATAGTTAAGGGTGGTTCCCATCGTGTCGCCTCTGTCCGTTTGGGGCTGGGCTGTTAGAACGAGAAAACGTTACCCTACGTTGATAATTTCTAGGAAATTGATTTCGTCCTCGCGAATTAGGTTGTCGGGAAAATGAAGTAGCATGGCCGGTATCACGGCGGCAATCAACTGAATAGTGACCTGGACGGTGGCACGTTAAACAAACAGGTCGTCCGTCAGGTGTGCGAGAATTATTAAATCGACGCCCTCCTCGGGTTGCGTGTCTATTTGGCGTCGGAGCGTGCTCGCTATTTGCATCATTTACCGTAAAGAGCGAAGCTGTATGCTGTGCTAGAACATCCTGCATGGCGAGATTTTGCATATCCGCCAAGCGAAAAACTACATCGCGGAAAGAAGCCTCAGTAAGGGTATTATCCGAGGGACCAAAAATATGAAATGTGGTGCTATAAATTGGCTGTAACCCCTGTTCAAAATAGTCGCGGAGATCGGCTATTGATATTTTCGGAATGATTTAATCGGTAATTTCAAGTAAACCGTAGTAATAATGCAATAAATATTAATTTGTTTGTTGTTTATTATGAAATAAACGTTTTTTTCGCGGCGCGGAGTGTTGAGTGACCTTCAAACTGATAATTAAAATCGTCGGTAATTGACTTCCAAGTTTTATTTGCATTATACCAAGTGTTGGCGGTTCCATTTAGAAAATTCTCTAAATGTCGAACTTTACTGTATCACCCCAATTATTACAATTGGCGCAACGTTCAAAATCTTGCAAAAAAGTAATACAATTCGAGACACCCGGGATAAAAGACAGAGGACTGACAAATTTAGGATAAATAGCTGTGAATTTACAATATTTTGAGTATCCCGAAGGGTTCTTTCTTGCACATTATTAGTTTTGTTAGGCATATTGTCGGTTACAGGAAAAGTATTAATCGGAATTTTGACGTCTTCTACAGGGTTTTGCGGCAACATTTCGGCACTACTTTCAGAATTTATATCAGCTAGAGTTGGATCAGATAAAGTAACTTCAATGTTATGTTCATTTACTGAAATATAAAACGGTTCTAGTAGCGTTTTGAAAATTAATTAATTGTGACATGTCTGGGGAAGGAATATTGTAAACTGTTTCGGTATCTTTGGATGTAGTTAACTCGCTATTAGAAGGGCTAGTTGATCTGAACGGAGGAGGTGACCGTAAGGTATTCTTTGGTTGGAAAATAGTGGAATCTAAGGGTGGTTTAAGAACAGCATTTCTGGTAGGGTATCGATGTTTAGGGGTACTAGCAGCGGATTTGTTTTCTGGAGAAGGCATCGCAAGCAAAAGTATTCATAATTATGGTATGTAGTTTTATTACAATTATTTCAAGTGGAAGGTTGAAGAATGAAAATTACTGAAATATACTAAGCAATTACTAGGCCCAAAAAATAGCACGGCAGCCTCCACCATTTGCTACGACTCGGGGGTTCGAGCTCATTGTTGCAAGAGGCAGTGGTAGCTTATTTTGGGATCGATAAAGCATGCCAATATTATAAATAAAAGCAATTTATTTAAGTTGTAACTTACATAGTTCTAGCCAGTTTCGTTTGGTACTCAACGAAACGAATATTTTTTAAAAACTTTATTTAACCATGAAGTATTTACAAACATGGGAGCTTAAGCTACCTTGAGACTTCTTTACACTAAGAGCAGCAAACATCTATCTAATCTATGTTATGCTAGCTTGCAAGTGATTAGCGGCGATTGCCGGCACATGTGGCGCTGAATAGACTATTCTAATAATATAATTCCTCCCTTCTTAAAGTCTGTGATAACGTTTTCAAAGCGTTATTACAGCTTACAATCAAACTTTTACATTTTATACAATTTAAAACGATACATTTTATGCATAATGGAATAATACGTCTCTTTAGAATGATTTATGAATGATTACAATCTTTATTTAGAAAGTCAATAAGTTTGATTTTTAAGGAGTTGCGCTTAACATACATATATAAAAATAAACTTATAGCTAGCAATATAATTATTATGGTAAGAATAATTGATGACACACTTAAGGGATTCGAATTAATATGATCAACAGGTCTTAGCGCGAGTTTTTGATCATTTAATTTTATTTGATCTCTGGTTAACTTTTGGGTGTTGATAGGAATCAAATCGATTTTTGAAATATTGATATGCTTTGATTTGGAAATTGTTATCTTGTCGATACTTGGAATTTTCAGATCGACAACTTTATTTGAAATAATTTTGGCTGTGAATAACATATGTTCGTGATTTACGAGAACAATGCAATCCGGGGTTAAATGCATAATTTTGGAGCCAAGCAATTCCTTTCTAAAATTTTGATTGTTACATTTAATATCTAATATAGCCTTAGAGGGTGAAGTTATTAACCATGTGGCTGGATTAATTTGTGATATTTTAATGTCTGTAAGATCGAATAAATATGGAGTACACGTTTGATTATTGTTAAATGAAAGCAGTTGCGTTTCACATAATTTTTCGTTAGGAATTTCAAAGTGGTTATTTTGGTTGCAAAAGTAAGTATCTGAAGTTACTAACTTGCAGTGATCAGTTTCTATGGGGATACTGATTTTAACGTTAAATAACAAAGTATTGTAAGTTGGTATGATCATGCGAAATTGTTGATTTTTAATAAATATTGGAAAAGGTATCAGTGGTATCATCTGATATCTATTAGGTTTAGAGGTTAGTGGGACTTCGAAAATAAATGTGATTTTATTATTAATCTGATATACTTTAGTAATGATAATTGATTCATACAAGTGCAAGTATTTAAAGTCTGCGGGATAAGGAATAGTTAATGTTTTTTCTGATATATCATTAAGATAATTAGAAATTTCATTTAAATTTTGAATCAAATCGTTATTGTCAATTAGTGACATATGCATCTGCTGGTATTGGGCAAAAGTTAGCGCGTTTTCTAACTCTGCAAATATGTTTATAAATAATTGTAAGGATTGAATTGCTTCCATTAAAATTGTTCTTACAGTATATGAGGCAATGGTATTTTGTATTTCATCGTTTTCCAAAATGATTCTATTAATTTTGTCACTTAGTAATAACTGGTTTTTCGCTAGATCGTTTACTACCGAAATTGTGTCGTTTAAGACTTTAGTTTGTTCCAACAAAATATCTTTGTGTACTTCATTACTTTTTTGTAATTTAGCAATTGCTGTTTCATATCTAATTCCATCATTTACATCAAGATTGCCGGTTAAAAATTTAATAACTGATCCTAGGCCGTCAATGAGTCCACGTTTCTTAATTTTGTGTTCCATTTCAGGAAATAGTTGATTAAGGAGTCTGTCAGCTTTTTCTAAATATTGTTTTATAATTAATAGGATATTATTATGATTAATTAAAATGTCTTCAATTTTCTTGAAATGCCTGTGTTCAGCGGGGAAGTTTAAATCTTCAAGGAGCATAATAGTTTTGATTAGGTTACTTCTAAGTGTGCCATAATTTATAAGCATGGGTGTATAATCTATATTTTTGATTAACGTAAATTCGCTTTCCTTTAGAATAGCGTTACCTAAATTTAAAGGGTATAGTCCGGGGTTGTCTTCGAGGTTTTTGATAGTTACGTCGCCGGTCACATATTGGATTGTGAGGGCGCACAGGATTGTGAGGATGATTGACCTGTAAAAGGCAATAATTCATTAATATGCCTTTTGATTTTAGGTCCGTTGTTGACGGGTGTTAATTCGTAAATGTCATGTTCGAGAATTTGGGAAATGACAAAGGGTCCAGTAAATTTTGGTTCTTTTTTATTTCTAAAATTGGTTTTTATGAATACTTGATCTTCTAATCTAAAAGTTTTAGTTTTACGGGTTGGATTCAATTTCAAGTTGCGTTTTGCTTTAGTTTCCGTTTGTTTGTCCTGTAGGGTTTTATATAAGTTTTTCATTTTTGTCTTATGTTCTGACAGATAATCGTGATAGTACGATTTCGTATAGTCAATATCAAAGGGATTTTTGATTTCCGTGTGTCCAAATACTATCTCAAATGGTGTTAGTTTAAGATTGGAGTGTATAGTGTGATTGTATGCCAAGATACAATATTGTATTTTTTGATGTTCGGGTATATTTGTTAATAATCGGTAATGTTCGATAATGGTTGAATGTAAGCGTTCAACTAACGAATTTGACTGGTGATGGTGAGGGGTTGTTGTGTGTAACTGAATTTTGTGTATGGCTATAAAATCTTTGAAAATTTGTTTATTGAATTCTCCATCAGCAACGATCGTATCAGGTGCTGTGAAAGTGCATATATATTTGAATAATTGTTCGATGACATCGGTTAGATTATGTGATTTAATAAAATAGGCTTGTGCGAATTTTGAGAAAGAATCAATTATGGAAGTAGCTTCTATTTCCAATTCGGAATATATCGAGGTGTATTGTATGAAATGGTCTGCTTTGAGTGGGTGTGAGTTGTAAGGGCTGTTTTGTCGGATTTCTATTATATTTTTGCATTTTGCAAGTTTGACAATTATTGATAAAGTCAGTGATATCTCTGCTAATGCTTTTCCAATAATATTTACGTTTAATATGCTCGATTGTTTCAGTTATACCTCGATGGTTTGTTTTTCCTAAATGATAATTTTGCATTTGAATTCGTCGTTCTTCTGGTTTTATAATGTAAGTTACTTGGGTTGTACAGCGGTGAAATTTAGGTGTGTTTTGATTAATTATATCTTTTAAGAAATTTGAAAAGTCTAAGTAAAGTGCGTCGTCAGAAAAATAACAATGATAGTGTGTGTTTGGCTCACAATGTTCAATAAGCAATCTATTGAACATATCTACTTTATTCATGTCGTTAACAAATACTGAGTAATGTGTGATGCCGTCGTATTTTGTAATTTGAATTTTTCTCGGTAAATTAGCGCTTATAAATTCAATTTGATTTTTAAAGTGTTGCAATGGTTTCTCTGCTATGTCTATTACTGGGGTAGATGAGTGTTGAGTATGTACAGTGTCGGCAAGGGAATTATTGTCATTTTCGTTATTTGATATTGGTTCTTCAATTTGATGAATTGTCGAGGCTGGATTTACTAATACATTAGAAATTATTTTACAACGGGGTTTTGTTGTTACGGGTGGTACGATAGTAGGTGTACTAAATATTTCATCAATATCGGGTGTACTGGCTCTACTAGCCATGACGCTTTGTTTGTCGTCAAATGGTTGAGGTGTATCTAGTCTGTCAGGTATTTCAATGGACATGGGGTAAATTTGGATGCGCGACAGGGCGTCGGCTACTTTATTAAGTTTTCCTGGCAAGTAATTTACTGTAAAATCGAATTCTTCTAATTTTAGCGCCCAGCGTGTTAGTTTAGAATTTTGTTCTTTCAAATTTTTTAACCAGACTAATGGTCTGTGATCAGTGTACATTATAAATTTAGTTCCAAATAGATACGGTTTAAATTGTTTGGTCGCCCAAACCATGGCTAAAAGTTCTCGTTCTATAGTGGTGTACCGTTGTTCTGCGTCATTCAAAGTTCTTGATGCATAGCAAATTGGTTTACCTTCTTGTGATAGCACAGCGCCTAAAGCGTATTTAGATGCGTCTGTAGTTAATTCAAAAGTCTTTTCAAAATTGGGGTATTGAAGTAGGGGTTCATTTGTTAAGAGTTGTTTACAATAGTTGAAATTTTGTAAAAATTCAGGTGTATGTATAATCTTGTTATCTTTTTTGAGACATACGGTTAGAAATTTTGTGATTTTAGCAAAGTTTTTAACGAATTTCCTATAGTATCCAAAGAGTCCTAGAAATGATTTTATTTCTGTTCTTGTCTTTGGGGCTGGAAAGTTTTTGATGGCTGAGATTTTTGATGGATCCGGTTTTATTCCGTCCGGAGTAATTATGTGTCCTAAATATTTAACAGATTTGTGCAAAAATTCTGATTTATCGAGTTGGATTTTAATATTAGATTCTCGGCATCTATTGAAAACATTCTTTAAACGGTTTATGTGGTCTTGGAGTGAGTTTGAGTAAATAATTATGTCGTCGAGGTAAACAAGACATTGTTGGGGTGTTAAACCTATTAGAGCATTGTTTATAGCTCTCTGAAACGTCGATGGGGCGTTTTTTAAACCAAAGGGCATTCGCCGGAAGTGGAAATGGCCTTCCTCTGTAGAGAAAGCTGTTTTCTCACGATCTTTTTCTTCTATCTCTATCTGATGAAAACCAGATGCGAGGTCTAGGGTTGTAAAATAAGTGGCTCTACCAAGGTTGTCTAATACTGTTTCAATGCGAGGGAGAGGATATTTGTCTCCGATGGTTTGTTCATTCAATTTGCGGTAATCGATTACGATTCGCCATTTTTGTTTGCCAGAGGCGTCCATTTTTTTGGGGACTACCCAAATGGGGAAATTGTACGGGGATTCCGAGGGCTCAATTATTTTTTCCTTCAACATTTTATTAATTTGTGCTTTTACCTCATTCCTATGAACATGTGGATATCGATAGGTTTTGGTAAATATAGGTGCGTCAGTTTTAGTTCTGATATGATATTTTGTTAAATTGGTAGCGGATAGGGGTATATCTGGAGAATAAAAAATATCCTTATACTGATGGCATAAGTTATTTAGAGTTGTTTTTTTCTTCTTCATTAAGATGGCTAAGTCTCAGATTGTCTTCTAAATTTTTATTTAAAAATTTTTTTACATTGGGGTTAGAAGTATTGACGTTGAAATTATTAATGTGTATTGAGGTATCATTTGTTTCATATTCTTCTAAAAATAAAGGGTTGTAGATATGAATTTGTTTTGTTTCATTTGAGGTATTTATAAGACTAGTTTTAAATCAGTTATTATGAAGTTTGACTACTGCTGAGGGCATTATGACATTGTTATCAAGATTTAATTTTGGGGCTAATTTTGAACCATTGCTTCCGACTACAGGAAGGGTTACAAATAGCTCTGTTCGTGGGGGTATTATAATTTGTTTTAATAAATTTTTAGTGGTTTTTAATTTGGAAAAATTACATTCATTTCTTTTTTGAATTTCTTGTTTGGTTTTAGAAGGGTTATAATAAAATGGTACAGTGGTGCTTTCTGTCTGGATATGCATCCACTTGTAGTCGATTGTTGCGGGTAAATTGGAAAGTAGGTCTGAACCTATGAGTCCTACATACTCATTATGAAAATCAAATAAGTAACATGTATGAGTACCATCTTCTTTAAAAAGATTTGGAATAGGTAAATCTGCTACAAAGTTATGTCGAGTAGTTCCGTGTGATGTGGTTATTTCGAAATTGCATGGATAGATTAAATTTGGAAAGTATGTTTGTGCAAATTTGGGGGAAATAATTGTTTTAGAACTGCCGGTGTCTATCATAAGTTTGTCTCCAGTTGTTGGTATTATTATATAAGGAAGGTTGGATTTTGGGCTGATGTTAAAGTTTTCTATGACTTCCGAGGCTGTTAACGAAAATTTACGGTTTCGTCGGAGTCTTCTTCATCCGAATCTCCTTCAGGTAAACAGAAAAAATCTGTGGTTGGGTCTAGTGTACTGAAATTGTTTTCACAATTTTCAAAGGTTTCTGGTTCGTAATAGGGATCTTGTTCATATTCGGGGAAATTTGAACTTGATTGTTGAGGCATGACATTTTCATTGAAGAGTTCTTCTGAATGAAAATTTCTAGGTTGGCTCGACTGTCTTATTATATTTTGGGAGTTTGCACGAAATTTATTCGGGTTAGTTAGTTGTTGCGTAGCACTTCTTTTTATTGTGCTAACTTCCATGGGTTCTTGTCGAAAAGAGGGTTTAAAATGTGGTTTTGGTGCAAAAACATTATTTTGGGGGTTTTGAAAATTTCTTGTTTGATTAAAATTTCTGTTAGGATTGAACTGTGATTGTTTGAACTGCGATGGATTGAACTGCGGTTGTCTGTATTGCGGTCTCATTGTATTAGGTGTAAAATTATTGAATCGGGGTGTATATAAATTTTGGGCTTGAGAATTTTGATTAAAGTAATTCGGATTATAGCTGGATTATGGTTTTGTGTTATAGGCTTTGAAGATTTTTGATTTAAATTTAAAAATTGTCTATTATTTTGGGATTGAGAGTACCTAATGTCTAATTCTTCCTTGATCATTGTAAGAGCTTCTTCTAAAGTTTTGGGGTTTCGACTTCTAATGAAACTACCTAAGTTCTCATTTAGTCCGCTTATGAATTTTCGTAAAGCTAAGGCTTTATTAGTTTCTAATTTATGATCTTTTATCGCTTGTTCTTCGTCACCTAATGAAACTTTCGAATTATATATAGCTAAATGTGTTCTGACTTTATTAAAAAATTCAATAGGGCTATCTTTATTTTGTTTTAGTTTTGTCAAATCTATAAGTAAATTTAGTTCGGATCTCTGGTCTCCAAAATTTTCGATAAGCACTGTTTTTAATTCATTCCAAGTATCGTAATGATATCCGGTAATGACTTCTAGGGCTTGACCTTTAAGCTTGTTTCTGATTGAAGAGATTATTAATTTGTTAATGTAATCGATCGGTTCATTAGTACAAAATTGAGTAGTTATTACCTCTGTTGATCGTATAAATTCAGAGAGTGTCGCTGGATTTCCGTTATAAGTTGGGATTTCATTAAGCAATGATACGCTAAAATGAGGGGGAAATACTACTGGGTTTGCCATATTGCTAATTATGTTATTATTCAAAAACAATAATCTAGGTTGTGAAGGGTTTCTGTCTCGGGGTGATCTTGATCTATCCCTTGACATTAATATTCAAATATTTAAATATGTAATAACAGGGCAAGAATATTTAAAGTTGCAAAACTTGTGTCACGATTTATTAAGGTGTTATTTTATGTTAGTACTTAAAAATAAGCTTAGCTCAGGGGTAGTTACTAAAACTCAGGGGTCCTACGCACAGGTACGAAGTCAGCTGGTAAGATAAAGTGTACCTATCGCACACACCAGACCTTCATCTCATATGGCACCTGCCTGATCTTAAAATTAAAATTCTAAAAACTATGTTAATATGATTTAAAAATGTTATTTAAATTCACTTGATTTTATTCTTTACTTCTAGCATGTAGCAAGTAAAGTTACAAAAATTAATAATTGGAATATTCTTACTTCATTCCTTTGGTCTTGATCTCTTAGGATCGAAGGCGGTTTCAATAACCAGGTGGTTTCAATAACCAGGCGTCCTCGATGGACTGGTGATCTCGATGATCAGGATGTTCTGCTAGCGGCGACGCTTACCGGGGCGATGTTTGTCCCGTCGAAGACTTCGCTGCTCAGCAGGGGTTGTTTCGTCCTTACGGCTTTGCGGGTCCCAGGGGGTTGGTCGATATTCGGCTTGCCTCAGGGCGATGCTTGTCCCTTCGATGGCTTCGCTTCAGGATCTCCGGAACGTTGGTAATCGCGGCAAAGTATTAAAATACGCGGAATTTGGGGTATTTAATTTTTGAAATGCCCAAATTCCTCCACGAATCCACAAGACTGCGCCAGTTTCGTTTGGTACTCAACGAAACGAATTTTTAAAAAACTTTATTTAACCATGAAGTATTTACAAACATGGGGGCTTAAGGCTACCTTGAGACTTCTTTACACTAAGAGCAGCAACTTAAGACTGATTCATACAAATCATGCGAAGTAGGAAGCTAAAAGCCATATAATCTATGTTATGCTAGCTTGCAAGTGATTAGCGGCGATTGCCGGCACATGTGGCGCTGAATAGACTATTCTAATAATATAATTAGCCATTGTTACGGGCCAGTTACGAAGAACTCAGCTTAGTATGAATGGGCAGAAGGACACTAACTGTCTAACGGTCTAACTGATTGACTGATTCCCCCGCTACCCTAAGCTTATTCCTTTTACATCCCCTGAAGATGGTTATTTGTCAGACATCGTCAGACAAGTGAATAACAGAAAACACCACAAACATCCTGCGATGGTGTGACATTGGGCTATCCAGGCAAATATGCAAAGAGCAACAGCTCGTGGTTAATTCTTAACAATCTACATGTAATGCAGGAAAACATATTTACGCATAATACAATTTCTCTGGAAATCCTCCATGTGTCATTTTGCACTTTCGTGACAATATTACAAAGTAGAACAAATATTTTTTCAAAAATCTATTATTTTCTTAATCTCACTAAGGACCTCTTAAGTTCCTGACCGTGAGATAATTTTCCATAAGGAAATTCTATGTACTAGAATAATTAAGTAAACAAAAATAATTAAGTTCATGCAATATTACAATATTTTTAACAAGCGTGATGCTTTTCAGTTTTATGATTTTTATTGAATTGTCCACAAATAAAATACATTCTTGTTGATAAATAGAAATACAATATTTTACGTGTAACCACAGTATTATGTTGTGCGCAGCCTAAAAGGAGTAAGGTCTGCACCTCTGCCACTGAGGCTGTGATTTCGAAAAGGGTCATAGAGTTTACATCTGATTTTACCACGGTTGCCAGGATAGCCCGATCTAAAATAGCGACCAAATCAAACAATTTTGTAGAAGGATGTAACAAATATCCCTTTGACTTTAATTTATTAATTCTATCCCTCTCTGGGAAGTCAGCATCCTCACATAATTTAAAAGTCCGTAGGCAACTATCGCATACCTTCATTTTGCCATTTGCCTTGAACGAAGCAAACCGTGAACCTTTTCTTGCCATATATCCAGCCATATAGCTCATTATGTAGTCAAAGTTGTCAGATCTTGTGTAGTTGTGTTTCTTTAAAATTGTTTCTGCTTTAGGTAATATCCAAACATCAGTCCCTTTGTGTAAAATGGTGTCTATCTGAGCTTTCCACTGGGTTTTTCTTTCCTCATTATCATCTATGTCCTCCAATTTCAAGAGAACACCTACAACCTCTTCTCCAGATACATTCGAGCCTCGTGGAGGCTTTACAAGCGAGTATGTTGACACCAACGTATACATTTGTATAAATAATTGTGGATCCCGATGGTCATTGGATTGGTCATTGGATCCGCAACAGCTTCGCATTAGCAGCGCTGAAAAATAAAAAAACGATGAGTAATAATTACACACAGCTAAATTTAAATAGGTATTACCTCGAGCGCATCTTGTTCCAATCTAGATGTCATGTCACTTAAAACAACACATAAATACAGCTTCTTCTATAAAGATACATGTATTTCCACTATAAATTTAGTATGCAATGCAACAAGTGTGCCGCTTGATGGTCAATTTACCAAGCACTAACTGTCAACCAGGCGAGAGTGCTCCTTCCGGAAGGGGCATTCAAGGTGTTAAGAACACAGCTGCCAATTTCCACGGTACCGGGTTTCCCTTCTGTTTCGTTCTAGAAGTAACTTTCCACAGTCTTGGCATGGAAATCACATATGGTGAGATTAAAGCGATTTAATTTACTGGAGTAATAAAAAGAAGCCAGCCCTTCCGTACTGGCATTAAAGCTTGCAGGTCGTACAGAGCAACAATTAGACGGGCACAAAATAATTATAGCGTTTTCATTTCCATACAAGGTAACAATAACTTTTTTCACATCTAATGAAAAATATACTGCATTTTCATCGCCACTATAGGTTTTCTTTGCGTCTTCTCTGTATGCAGCTCTTGCTTCTGTGACCTTTTCAATATGACGTTGGCATAATGTACATACATTACAGTTAATCGCATGACTATCTTTTGTATGTTCCGCATCATGCAAGGAAAAATATTCACGTATTTCGCGTTCTTCTAGTTCTAATCTGGCGAACGATATGTTCATCTCTTTACTAATAAATTTTTTGCACCCTTCATAAGAACATCTTAAATCGCCGTTTTTTACGTTTAAAATCTTTATACATAGTTTTTATAGTTTTTACATTAATTACAGCTGTTAATTGATTAATTTACTATTAAAAATAAATATTTGTTTACTTGCTTGGTTGTTTTTTACACAATGTTACTCATTTTTTTATGTAATTAGTCGTGTCAAAATATATATAAAGAAGGAGGGCAGCTCGCCCCTCCACTTTTAATTGATTCGCGGATCCGCCACTGGATTCGCGGTTTAATTCGCGGTTTCCGCGAATTAAATCCGCGGTTTGACTCAATTAATTTCGATGTTTACTCTAATTAATCTTCATATGTGCTACTGATTAATCACATATGAAGTTTAATATTTAATTTTGATATGAGCTACTGATTAAATTACGCGGCGGCTATTTTTAATTTGCTTCCGGAATTACGCGGCGGCCATTTTCAATGTTCGCGCGAATATTTGAATTTGAAATTTTTCAGAATTTTTTCTAAGTTCCATTTTTTGAATTTAAACTTCCCGGGTGTCGGCCATCTTGATTTTCTGCGCGCGCACTTCACGTGGCTACCAGTTTGAATTTGAAATTTTTCAGATTTTTTTTTAAGTTCAATTTTTTGAATTTAAACTTCCCGGGTGTCTCGGACATCTTGGTTTTCTGCGTGCGCACTTCTCGCGGCTGCCCTTTTAATTTCAATTTTCGCGCAAATATTTGAATTTCAAATTGATAAATCTGTCTCTCCCTGGTACTCATGGGGCGTTGGTTGTATCTCTTGCATTCACAGAAGGGCTGTTTATATTTAAAAAAATCTCTGGACGAGCTGGATTTGAACGCTCTACGTTCGTGTTCACCAAATTACATGCAACCGTCATTGCCTCAGCACCACGGCGACGGTTCAGATTTTATGTGTATAGCGGAAAGCTACTTTCACTGCTCTGACGTCACAAGCCCAGCTTTTAAAACAAACTATTTTTTCAAAAATATAAATTATAAGAATGGAATTGTGTACTCTGTTGTGTTTAAAGGTTGATAATTTTTTTTTTAAATTGACTTTGTAACTGTTTTTGCTAGAAATAATTACTTTATTTTTATAATTTGAGCGACGCACATGGATTATCGAGATTCTCATTGTCCCACCCTACTATATAGCTGGAAATTTCCGCTCGACCGTCGAAAATTTGAAAGCTATATGAATAGAAATAATTACTTTATTTTTATAATTTGCCCCAACAGAACGTGTGCTATCTCACACAATCTTCATTGGTTTCTATAGCTTTCTCTTTTCACTCGTAGTACCGTGATACTGATTAAATTACGCATTAGCTTCTGATTAAATTACGCGGCGGCCATTTTAAATTTTCGCGCTAATATTTGAATTTGAAGTTTTTCAGATTTTTTTAAGTTCCCTTTTTAAAACAGGTTGAGACATGCGGTTGTGACTAACAGTGCTTTGTCCGTCAGAGGCTGCATTGAAAACGCAGGCACTTTATTTTATAAGTAAGCGGCTGAAATTGTGTCATAATATCGATCAAAACTGTATTTTAGTTAAAAATCCCAGGTCGGGATAAAATTAAGCATAAAATAAACACGTTGCCCACGCCGACTTTATTTAATAAAAATCAATGTAACTGTCAGGGTTTGAGCTGTGTATCTTCGTTTTGAGAGTCTGAGGGCTTATCTGATGTGGTAATTGTCAGGAATCACCTTGTGTTGTCATACGCTTCACTATTTATTTTATAGTTGAGAAACTGCTTTGCCTATAATTTTCAAACGCTGTTTATTGTACTTACCTTGAAGAGGTTAATTTGAAGAGGATAATTTGAAATTGCGTTTTACAAGAAAACTACATTCTGTGTATTTAGTTTTTAAAAAATGCCTCTGCAAACTTTTTTATAAATCACAACAGTCAAAATTAAAACAGAGCACTAGGTTTCGACATGGATAGGCATCGATATGATATCTTAATAATTTTCAAACTACGTAACTCTAACTTGTTGCAATTTTAGTAAGATTTGAATAAAAACACACAAGTTCACTGAAAAAAGTTCTAAAACCATCATTTCTAGAAGAAAAATTTCAGTTAAGTAGACTCTTTGGGCATTTTTATTACAAAAAGTTGTTTTACAATTAATTAAATATGTATTCGAGAGTAGACATTGCTTTAATTTACACGTAAAATATTTCAATGTAGTCCACCAAGGCCAACACCCCTTCAGGCAATTCGTCCCAAACCAATACAGGCGAACCACTTCGTGCTTCCTCTTCCAACTCGGATGAGCGATTAACCTCGTCATCGTCCCAAACCAATACTGGTGAACCACTTCGTGCTTCCTCTTCCAACTCGGGTGAGCGATTAACCTCGTCAGCAGATGCTGAATCTAAAAAATTTCACGAATTCAAAGGGTAGGAAAAATATGCAGAATTCGTTAGGACGTCGTAAAGTTGCGGTGTGTACCAAGCATACGGGGCATCGACTCTTTCTCCACCGTCTAGTTGATATTCTGGCTGCGTAAACCGTGGTGGAGGTGTAACGCTGTTTGACGAATTTGATGACGGAATATGGGGCGTATCATCAGTGGAAGCCCCCTGCAAACCCGGTGATAACGTAGGCGACGACACATCAATTGGATTCAATAGCGGAGTGTTGGATTGAACCCTCATATCATCTGATTCGTGACCGTTGTTTTAAAACTACTGATGCTTGATACACTTGGCGGGTTAAGACCCGCCGTGTCGTCATCGTCGTAACACTGTCTTCGGGCATTCGGTGTTGATGGTGGAGTATTGAGGTCAATTACTGCTTCACTATCTTCGCTACACGCGTAACATTGATTTCGAACGCCTGACACATACATATTTAAAAAATCTGGTGTGATACACTCACACAACTTCCTTTTACAGTGATCTTATAATTAGTCAAAAATTTCATTTTTAATTTTTAACCATTTGTTAAAAATTTTCAAAAATTACAAATTCTACAAAAACGGTACAAAATCGAGTGTTAGTTGAAGAGACAAATTTTCTCTAGAATTTTAAGGTGAATTCAAAAATGTAATAATATACCGGGTGTTTTATTTAAAATAGGAGTTAATAAAAAAAATAGAAAAAAAAACAAAAGAAACCCACTTTAGAAGTATTCAACTAGAAAATCACCTATCTCACATCAATACACATTAAAAATGTAAGAAAAATGTAAAGTTTAAAAAAAATCGTTAGAGCCGTTTTTGAAAAAATCGAAAAAAACTGAAAAATCACAAGAGTAAACACCTACTTCCGGTTATGCGATTTTCTTCAAAAGCTTGCTGTCTCATCTACATAGTACACAAAACTTAAATATGAAGTTTCAACGCCATACCTCTTTTCGTTTTTGAGATATTCTGTTCACAGACAGACACACAGACAGACAGACAGACAGACAGACCAATGAAAAAAAATATGTTTTTTGGGATCAGGAGACTCTAAAACGTGAAGATCCGTTGAAAACTCAATTTCGAATTTTTGGGGTGAATCCAATACTTCCTTTATAGTAAAAGGAAGTAAAAAATGATGAGCTCTGATGTTTACTGAACCACAATATTTGCAACAACTGAAAATCATTTTGCAAGCAAGTTGAAATATATTGTTGCGTACCCAAATACACAACTTGGTTTTTTAAAAAGTTTATTTCTGACACCAGGGCAGCGTTTGCATAGGAGGCTCCGACTCCTTAATTATTGAATACAATTATCACAATAATTATGCGAATTCACTAAATCTACCAAAATTACAATGGTAACCGAGTGAAACAACTTGTGTACACTATTCGGCTGCGAAATAGGGACTGACTCTGCTCGATTTTGGGGCTGCTTATATACGGAATCCTTATCTAAATGTCGTTAAGTACCTTGTTGATTCATTTATGAGGATTTTCCGTCCATAATAGCCATGCAACACCTCTGGGGTGAATTAAATTTTGAACAAGTTTTTAATTAAGTGAGAAATTTAAAATTAAGTATTAATCATAAAATAGATAGTGAAGTTACGAATATAAGTGTCGTTGCAGCAATTTGTTTCCTATTCGTTACAAAATTCCTTACTTCTAATATAACATTCTTAAATATAACTTAATTTAGTATAAAACCTTATTTCTGATTGATCGGAGTGGTTTCTGGGGAAACATTTATCATCTTCACCGATCTTCGGGTAGAATATCTCTTGGGAGATTCAGGCACTGACACGATGGCTTCGGAAGGAAAGTCAACCTCACCCAGGTCAACATTGTAAGTTGCTAAGGGAATCGCTTGAGGAGTTGACTTCTTTTTATTATGTGATTGATTGTAAATTGTGATACAGGGATAGCAGCATGTTGATCCAATCTTCTTTAAGGGGTCCCTTGGTTCTTTCATACAACATAAGTATCTGTTAATTAATGACAGTACTCCTAACCACTTTAATAAGTTGTACAAGAAAACTAATAATACTAATCCACCAATAATTGACAATAGGGTGGTATACCAACTTGAGTGTTTGATGATAAATGGTTTGTTAAGCTGCTGTTGAAGGATTTCATCGAATTGGTTTAATTTATGATTTGCAAATTTTAATTCCTCGAAGTTCAAGTCTGTTAACTTCACTGGCTGGAGTGGAATGGTATCTACAGAAATGTTTTGCCTGAACGTTACACAGCAATCGTCTTCAGTGATGTCGGTGATTGGAATTTTGTTACTAATATTCATAGAACCCATGACTGCTTGAGCATCAAGGATGGTGTGATCTGTATAAGCTTTGCAACCGGCATCTAGTTGAAGTAGACCAATTCTTTCCAATATTTCTTCGTTAGTCGTCTCGCGACAGAGAATATTTAGTGTTGTAGGCTTCGAGAAAATGTATATCCACTGGTTGTTGAGAACCTTGTGCCATATCTCTGCGTCAGCATAAATAGTCTTTATTTTACATGATGCTGGGATTGATGTGAGACCTTTAGAAAATAATTGAATTTCGCAGACTGGTTGGTCCGTTCGCATGGATAAGGATGTCTCTTCACATAACCATTGTTGTGGAGAATATTCGGTACACTTGTTTAGGTCATTGAACATTGTGTACATTGTTCTCGTATTAGAAATTAGGATAAAGGATTTCGTTGGTTCAATATAAGAGTATAGGTTTGGATTTCTACGATGAGGAGTTGGAAGAGGATGCATCTTATACATGTCGTAAGTAATTGAAGTAGTTAAGGGAATATTATAATTGATTACGAATAACTTATCATTAATAAAAGAAGAAACTTGTATAAGTTTATAATAAATGTATGCATTACTTAAATTAGGTTCTAATGGTAGAGTATGTTTTGTCGCTATAGTTAGTAATTCTTTTACTAGATCTTGTGGATGCAGAATTTCAAAATTTATAATTCCGTGGCGAATCAACGTAATACTGTTCATGTAGTCTTTTACTACTGAGCTAATTTCATCCGTCATTTCGATCAATAATATTAAATGGTTTGTATAGTTGGAGCAAAGATATTTCGGACGCCTCAGGCTACTACTTAAAGGTTAATGAGCATGGCAGGTGGGATTATGTTGTACACACGACAATCCCCTTGTAATAGTTCACAAGCAAATCCATATCCTTAAAATCGAAATGCGGCTACGGAAACGCAATGTTTGTTAGTGTTTAAAAACTTATTATTTTTATTTAACAACATTGTTAATAAAAAAAGATACAATCAAGAAAGACAAAAAATTATAGAAAATATGTATATGCAACAAATAACTACAGTTTATTGATTGATATATACAAAAAACAACAATTATGAGTACAATATATAAATTAATTTTCGTTATCGCTATCACATGGCCAATCGTCACTATCGCTGTCTCTTAAATTAATAATTAATTCTGGAATATCAATAAATTAAAAAAATTGTTCTTCAATGCCAATCACATGCCGAACACAGTTTTTCCAGCTATTTACATGAATTTTATTAACTTCTTCTTTAATTATTTCTATCATTTTCTCACTAAACTTGGGGCATTGGTTACGTTTTCGAATGTGTGTTTTTAATTCTGCCCATATCATTTCTATAGGATTCATACAACAATGATATGGTGGCAATCTTAAAACTCTATGGCCTAGTTCTGTAGCTATGGTGTCTACTACATATTTTTTAGAGAACTTTTTAATGGACAACACTTCCAGTAATTGATTCTTATTGTAAGTTTCTTGAAAATACATGTTGTTCTTGTAAAGAAAATCTGTAATTTCTGCTTTAGTAGAATTACTATTTGGCACTTTTTCAGCAAGCCTTGAGTGATAACTGGCGTTGTCCATAACGATCACACTATTAGGTGGCAAATTTGGTAACAGCTTATTTGAAAACCACGACTCAAACACATCTGAATTCATGTCTTCATGGTAGTCCAATCGACAGTCTCTTATATTTTTCGCAGATAATAGGAGACCATCGTTCACCCATTCCATCTCAGAGCCTACATGTAAAATTATAATACGTTTTCCTCTTGAAGGTGGAATGTCTAATTGGCATTTCCGAGAATTATCTGTCCATCCTTTTTGAACCACATCATGTGTGTCATACCAAGTTTCATCCAAGTAAAATATCGGTCTCTGTTCTTCCCGAAACTTTTTTATCTGTTGTAAGTATTCGCATCGCCATTTTCTAATCTGCGGAGATTCCATTATTTGTTGTCTTTTATCTATCTTCTTATAGCGAAATCCCATATTTTTTAGCGATGTCCTTAATGTCGTCATTGAACAATTTATACCCATGTCACCAATGATCGTATCATGAATAGTTTTAATTGTTGGCACCACATTAGTTTTATACATGTCATAAACTACGCCGCGTATTGCATGTTCATTAGGCTTTGTTAATATTTTGTGACACCCATAATCAGAACGCCGTTTACGTGGCAGCGCTTGATTTTTCGCAATTTGAAAAACCGTACTTTTTGGCACTTTAGTTAAAAACGCAGTTCTTCTCACAACATTGCTTTCTCCTTCAGAAATTAGTGCGTTGTATACATTCAAGACTATGTTTTTCGCATCGTCGGATAAAAAATGCATTGATAGCTGGCTTGGTCTCTCTCCCGCATCATCAACTTCTTCTAACTCATCACATGGAGCAGCGACTTCTTCAACTTCATCCTCAATTTCATTAGTATCCCATGGTCTCCACATATTCCACAAAATACAACACAACACAAATACTAGATGATAATTAACGTGCGTCAAAGTATAACAGCAACGTTATTATTAAATTTGGGAAGTAAAGACAAGTCAAGTGATTTATATAATTTATCTTTCACTCTAATTACTGGAAGGGATGTAGTTGTAAATACATACTTTAATGCCAATATGACGCGACGAAACATTAAATGTCGATTTCTCTTATCTAGGAATGTCATTTGAGCAAAAATAATTTATTCCTCAATCAGGGCATAATCGCATAATGTGTTTATTTACCTAGTAAAATTAATTTTGTCATTCAATATTATTAGATAATTAAATATAAATTAAGTAGAAACTTCACTACAAAACGAAATAAATACCACCTTGGAAATATTCCCACCTTTGCGTATACCTGGCACGACTTAAGCGGACTAACAATAGTTAACTCATTTGCGGTTTAACTTTTAAAGCTCGCTCTGTCCGAAGTATCTTTGCGTCTACTATAACGTTTAACTCAAAGTTTAATTTTTCTTCATTATTAGATACCTTCTTAATGAATTTGTTAAAATTTTCAAAATTGTCGTTCATAATTTTAGTATTCTTGTTTAGAGAAGCTAAGGATTGATTAAAATTAGAAATTGTTGAAGAAATTACTCTTACTTGCTGTTGCATAAGTGTGTGTGTTTGCCTTTGGTCAGCAATTAGGGAATTTATGGAGTCTGTGTAAAACTTTGCATCATCAGCACTTGGTGTGCCAAATAGCCATTTGATTCCGTCACCAATACCGTCGATCAAACCTCGTTTTGTACGAGTGGTTTCTTCATAATTTTGGTGTGACATAATTGCATAATCCATTTTTAATGATTTTAATTTATTTGCAACGTACTGAAGTTGATTGATACAATGTAGTTCGATTCTAGTCCATCTAAAACTAGAACACAATGCCATCGTTTTATAGTAATATGAATACGACTTATAAATTTGATTCTCTATATGAGTTAAATTAAAGTAGGAAAGTAACGAGAATTTTTGATTTGAAATTTTTGTTTTTCCCATAAAAGAATAAAAGAGTCCGCTAGAAGAGTTCATGGGGGTGATTTGGAAACTAGAGACAAGGGGAATTATTAGGACAACGGTAAAACTTAAGTGTTATCTTCATTTTCGTTTTCAGTCTCTTCGTTTGAATCTGAAACATAGGGTTTCAGCATGTTAAAATGGTACGTGCGAATTTTATTTTTTGTTAATTTAATAGATGCAGTATTATTATTATGAATTTGAATTATTTTATAAGGTCCTAAATAATCAGGATGTAGTTGCTTACTTGTATTCTTTACAACTGCATTGCATAAGAGTACTAAGTCATTTTCTTTAAACTCGTATTGTAAGTTATGTTTTTTATCGTAATGTTGTTTTGATTTTGTTTTAGCTAAAAGCTGCTGGTCTTTGGCAGTTTCTCGTACCTTTTGTAGTTTGGTAGCGATTTCTTTCGCTAAATCCGAGTAGTTTGGTTTGGACTTAGGTTTACTGAGAAAGTTTGGGATTTTTGGGACTTGTCCGAAAACTAATTCGTGGGGAGTAACTTGAGTAGTCTTGTGAATGTGACTATTAAAGGAATAGATGGCAAAATTTAAATATTGATCCCAATCGTCACCGTCTTTGGAGACGTAGCATTTAAGGTAATCTTTTAATGTCAAATGTGCTCGTTCGAGTGCACCATTTGTTTGAGGGTGATAAGGACTGGTTAATTTTTGTTTGATGGATACTAATTTGTTTATTTCTTTGAAAGTAGTCGATGTGAATTCACGTCCTTGGTCTGATAGGACGGATTCAGGAAAACCAAATTGAGTACAGAATTTAAGAAAGTGGATTGCCACAATTTTTGCATTATGCTCAGGCATCGCGTAAGCTTGAATAAATTTTGTTAAGTCATCTTGTATGGTCAAAATAAAACGATGTCCATTTGGAGTTTCTGGAAGGGGACCTACGATGTCTAAAGCTATTGTTTCGCAAAATTTGGAAGAAGTGGTAGTTATTACCATCGGGCTTTTATTTGTCCTGAAGTTCGTATTTGAACGTTGACAAACGTCACACTTTCTGATATACTCTTGGATATCATCTTTCATTTTGCTCCAAAAGTAATGAGTTTTGATTGCAAAGTATGTTCTTTGGAATCCTTGATGACCTGCTAGGGGACTATCGTGGTATTCCTGTAGAACACGTTTAATTTCCTCTGGGGATTTGATTATTGTACGTGAGTGATCTAACATTTTGTAATTATTGTCTACGAATACGTATTGCAGTAGACTTACAAGAGTGTCGAATTTAATTTTAGAATTTTGAATAGTGACGTCAAATATTGTGAAGTTTTTTGTCTGGTTAAAGTCAAGTAACATTTTCAAATTTTTGAATGTTTCGAATAATATCTCGTATTCGGCTGAATCAATCGTAAATTCCTTAATGAATACTAAATATAAGGTTTGATTAGGAAGTCTGAGAGTGACTATGTCTGTAGGTTTATGGTTTTCTAAGGATGTATTTGGAAAGTTTTTCTTTATGTAATCGACGTATAAATTTGAATCCAGGGCGTCGCGTCGCAAGCTAAAGGTATAACAAAATTTTTTATTTGGCTGATTGCCGATTTGTCATATTCCGGTTCTTTTACATCTAAGTTTTTTTGATGGAACATTTGGAAATCTTTAAAATTTATCTCTTCGATAGCTAAAATAGGGCGGCTAAGGGCGTCCGCATTTTGGTTATTTTTCCCTGGTTTATAATTTATTTCGAAGTCATATTCTAGTAATTTAAGACGCCATCTGACTAAACGGCTTGAAGGATCCTTGCAGTTCATTAACCAAGTTAGTGGTTTATGATCTGTGAGTATTATAATTTTTTGTCCAAAAAGATACGGTCTAAAATGTTTGACTGAGCTTACAATCGCGAGAAGTTCTTTTTCTGTCGTAGAATAGTTTTTCTCGGCTCCGTTCAAGGTGCGAGAATAATATGCGTCGGTGGTTAACACAAATGGTTTACTAAAGTCTGGATATTGTAATATAGGTTCAGTTGTTAAAACGTTTTTTAATTTTTGAAAAGAGTCTTCGCATTTTGGAGACCAATTAAAATCTTGATCTTTCTTTAAAAGTTTTGTAAGGGGTTTGGCGACTAATGAAAATTGAGAAATGAATTTCCTGTAATAACCTACAAGTCCTAAAAATGACTTGATGTCTTTTTGTGTTGTAGGTCTATTAATTTCCGATATTGCTTTGACTTTATCGGGATTTGGTCGGACACCTTGGTCGGTAATAATATGACCTAAATATGCGACTTCCTTACGCATGAATTCGCATTTGTCGGGTTGGAGTTTGAGATTGTGTTCCTTCAATCTTTGGAAAACGTCCTTAAGGTTATTATTATGTTCTTGCAATGAACTTCCATAGACTACAATGTCGTCTAAATAAACGAAACTTTTTATTTCTTGTAACCCTGATAATACGTTATTCATTAATCGTTGAAAACCAACTGGAGCTGATTTGAGCCCGAAGAGCATGCGTAAAAAGTGAAAGTGGCCTTGGGGGTCGTAAAGGCTGTTTTGGCTTGGTCCTTTGGGTCCATTTTGATTTGGTGGAACCCGGACGCTAGATCGAGGGTTGAGAAATATTTTGCTTGACCTAAACGATCGAGAATGTCCTCGATATTTGGCAGAGGATACGCGTCTGAAACTGTTATGTCATTTAATTTCCTGTAGTCTATTACTACACGCCATTTCTTTTGACCTGACCGTCATAAGGAGTGGAAATTTTAAATGAGTTGATAACGTGTATTTTTGCTGTTAGTTTTAATGATTCTAGTTGTAATTGTAAATCTGTTGAACCTAACGTGTTTATTGGAAGGTTTGGATTTATGCCTGTGATGTTTATAATATCGTTTTTTCTCAACCAAGTTTTTGAAGCGATTAATGAATCGTGTTTGACAAGTGACACTGTGGCACCTGTGTCAATTAAAAAAGTTAGAGGTTTGTCGGAATTTTTTGATAGAAAAGTAATTGTACGTTGTGATGTATGCGAAGTTACACTGTTAGCGTGTTGAATGCCTCTCGAATCTGTGTATCCACTGGAAGGACATTCGTTTCCAGTGGCCCATTGGAGTTTAAATGATTTGAATTAGGTTTAGCATAGACATCATCTGGCCCGGGGACACCTACGTCTTGCGGTCCAGGAGGATTTTTATCGTAATATTCTAATGGTAAAGCATATGGGTAATTGGGGTACATAAATTTGCGTGCCGAGTCTACATGATTAATCCTTTGATTGCTCGGACCACTGCTTTGGAAATTTTGAAAGTTTTGTTCCTTGAATTGTCGTTTTCGACATTCACTTATTAAATGACCTTTGTTCTTGCAATAGTTGCAAAATTTGGAAGGGTCATATGATGAAGGGAAGGAAGGTGGATTGTTATAAGCTGGTCTAGGATAGTTTTGATTTTGAATTTTAGGTTTCCTTCTACAATTTTGTATTGTGTGATTTGTTTTCTTGCAATAAGAGCAAAATTGGTTTGAATTTTTGTGTTGAGAAGGTTTAGTGTAATTTTGAATTTTTTCCTCTTGAAGTGCTATAGAAAAAGCTTCATTGAGGGTATTAATGTAGCTCTTAGCATTTGTGGAATTTCGGGTTGACAATGCAATATAACGCGCCGAAGAGCAGTACGTTGTATCGCCTTTTTGAGACCATTAATTTCAAGAGTATCCCTACAATCATTATGTTCTGCGGCAATGCATTCATTTTTGAGAGTTTCTATCCTTTTATAAAAATCAGTTATCGTTTCGTTAAAATTTTGTTTTATAGTTTCCAGTTCTTCATGAAGCTGGGTTAAATCCTTTACTCTACTATAATAAGCTTTTAATTTTTCTTTTAGTTCAGTCCAATTCCTAATTTCCTCTAAATTAATTTCGTTAACAACATTGCTTGATAGTTGGGAGGCTACATATAAAAATAAATGAACCGTTTGGTCGGGTTGAGCCATTTGAAATGCGCTGTTGCAGTTCTGGATAAAAGTAGTTAGTTCTTTACGATCACCATTGAAAGGCTTAATGAATTTAAATAATAAAGTTCGTGGTAGTGAAGGCGTTACACTACCTTCTGATTCGTCCTCACTTATATCGGGTTGATGGGAAAATAAATCTCTAACCTCTTGGTCCACCATTGTAAACCGAATTAGTAAAATAATTTGTAAATAAGATGCAGGTTAGGATAGGAAAATTGAGAACAGTACTCACCGAAGAAATTGTCTAGGTCTAGACCTCTGGGGTAAGACTTTGGACGGTTTGTGTTCGCGATGAACTATGGTTCCTCTTGGGAGTGACCAATTCCTCAATCGACTTGCGAAGAGTCCTTGGCAGGTTGCAGGATGTTGATGGATTCTTGTCAGTGAAGTGTTGAAACACAACCACCGTGCTGGAGACCGCTTGAGTACCGGAACAGAGCGTTGACCACTGGGGTAGACGTTGTCCCTTCGCTTGGAGGCTGACTGGATCCCACTTCTGACACCAATTTATTTTGCGTACCCAAATACACAACTTGGTTTTTTTTAAAGTTTATTTCTGACACCAGGGCAGCGTTTGCATAGGAGGCTCCGACTCCTTAATTATTGAATACAATTATCACAATAATTATGCGAATTCACTAAATCTACCAAAATTACAATGGTAACCGAGTGAAACAACTTGTGTACACTATTCGGCTGCGAAATAGGAACTGACTCTGCTCGATTTTGGGGCTGCTTATATACGGAATCCTTATCTAAATGTTGTTAAGTACCTTGTTGATTGATTTATGAGGATTTTCCGTCCATAATAGCCATGCAACAATATAACACTGGTTAAGATTTTCTGCCCCACGCAAATCGGCTGTTGTGCAATAATGGAAGGGGAGGAAGCAGGATGCATTGTCACGGTTATTGCTTGTAAACCAGCCTACCTGTTTTTTTTTTAATTTGAGCTATGCTATTTTAAACAATATGGGTGTCCGTGCTTTAATAAAAATCAAACTATTTAAATAATTTTAAAACTTTTATTTAATGAGTATGTCTTATTTTAGTTGGTAGAGGGCAGGCGTCAAAATTGTTACGCCGTTTGCAATAATTTATTACAAACGGCGCAACATCCTGTTGAGGCGGGCATTCTTGTAGTATTATATTTATTGCTTCATCACTCGGTGTGAAAGCCCAGTCGTGTTTATTTAAATATTCATCTATAAAAGCCCTTATGTTATATACGGTGTGTACGTAGAACCCGTAAACATGGCTGTCATCACGCTGGGCGGGGAACTTTTCGGTGTAGATCTGCCCCAATATTTCTCGTAGATATGCCACCTCCCCTAGCAATGCTTCATTTACGGATCTGCAGCAAAAAATAAAAAAAATACATACATAAAATATAGTTTCAACCACACACTTTTGTTGTTGTGTGTACAAGGGTTAGATAAAAAATGCTGGTGTAGGTACTTACAAATCGCCGTTCCAAAAAACTTCTTGTTGCATTTTGTAGGATTTGTAATCGTTGCTGTTTATTCGCGAAAAGCGGCCGGAATGAGTGACTGCATATCGGTGTAATATTGTATATATATAGCCCTAGCTAATGGCACGCAGATAAAATTTTCAATATCTGCAGGAGTTTTCCCACGGTGACCGTACAGTTGGTTTCCCAAGCCCTTATAAATAACTTTTCAAATTATCATCGATTTTGTAAATACAAGCCAATTTTAAAATTAATTTCAATATCGCTCATTCGTTCATTTCAGTTTATTTAAAATAAAATAGATTTTCAAATATCATATGTAAATTAAAACAATGGAGAATTGTAAAAATATAATTCATCCCATTTATATAAAAACACAATATATAAGGCTAATTGTGACTTCATAAAACAACCGGGCAAAACAAGACCAGGATGGAAATAAAAACACAATATAAATAGGTTAATTGTGATTGCATAAAATAATCGGGCAAGAACAATGACCAGGATAAAAATAAAAAACTGGCTGTTATATCTTGCTCGTTATATTAACACCTTCAGCATAACATGTACACACAATAAATTTATATATAATATATTGCTACGGCTGTTTTAATTTTATCGAGGATCCATCAGTTACAGGTCAATTCTCTTTATGTGATATGCGATACATTTCATTGAGATATAAGCCATTAGGCGAAAAACGCTATATTCAAAATTATTTTGATCGAGGAGTTGAACTGGTTCAAAGAAAAATTTCTGTAAACCAACAATTGTAGTCCTTAAAATGGTTGTTGCATCTTGCTCGTTATATTAACACCTTCAGCATAACATGCGCACAATAAATTTATATAATATATTGCTAACCTCTTTACGTGATATGCGATACATTTCATTGAGATATAAGCCATTAGGCGAAAAACGCTATATTCAAAATTATTTTGATCGAGGAGTTGAACTGGTCCAAAGAAAAGTTTCTGTAAACCAACAATTGTATTCCTTAAAATGGCTGTTGTATCTTGCTCGTTATATTAACACCTTCAGCATAACATGCACACAATAAATTTATATAATATATTGCTACGACTGTTTTAAGCTATAATCATAAAATTTACTATTTAAGCATCAGCCTCGTAAAAAATTGTAGCCTTGGCTAATACAGTGAAAATACACCTTACGCCGTTGTAATAAAATACTCAACTTGGTTACTTCAGTTAAACGTATTTATAAATTTGACAGCTGTTGCTCTAAAAAATCCTGTCAGAACATGTATCTGCAATTCGTTAAGGAAAGCGTCACCGCAAACAGACTCGCGCCAAGAGTGGGTTACGCAGTTAATGAATAGCGCCTCGGGATCGATTTTAAATTTTTGTGAAGGTTGTCCGATATGTAACTAGAATGCTTCCCACAGTCTGACGTCAAGACCCCTTTTGTTTTAATACCTGGTAGCTTGAGACCGGTCGACGGTTGTTAATAATTGATATATATGCAATCTGACATAAAGTACAATGTTTTAGATTAGAACACGTTTTACAGTTTTAAAATGCATGGCAGACGATTTTGCATTTAATCAAAAGTACATTGCTGATGATTGTATCATTATATGACCCAAAACTCAGTGGTTTTACAATAAAACTGCATTTGATATTCATGTAAAAAGGTGACTTATTTAAAACCCATTTGTTCTTGATGTTTGGCGGTTAAGGTGTGCAAAAAGTTACTTCTATGTTGAAATAAACGGGACCATCTTAAAACTTTGCTAATCTTAAGACTTATATGGTAGGTCGGTTTTTATGAACAGCCATTTTATAATAGATGCCCGAGATATTTTGATAAATTGTATTTATGTAGAGTTATCTCTATAAAATTATTATAGCTCTTGGTACAAAAACTTATATCTTAAAACATACAACACTCATTTTTAAGTTAGTTTATTCACGGTGGCTCAACTGCTGTAATTTTATGTTTAACATACATGTGATTTTAATTACGAAAAGAAAAAATATCGTATTATTAAAAACCGACACTAAACATGGGCATTCAAATCTAGCAGCATTTCGAGAAGCCAAATTTCAGTTAAGTAGACGATGTGTGTTTTTTATTAACATAAAATTGAATAAAAAACATGCAATTTCATTGAAAAATCTTCTACCATCAGCATCTCGATAAACAAAATTTCAGTTACGTAGGCTCATTATTCATTTTTATTACGAAAATTAACTCAAAATTGAACAAATATCACGCAATTACACATCAGATCACATAAATTTTTACAAAAAACGGCATCATGTCAAATAAATTATACAAAAAACTACATTTTAATTCAACATACGATGAAAATTTAATAAAAATCACGCAATTACGCATCATCTCACATAATTTTTTACAAAAATCGACATCATGTCACATAAATTATACAAAAAATGACATCATGTCACTTGAAATTATACAAAAAAACGACATTTTTATTCAACACACGATAAAAATTTAATACAAAATTTGCAATTACGCATCATCGCACTTAAATTTTTACAAAAATCGACATCATGTCACATAAAATTCTACAAAAACAGTATTTTTATTCAACTCTCATTGAAAAAAAAAATCTTCAGCCTTCATCATTTCGATAAACAAAATTTCAGTTACGTAGGCTCGTTGTTCATTTTTATTACGAAGTTCTTATATTTTTAATGGAAATATATGTATGTTGACCATAAATTTAAATAAAAACTCGCAATTTCATTGAAAAATCTTCCGCCCCATCATTTCGATAAACGAAATTCAAAAATTCTTGTACTTTTGATGGAAATATATGTATGGTGACCAAAAATTAACATAATTTTGAATAAAAGCACGCAATTTCGTTGAAAAATGTACTGGCTGTGATAATATATTTTTCTCCGCATTTTATTTGATTCGCGGATTCGCGGATTTCGCGGTTTTAATTTTAATTCGCGGATTGACCCAATTAATTTCACGGTTTGATCTAAACTAACCTCAACATAACTGCAGAATATAACATGTCACGAAAGACGCTGCGCAGTGAGTTCGGAGTTGATTTTGAATACTGAGCATGCGTGACATGTAATGTTCGACGTGAAGCAGTGCGCCAAATTTTTGAATTGACATGTATAATAACAATTTATTGTGGTTTGAATTAATTTTTTTACAGAAAAAATGTGGCTATTATTGTGAAATAAACAGTCCATAAAAAATTATACATAAAAAATTGTTCAACAACAATTTAACGTTATTATACAGGGTGTCTCAAAATTGACGCCCGTGCTTCTGGGATTTGATTTAGGGAACTAAAGGAACTCGAAAATAAAGAGTGGAAAATTTTCCGTTTGTCTTTTGTTAACGAGTTATCAATTTAAAAAAAATTAAAATATAAACTTTAAACTTTATTAAATACTAATAATATTTGAAAACAAGTTATTTTACACATCTGTTGTCATAAAATATGTTCAAATAGGTTACCCCCTACTTCAAGGCAAACATTCGCACGATTTATCATTGAAGTACGAACGCTCTGTAGCACATTTTCGTCAATTGACGCCACAGCAGCGTGAATGCGAGCTACGACATCTTCAGGATTCACAACAGGTAAGCACACAAAACCGAAGGAAATACTCAATACGACAGAACGATTAATAAATCTTTAACATCGCCATAGCCACCTTATTGAATTATGTTACACAACAAATGCAAGCGACCGGGCGATATAAGTTATTATTTACATTTTCATCAATAAGTCGATAACAGATGACAATCGGAAAATTTTCCACTCCTCATTTTCGATTTCTTTTAGCCTCCTGCATCAAATCCCAGAAGCACGGGCGTCAATTTTGAGACACCCTGTATATACGATAATTCATGCACTCGTGGTTTAAAATCGCCGTTTGTAGATGCTCCATAGAAGATATTTAGACCGCAAACGTCAAAATCAAATAGACGACAGCAAAAAAATAGTTTTTAAATTTTTTTTTACCATTAGATCGACTAAAAATCCACCAATTTTAAAATTAGAATTTTTTGGGTTTCCGGTGACCAGCGCTGAAGGGAACATGACGATTTTGAACGAACTCGGCTGAAAAGTACTGGAGTTACAGCACAAAAACCGATTAAATAACGTAAATAATCAAAAATTCTTAAAAAACTTTTTGGGGTATCTTTCAAAAACAAATTTTTTTTTCAAAAAACTGTGGTACTTTTTTATATCATCAAATAGATCGTTTTTACCAAATATAAAAAATTCGAAGGGGGTGACTGTTATTCGGGTTCGCGTTGGCGTGGAATGACCCAGATACCTTCGGGGTATTTAGTGCCCCTGCGAAACAGCATTCTCTTTTGACCTGGATCGGCCTGTAGGTTCCGTCTGATCATAATTAAAAATATGAGACGCCGGAACTGCTTGTAGGGTTGTTTGCAAATTTACGAAATAAACTTGCCGTAATACATCGGCTCGAGATCGTTTAATGTTCGCTGCCAGTATATAGTGACACTTCATCTTTATATCTACGCAAAAGAGAATATGCCCAATCTCTCCCTGGTAAATTATTCTGAAGTTTTTGGCAAGTTGCCTAACATCTAATAGTGCCAAAGGGAATTCCCGTTCCCCACACGTGGAAATAGCCTTAATGAAGCATATTTTTTCCTTTGCAGAAAAAACAGACTGACCCTGACCACCATTTTTGCCACCATGTCGTCCATGATAACGATTGTTGAGAGTCCCATATGGAATTTTATTCTCCTTTCCGTATGCCCCACCCATGGTCCACAATTTTTCAAGGGCACGTTCTATGTTCTGGTCTGTGTAGTTTTTGTAACTTCTTGCCTCAAGCTTCTTTTATAAGTTCGAGGCATGGTTAGATCCCTAAAGGAAAAGAAAGTGGGTATGCGTGCCAAATTCAGTTGTTTCTAAAAAGGCAATCAAATTCACCCCACACCCATGATCAATTTCACCCAACAGTTGTGATCAATTACACCCCATGAGTAATTTTTTGAATTTCCCCATTTCTCCCTTTAAACATTGTGATGGCAGCGTGCATTACATAACCAAACATCACTATTTACGATATTTTAGGTAAATAAACTTAAAAGCAAAGCGTTTTCAACGTACCTTGGAAAGTTCTCGGTGTACCGAAAAGAATGAAAAAGTAGGATCACTTTAAAATTTCTTTTTAAGAAATCTTAAATATTTTGCCGAAAAAAACACAAGCACGTCCTCGTTGTTCATTGAACTAAATAAAACAAGGTTGCCTACTTCCTACTTTCAAATAATGTGAGCGCCAAATTCAAAAATATTGAAATTTGATTTAGGGATCAATTTCGCCCCATTTTACGGTAGTGGAATTTATTACCTGTTTGAATTTGCTTTGATTTGTTGTGCGGTTGCTGTTTAAATGGATTGTATTTGGTAAGCACTTTTTGATTTCCTTACTAATATTGATTCTTTGGATGGGAATTCATACAAGGTACCTATTGTAAACTATCGCATTATTAAGTAGTCTTTGATAAAAGACATACTTACTGGGTAGTTTTTAAATATTATGTATATTATTTCAATGTGTGGCTGTCGTTTACTCAACATTTTAGGATTCCATTGATATCAAATCAGCAGCGCATGCGTTATTTTAAATAAATTTCTTTCAACATGTACTTTGACACTACTAATTACATAAAAAAATGTGTAATTCTGTGTAAAACACAACGAAGTAGCTGAAAACTTCTTTTCATGAAAAAAAAATTAAACTGTTTTATTTTTAATATTAAACAGATTTATGTTTACGTCACTAGGAAGGTGGCGTTTATTAGGAGCATGTTCTCTTCTATAGTGAGATACGGATGGATAAAAAGATTCAAAATGCAGGCGAAGTCGTTCTGTATCAACCGGAATGGTTTTCGTATGTTTACCTCGTTGATGATCTTTGGGGAAAATCTGATTAAATTTAGATTTACACAAGCATTCCTGAATCAGAAGGCCATTGCTTCTACAGTATGCAGGGGTTGTAAGAAAAAGTTTTGAAAAACTTGTATTTGTTCACCAGTATTGTTTTTGAAAAAGTACGCGAAAGTTTTATTCCTTCTTGAGTTATCACCACTTCAATGTCGCTGTACATTTACGCTTCTACTATTATTTAATACAGAAACACGTCTTTGTAGCCACGACATTTTCCAAAATTGTTCGTTTATATCAAGTCTTTGATTTTCAATAGTAATATAACAAGGGCGAGACATAACTTACCGATAATTTTGCACACGCCAAGGGTCGAGTGCTGGTTGAATGAAAACTGTCCCGAGGTTGCCCGAGGGCAGTTTTCTAAGGGCACCGGCAAAATTATATGTGTGTTGCCCGTGTTTATATTTTGAAGATTATTACACAAAACCGTATACGAAGTATGATTTAAAATAGATCCAATAATGCCAAAAAAATTCAAATTACTTGTTTCTTGCATTTCTATTTCTTATTATGACACCATCCACGGGGTCGATAATCATCCCTAGGGGAGCTTATCGCTTGGTAAGCAGCCCATGGGCGGTTATCGGGTAATCAGTTCGAGATTGGTCGATTTTCAAAAATGCGTGGTTTTCATTGGCTGATATCAGTCATGTGACAGTTGTGTGTAATAATCATTAAAATTTACGGCACATTGCCTTTTCCAATTCCACAATGAGGTTTAACTAAATGAGTCAACCTCACCTTTTTTTATCTCATTTTTTTTTCTTTCCTTGACCGAGGTGTCAAACTTTTTTGAGTTTTCTTATGTGCCCTTTTTTAGTAACTCTTTTTTTATATGATGGTGTTCTTTTTGCTGTTTACTGTTTCTAGATTGGTCTTTCAACATCCTTCTGAATCAGAATCGAAATCTTCCTTGTCGTTTGTTTGAAGCTAATCCATTAACAGATGTGGTGGGCATTCCGTTTTCTTCGAAGACAGCTCTGTAGCCGAGCTAGGATCTACGTATGAGTACGTATGAGGTTAAAACGTGGTGATTTACCTTGTATTGTCTTAGGCGATAGTGTATATGCACAACAAGGAATATTTACACATCGCTGCATAATCAGCAACTAGAGCTAAAAATCGGTACAACAGTGGTCATATAAGAACACCTATTGTTTGTGGAACGTACTTTTGGCATTTTGAAAACAGATGCCACTACTTAGTACATGCCTTGCAGTATCATTAGCGAAGACCACAAGAATAATTGCTGCAACAGCAGTTCTCCATAATATTGCAATCAAAGAATGAACAAATTTGTCGACGAACAGTACCTGCCAAATATATAGTTTAAAACCCGCCGCTTTTATTCAGCGGCATTTTGCAAATGCCTGATATTCAAATCGATTAATTTAATTTTAAGTAGGTAATTCATGTTATTAATTAGACGAATTACCATAACACAGTATTTTAAAATGAGAATTTAAATAACGTCAGCTTTTTCCGTGAATAGAACACAATATTTAGAAATGTACATCTATTTACTTTTATGTTCTTTTTCCAACACTTCTGTTTTTAATTGCTCTTGTTTTAATTGCTTCCCTGTAATAGCAAGTTTTACGTATTGCTCCTCCAGAAAAATAGCGTGCAATTCTTCGTCCTGCCTAAGTAGTTTATCAGTTCTTTCTAACCGTTTCCCCAGCCCCTTTCAATTGCTGTGCCTCTTGAAATATACGTGAAATATACGTCATATTCCTCGCTGTGATTCGTGGCATTGGGTTTTGGGCGACTTTTAGGATTCTTTCCTCCTGCCCGATTACATCTGAATTTACAATGGCATTTGAATTTTAGTACAGTCTTTTATAATTCTTGCAGTAATTTTTAAATCGCCAAATGATATCATAATTCCCGAAAAAAATATTTAAACTGTTCACAATGCTAATTCCTAATTTTATAAATAAAAAATACATTACATTTTTTATTGGTAGTATGTAATAAATGGTATTCAATTTCAGTTTATATTATATTATGTCAACATATTTGATTATTGTATTCGTTAATACGAGGTAGTAAATAAAGGAAGTAAGTCAGTAAGGGAGTCAATATTTCGTTTAATTGTAGTGGAAAGCATTTGGTTGTAACCTACGTAACACTTTTTTTTAAAATAAAACTACATTGTTATAAATATATACATTTAGGGCGGTTTTTCAATGTGCAGATAAAGTAGCAGTAACTAACTATCGGATGTATCCTTCAGATAGGGAGTTTTTCTGTCTTTCAACTTTCAGATAAAATTAATCTAGGAGTTACTGGGCTTATCTTTCGGGTTAAATTAACAGCAGGATGAAGTACCCGTTAAATGTTTAACTTCAAGATAGCTGGAGCCGACAGGTTCCGAATAGCGGCGAAGTAGGACGCGTGCTTGATGACTGATCAGCTGTTCTCAACATAACCTCAACCTTACAGTTTATGGAAATTTCTGAAGTTTTTTTTAAATATAGAGTATGGCTGATTTTATTGACGACATTTTGATGTTGGAGGAAGTAGAAAATAGTGGAAGATTTAAATCCAGACCGTCGTCCATATACAGTTTGGTGTACGTCCGAACCATTTTGAATTATGGGATGACACGGACTTCTTTCGTAGATTTCGTTTAAAAAGCCTACCGTGCAAAGACTTTTTGCAACAAATGAGGGGTATTTAATGCATCCTACAGATAGGTAAAGTTAATAATCAAACGTTATGATAGATACATCTTTGAAATAGGTAGTTTGTTTTAAAGTTAGTATGGGGCCTTTTTTTAGAAATCATTGCGTTACACCCATGGCTCAGCTCCTCGTAAACTTTACGTTTTTTTGCAAGTGGCTCTTTGTATATCGTCGCAGGAGATTTTGGAGGTATAAGTAAATCCACAGCAGCAATAATAATTAAAAGAGTAGCATATGCAATTGCAAGTTTGCGGCCTCTTTATATTGCATTGCCGACCACAGAAGCTGAACGCAACACAATAATGGAAGGGTTTTACACAATAGCTCGTTTTTCCTAGAGTTGTTGGTGCACTAGATTGTACTCATATTCGAATCCAATCACCAGGTAAGTACAGTGTAATTACTTATATGAATATGTACTATTACCCATCATATTTTTCATTATAGGGGGGTAATGTTGCAGAAAATTTTCGCAACCGAAAAGGTTATTTTTCTATAAATGTACAAGCTGTGTGTGATTCGCAGCTAAAATTTGTCGACATTGTTGCCCGTTGGCCTGGAGCTTCTCATGATAGCAACATTTTCGACAATTCAATTCTTAGAGCTCGTTTTGAAAATAGAGAAATGGAAAATTGTTTATTAGTAGGCGATAGTGGTTACGCAGTACGAACGTATCTAATAATACCACTAGCAAATCCGCGCACACCTGCTGAAACCTATTTAATGAATCTCAAATCCGAACACGCAACGTAATTGAAGAACGTTTGGTGTATGGAAGAGAAGATTTCCAATTTTATCTGTGGGAATGCGTTGTCGTATTCCCCTTGTACAAGCTATTATTGTAGCAACTGCAAATATTACATAATTTAGCGAGAGAGGAAAATGAAGAACTGCCTCCAGATGAAGAGCCTCACAACATTGAAAACTTTGATAATCCACATGCCCCTGTCCATCCCCATGATGACAGCATCCAAAGACAGCTAGTGCAGTATTTTGCTACGTTATTGTGAAAAGTAAAGAAAGTACATAACGTATGCAATCTTAAAATTTTGAGAATTTATTATAATTTATTGTTAATAAAAATGTAAGATTGCTGCACAATTTATATATTAATTAATACTTACTTTAACTTTAATTTGTTGTAAATTGTTTCTAAAATAAATTTCTAATACATAAACAAAGTAGTATCAGAATCTTGTTATCATTGCTGCTCTGAAAAGACAAACAACTACTTACATGTACTTTGTAATAATAAGTAATAAAAATATTGTATTTTTGTTATCGTTATTTATTATAAATATAAAAGTGCCTATGTATTATAAAAACTAAACTAGCTTACGTTGATTATTACTATTAACAACAAAAAAAAACAAAATACTACACCAATAATTAATTAGATATAAAAAAAAATTAACGTTATTGCCCCAGTCCTAATTGTTTTTCAAGAAGCTGTATTTTTAATTATGTGCCTGCTCCTCATACTCCATGGTTTTTGAAAGCCTTTCTTTCTCCATGGCCTCTCATTTCAGCCTCATGAATTGCTCGGGCATTCAGCAGCTCCAGTTCTTGTTTTGCCACTTCGGCTGTAATTTTACCAAATTTCGCCTGTCATCAGCTAATGTGTCATATTTGCTGATGACATTTTTTTTGGAGTGCCTTGTCGCTTCTGAATGCCCAAGCCTTTTTGTAGCCTCAAACCGGCGCACCGAAGGTCTTTACTTGAGGTACTTTTGCTAGCTTGGGGTTGGAGGCCTTCAATTGCATCTAAATAAATAAAAAAAAATTAATCAGGATAATAAAAATTCAATAGGATGGTACATACCAGCACCAGGTAACGCTTCGTTAGGACTTGTGGCCGCAACAGGTACATCACTTATTTGCACTGACAGCGCATGCAGTTGGTTGTTTTGCGTTTGCAGGGCAAAGCTTTTTGTGGTTCGCAGTAATCCAGGAGACCAACTATCCCAGATTGCGGTTGAATTGCCAACTGCATTTCCATCCACCTAATAAGCAATAATTTTCTACACTATATATTCAATTAAAATTCAATAGTAGTACATACCATGTGAAGCTGTATTAGCATACACAACCTCTGTGTCTGGTGAAATACACGTGGTGCTGTCACCATTAGCTTTCGCAATCACTTCTGCGAGAATCAAGGGCTCATTCTCGCTTTCTTTCGGAGAAGCTGCAATATAATTTTTTAATACATAATAGAATATAGTAATTATAATGTTAGGCATTACTTTTCGGAACATTCTGATGAATGTCGCAATCAAAATCCGTTTCCAACCCTACAATCATTAGCTTCAGAACAGCTATCAGCTTCTCCTCCCAATCTTTATAAACTACGGTAACTTTGGAGCCACCTCAGTTTTAAAAATCTCTACTCGGTCTTTGGCTACCTTTTTTTTCAGAGCCTTTTTTAATGACTCATACTTAGCTTTGAGGGTATTAGCAGTACGGTATATGTTGCCTTCACTACGGAATTAAATAAAATGGATAATTTTTCCCAGGCGGCTTGTTTCTGCTTCCACGAAACAGCATCGGAGACTTTGTTCTCAATTATATTTTGCAATTCCAAAACTAGATCGACCAACAATCTCGTTTCCTGATCGCTGTAATTTGCAGAACGTTCGCGTTTCTCTTTTCGGCATGCTACTGTGTGGATGCCATAATCACACAACAGAACTTTAGAAGTTAGAACAGTAAAAACGAGGTAAAAGCAAATTGAACAACCGGCAACACAATTCTAACCTCAAAAAATGTACGCGCGGTCAAATTATTCTTCACTGCGCGCGGTTCTCTGTGACTTCGCATACGCAAAATAGTTTGTATCTCTCTCCTACTTCTACTTTTCAATTAGCTTCATCTTTATTCGGTGAAGTTCTACTGGGGATACCAACTTATTTCTGCAATGCAGTGGTAGCCAAAATGTGACAAAGTGCCAGATACTAAACCAGAGGAATAACTATCATTGAAAGACGCATAAAAATTATCTGAAAGGTTTATCTTTCGGGTAACCTATTCCAACAGATAGCTAACAGCCACTTTATCCGCACTTTGAAAAACCGGCCCTTAATCGTCTAAGGGCCGGTTCTACAATGCAAGTATATACCTAGAATAAGCTATCCGAGGTATAATTGTCATAGTTTCCTTTGTTTCAGCAATCGTTTCTAGGGTATTTATTCCTCGGATAACTTTATCCTTGGTTTGTAGAATCGGCCCTAAGTGGAGTATATTTCTGTGCAAGGCCAACAGAAGGATAAACATTTGTAATATCCCTCCTAAAAGTTAAAGTTTCTTTAAAATTTCATTTAACAGATTGTTGCTTCCTGCTTGGATTTCGTTGCTTCGTTCCACACTTTCTCTCAATCTACGCAGTTCTTCGAATTCTATATCTGATTGTTTCTTACGTAATTCATATCACCACTTCCCCCCTTACCTGTCTTCGGAGTAGAAGACTGTGCTAGAAGAGGTTTTAAGGTTTCTTCGGGATCAAAGAGATGGAATTCTGGGGAATTATTTGGTGACGATGACAATTGTACAGAAGGTAACGTGGTATGGGATTTTGAAGGTTGATTTATTCTCAAAACACAATAGGAAACGTAGGTAGGCAAGGAGAAGAAAGTGTAGCGGGCTGCACTGATGACATTGTAGCCCAAAGTTTATTGTCTTGTTATTTTCAAATATCTGTTGAAAACTTGCAAAATATTCCCAAATACCTTGTCTTTTTGTCATTATCTGTGATTGATTTAAACGCTTTCTACATATTCCGGATTTTTTTGTCTATTATATCCTCTGTTAACCCTCTGTAGCTATGTTTCTTAAATATTTTCGCTATTTCACCCCACAATGCCTTCTTTTTATGTTTGGGATCCCTAAACTGTAGTATTCGGTCTCTGTTCGAATGTACAAAAGCTGTGGGTTTATTTGACCATACCAACTCTTGCCTCCCCGATTCTGTAACAAACCAAATTAATATAAGTGTTACCCTTCCAATGGGCGCGCAAAAAATTACATGAATAGGCGCGTATGTATCTCACAGGTAATGAAAAACTACGTCAAAATACTATATTAGCATTTAGTTTTACAAAATATCAGTTATCTAAAACCTTACATATACAAATAAATTAACTAGTTCATTTTTCTATAAGATAATTTAAAAAATAAAGAGGTTGAAAAAATGTATTCTTTGGTGAATTTTTGACTTAAAATATTATTTAGGAATACAATCCGTGCAAATTCCTGGACATTGTTTAAGGCATAACTACTTTTTATAAATCATACAATGTTAAGGACTTTATAAACTTTTGCCGCCTCTCTTACATTCTGAATTCGTACTGTGCGCAGTAGACTGCCTCGCCGGCATCCGATTCCAAAAACACTTACGTTTCATCTGTCAACGTGGCAGCATGCAAACCGGTCCGCACTCCGAAAGCTAATTCTTTGTAAATGTTAAACTGTTCGTGTTAATTTATGGCAATAAATTACTACCTTCGCTTTTCAACGTGTGTATAATTCAGTGAAACCTACAATCATACAGTCCACAAATTCCAAGGCGAGCTGGCGATCAGCGGTTTTCCAGATAGCGAAAAACTGAGAAGGCTACAAACATTGTACCTTCGATCCTGATTAGTGCTCAAACATACAACAATACTTTAAAAGACGGGTACGTTTTGCGCTAGCATAGCAGGTAGTACATCTTTTTCTTTTTCTAGTTTTAGTTTCTTGTTGCTTCATGTTGTGACCTACAGTTTCATTTTGTGGGTGTAGCTATATCAGGATTTTCATTCTCATCTTTGACGTTTTCGAAATCCCTCTCTTCATCACTCACTTGCCTCAGTGTGCGTGGAATATTTTTGTTGGTAGCTAATCGCCTTTGAATATGTGGTTCAGTTAATTTCGTAGACAGTTGCCGTGAATATAATCGTCTGCTTTTTACTATCGAGAGATCCAAAAAACTGATCCTCAGCGGGATGTAGAATGAAAAGTCACGTCTTTAGTTGTGTCAGCTGGAATTAAATAATAACGAAACGTCATCTTTAGGAGCAAAAATCTTTTATTGAGCAACGGTAAAATAAACGAATAAACCTGAACTAATGTAATGATCATAACAAATGAAAATGTCTGCCTTCGCCCTCCAAACATTTTTGAACTCGTCTTCTCATACCTTTAAAAACATTTTGTAATAATTGAGGTTAGTTGTTAATTTCTTGACAGTGTTCTTTAACTCTAAGTTTTAGTTCGTTTAAATCATTAACCGGAGTCTTAAAAATGGCGTTTTTGGTGTTAATGACCTGGTCATCAAAATATTCGCGTAAAAAATTTATTTTATCTGTAGCTGCATGATCTTTTTCGCCATCCTGTTGAAGAAAACCATCTCGTAGTTCATCATGGTGTAGTTCATTTAAAAAAGGTTGCAAGAATTCATTCCTGGACCTTGCTGCAGTTAGTGTGCCTTCGAAAAATATTGGCCCAACTAAGCTACGACAACTCGTTCCAACCCAAGCTCCTATTTTCTGTGGAAGGGAAGTTTCAATTGTAACGCTACGCCAAATTCACATATTCTGTGAATTAATATACCCATTAAGGTAAAACCAGGCTTCGTCCGTAAAATAGGTTAAATTTAACTGCTTATCGTTTGGATAATCCTGATCTAAAAGCTCCTTCTTTCCTTCCAACACTTCCAGTATCTCGAAAATTGCTGACCAAATTCTTAACTAAATTATAAAATTTTTCGATATGTAATATTTTCATTGGGTTACCTCTCTCGGAATTCCAAAAAATAATGAGGAATAGAATATGTCTATTCTCCGTCAACTTGAAAGCCGTTTCGAAATTTCAATAATGAATGCTGTTTGAAATCTATTACAAATCATTTTAATAATCTGCCAGATGCGTATAGAAAATGACAACTAATTATTATCTGACACAAGTAAAGACGTGACTTCATTCGATAGCCCGCTGAGGATCAGTTTTTTTTTTTTTGGACCTCTCGATATATTGTTTCCAATAAAACGTATTTGTGAGTTAATACCACAGACATTTAATATCGAAAAAAAAGCAACCCCAGGCCAGCGTTTTGTATTTCTCGCAACATTGTAACTTGCGCACATTTTATCGACATTTTGTCTCCAGTTTCAGTATCTATTTTGTTATCAAATTGCACACTGGATAACAAAATTACATTTTTATGTACTTTTGGCACCTAGGATACTAAGGTACATTCTTTTTGAAAGCCTAAAATACTTGAGGCAGCAATACGATTTCTACAGTCTTGAATTCTAAAAATTAACCCCAAATACCCCTTGTATTTGGGGTTAATTTTTAGAATCCCAACAAAGCCTTTTTTGTTTGAGATCAGCTAGTAAACCATAACTTGTAAACCAGTTTTCTATTGTAACATTAAGTTCACATTTATGAGGGGTCTTTCGACCACATCATCTGGTTTATTGCTTAGTGCTCTGGTTGTTGTCCGACATATATTTCCATATTGTAGGTATCAAAGAGCTTTGCGTCTACAAGTGCAAGGATAGATATCTTAATCTCAGCACTTGGTACAATATTTTTCAGCTACTGGTTACAGGATAGAAAAACCACTTGTATCTTACAAAGCAATAAAACTCAATAGTCTTCTCCAGGAACATTTATTTCTATCTACAGAGGCATATGGTTACTAATAATGTACATAGTTCACTTACTGGTAGTAGAAGTACATGTTAAATTTGAAGGTTAAAATGAGGTTAAGTTTATACGTTGAAGACAAGGTGGGAATAAAATATAAAAAACACACTATATTGGAGAAGAAAAATTAATTAACCAGCAAACTACGTTATAAATATCGTTATACTGGTTAATACATCAGAATATACAAATTTTAAATAGAGCAAGTAAAATAGTAGCTAACATTGAGGATGTTAGCACTAAGACTAAATTTAAATACAAAAGTAACTAGCCAACAAGTCGAAAAATCCCTAGATTCAATGACTCTGAAATTACTAAAAAGGGTCAAAAAGTATAAGAACAAAATGAAAGCCAAGTAAGGCACGAAATCAGCAAGTAAAAGACAAAACAAACTATTTAGTATTCAGGAAAATGTAATTGGTATCACAATCTGTGACTTCATTGAGTCTGAATTCATTATTATTGGACATAATTTCAAAAATTTCAAGTAAATGCAACAACATACCTTTATTAGCTATATGCAAAATTTTGTAATCTTAATTAGGATCAAAGTTGTGGTTGGATTCCAAAATGTGATTAGCAAAAGCGGATTTATTAGGTTGGTCGATAGTAAAATTGTTGTTTCTAATACAAGCGGAATGTTCTTTGATTATTTTTTTAAAGCACGTTCAGTTTGACCAATATAAAAACTGTTGCACGACGAACAGTCAAGACGGTAGGCACCAGATCTTTCTAGTAAAGGGGTGGGATCTTTATTGCATACTACTAATTTCTGAAGGGAATTGGTAGTGGGAAAGGAAATTTGAAAATTATATTAATTAGAATCTTTTTATGGACATAGAAATTGTACCATAACAAGGAATTGTATAAAGTCTTGTTTTCAGAATTATTTTTTTTATATAGTTTAAGCTAGTTCAGCAAATCCTTGCTATTCATAGCTGCGGTAACACCAATCACTGTAGTTTGTTTACGTACTAAAGGGTTTCGTTGACCCATCACTAATTATGTCTTAATCACTTTCTTCATATAGCAGGATATCCTGAGGCAGTTTGCGCTTCAAGCGTGTGTGAATATTTCTTCTTCCCAACGAGTAGGACTTTGTCGCAGGGCACAATGATAATTTTTCGTTGTAACGTTTGTATAATTTAGTAACAAATTCCTTGATGGTTGGTATTTTTTATTCTCGGTGTATTAAAGAATTCCTAATAAACCATGGAGCATTTAGTATTATTCTGAGCACTTTGTTTTGAAATGTTTGAATTTTGTTTATTTGCGTGTCACTGGCATTACACCAAATTGGGGAACCATAGGTTAGGATAGGTCGAATAATAGACGAGTTCCGCATTCGGTTTTTAATGGAGACGTTTTGTTGAGTAATGGATATAATTTTATTAATCTTACATGAGCCTCATTGAGATTTTTATTAATATGATACCCTCATGTTAACCTTTTATCGAGGTATACTCCAAGCGCTGTTAGCGCTATTCCATGGGATGATGTGGTCGTTAATATGCACGTGGGGGTATTGATTAATCTGCGGAGAGTACAAATTTTAGCTTTAGATTTTAACGGGTTAATCTGCATTTTCCATTTATTACCATTTCGTAATAATATCTGCGCTCAGAATTATTGGTAGGGGTTAAATTTGTTGAAAGTTTTATTCGGAGTTTTTGATAAATAATGTGTGTTATGTTATGCAAATAATTTGTTGAGCCAAGATGTAATGACCGATACTGGGGTGTTGCAAAAGGAAACTACGGGTCTGATAGGGATATTGGGTTTATGGATTTTTGATAGGCCATATAATTTAGGGATGGAAGGTTTCATAATAAGTAAGGAAAGGTGATTGATATTTAAAGATTTAATATGATCAAAATGGTCTCTAATCGTCTGTCTGACTGCTGTAATGAAACTGGGAAGAGGGTCTTTATTAAGAATTTAAAGTCAGGAGAATCAAGAAACTCTGTTAATATAATCGCCCAAAATGCCAAGTCAGTAACCTTTGTCAGCTTTAGTGCACAATAAATGGGGTTCTTTAATTTTCTTGGAAAGAGTATAAGTGGTTTTGTCTAAAATGTGGGAATTAGTGACATTAGGCAAAGTTTTTTTGTAATTTGAAATCTTCCTGCTGATCTCGGCCCTAGCAAGATTTAGATTAGCAATGCCTGAAGACAATATGACTTTTTCGAAGTGAATAGCTAAATCAATAAGGAAATTTTGATTAATATTACATACCGGGTTGCTCTTCAAGCCCTTGTCTAAAATGTCAGTCTCAGTGTCACTAAATTCTACATTGGTTAAATTTAGAGTTCTCTTGTGAAATTTAATGTTAAAATTAGTTATAAACGAATTTAGATTCAAATGGGATATGTTATAATCACAGTCTGAATAATTAAAATCATTAAAACCAGACTCATTTATTAATTTTGCCAGAGGATTTCCTATAATTAATTGGCAATGCATCTCTTATAACCTGAATAGAAATATCAACTATGCTATCCTTTCTTTTTATGCATGTTATTGTTTTCTCAAGATATATTAAAGAAATCTTAAAATTTAAAAATGTTAACAGAATCGGGTATGAGTGCCTCCTCAAAGTCGGTGTTTAGTATGTAACGATTTATGTCGACAATACTATTTATGAAGTACTGGTTAAATTTTCATATATCTCTGTGAGATTGGTTACTTCTACTCCTTGGAATAGAATGTTTTTCGGTGTATTTTCTGCTTTCGGTTTTTAAATTATATGTTGAATAATTTTCCACATAGATTTTTTAATCGTCTTGACTTTCCCTAATTTTGTTTTCATAGTAGCGATTTTCCCTTTTTTTAATCAAATTGCTATACTTATTTCTGATAACCTTATAATGTTTCCAATTATTTCCATTTGTAGATAATTTAGCCTTTTTGTATGACGCATCTCTATTTGTGTATCCTTTGCAAATTATCAGAATACCATGCGTTAGTATTTTTTACCCTGCTAATGCGGTATGTAACCAGGTTAGCTAATCAGTTTTGCTGTACTGCTTCCGCTGCTGCATTTTTATTCATATCGCAGTTGCAATTAGCTTGCTTATTTAATAAAGCGATAAAAAAATTTCTACGTGTCGTTTTGTACTCTCTGTTTGTACATTGTTTATGTAATGTGATCTCTATTAAACTGTGGTGAGTAATTTCCAGTGAATCTAGGACATGAACATTTAGATTCGAATTGTTGATTGTTACCAAATCTAGTAATGTGCTCGAAGTTTCAGCCACGCACTCCATTCAAGTGACCTCATTATTCCGCTTGCGAGTTTGCATATTATCGATTCTCTCGAAGACGATATTTCAGATTTTGACGCTTTCCTGGGGTACCTTAGCCTATAAAAATAATGGGTTAACGCGTATCTAACCATTTTACTATGGAGGAATACTTACAAATTGTCGAAACTCAAATTCATTCACGTACTGAATAGTTTTGATTTTTTCAATGAATTTGAGTATGTTAGGATGAGCTGCATTGGATGCCATCCTTCCAAATGATTGGTTGTGCGTGGACCATCAGTATCCCAGTGATTCCACATTTCTTTGGGATATTTCCCGTATAACTACGTGGATACACAGTATCCGACGAACTCTCTCTCAATTAAGAAGAGGTTGGAGTCGTGGCGTGGATTTCGTTCCAGACCTGATCTATGGCTTCTAGATCAACCATCGATGGAGCAGTGACTTGCCTAACAAACGTCCTATAATAGACATTAGGCGCGTATATTATCACTATACTATGGAGGAACTTACCAAAGAGCTGCTTTCTTTCGGTATCCTTCAGCTAGACCTAAAGCAATATTTTTTTTGTGTCATTAACCTGTAAGCCATCGCATTCACTTCTGCATATACCATATAATATATTCTCCAAGCTTTACTTCTATTTTTTTTAATAAGTACTATTTTAAAGTGAGCTACTTGCCATCTAAATAATTATTTTGATTACCAAGCTCCTCCATGGGGTGTTAGTGCCTCGCCATTATTATTATCACTTATTTTAGCTTCTATGGCTTCAAATGACATTTTTTCGCTTAATCTAGCTATTTTGATCCTGGGTAATCTTTTTTTCAGGATGGTTACTTCATAATTTTTCTCCAAGTTTGCTTATTACCTTTTCTTGTACTTTGTTCAAAGCCTATTTAGTTTTACACTCTATTACAATACCACCTTTGCTAACATGTCGGAGTCTTGAAAATTCCAAGTCTGTAGGATCAATGATTTTTTTTAATTTCCTTTTTCGTGTCCGTACTTGTTTGTTCCTGGTTCTTCGGGTTTATTAAGACAACTGGATCGTGTTTTTTAATTTCAAGCTTTTCAGCATAACGCATTTTCGCCGAATCTTGCTTTTCAATTACTTGTTTAATGCTGGTTTGTGTTTGTTCGTTGCGCGAATTTATAATGCCTTGTAAACCAACCAACTTCTGTGATTTTCTCGTTCTCGTTCTGTTCGCTTAATCATCCACATACGTTATTCCAAGCTTCCTTTTCTTATTGGCGCACTGCACACACTATCAACCATTTGTTATCTTGTGGTCGGGGTGGGTGTGGTTTCGCCCCGCACTCGATGAACACTTGCACTTGTGTGAAGAAAAAGTTGTAGTTATGGTGAATTGTTTATTATCACCACATACGTATACAAATATACATACAATTAAATAAGCATCGCATCACACGTGATGCAGTTGCAAGGCACAGAAATTACATAAGAATATATACAGTGCATTCCAATTAAAACGAGTCACCCCGTATAATTCCGTTAGTTTTATAGAAATATCCTAAAATACGTCAATTTCTGTTGCCGGCACGGGGATCCGCTGGCTTCGCTCATTAGACGATCGCTGCGCTCATTGGGCGATGCCGTTGTGCCGTGGTGGGGGGTCCGGCTCCGTCTATGTGGATAGTTATCCTCGGCAGCCCGCTGAGGTTGCTGGCAGTCACTTGGTTTATGGCGGCTCGTCTTGCGCGTGCGAGCGGTCGGCCCTCTGCTCGTTTCCCTGGTTCGAACTGGCGGTTTCTCGTTGGTTGGCGAGGATTGGAAGCTTTGGTGGAAATGGTTTTCCGGGCAGTAATGGCACTCGGATGTTGATACTTTTGCGGTTGTGGCCGTTTCCGACGTTGGCTTGCTAGTCGCCACCTCCCTCAGGTCCGCTTCCGCCGTGACGGCGTGTTTGTAGAGCTCCAAAACCGTTGACGGGGCTAGGGACCTTAGTTGTAATCGCAGTTTAGGCACCACCACGTCGATGAACAGGGGAATGTGTGATTCTACGTCGATGGTGAGTCGAACTGCCAAGCGTTGTTTGCGCCGGAGAACGTCTCCCACTGATTCAGCTGGGCCCTGTTTCTTACTATACAGTTGTGCGGTTGATTAATTCTCTCCGGAATTCCTCGAATGTCGCTCTTAGGCGAAATTTGGAGTCCTCGGACGCGCCTTCGATAGCCGCGAGGAACTCTGCCAATCCTTGGAATGGTTCCATTGCTGGTAGTGTTTGTTTTTGGGCGCCACTGGTTGTTGTTGACTGCAGATCCAGATCTGTTGCCGGCATTCCTTGTCACAGGGGGCATGGATTCGGCATAGAACCTTCTATGCTGATGACACACGTTGGGCACGCCAATTGTTACACTAGTGAGTGGGGTGGCTTAGTTTCACTCCGCACATTAAGTAGTTTATTACATAACCACCATAAACACATATACAATACACATACATATAAATACAGAAAAACACAAGGTTGAGGTTGAGAACAGCGGCTGTCAACACGGATGCGCACGGCCGTGGACGCGTCGTGGTCGCAGAGACCAGCCAGAGGGAACTCTGATGCTGGGCGAGTTAGGGGCGATGTCTCAAAACCCTTGACTCGTCTTATAGGGATCTATCCATCTAACCCTCTAAGAACAAGTGTGACTGGTCTCAGAGGGATCTATCCATCTAACCCTCCAAGTACCAGTGCTTTCTGGATTTTTTGATTTTTTGAATTTTTAAAGTTTACTCAGCTAGGCGTATACAAAATTATACTAAACCTAGCCTGCTACCGTTTAGGGGACTACCCCTCTTCGGCTTTGTAGAGCATTATTTGGGCTTAAAAAAATACATTTCATTTTAGTTTTTAGCTTAAGATATTTCATGTTTGATGTTTACAATAGTTTCGTTTTAACTTAAGATATAGTGTTGTATGCTTACAAAAATAAAAATTAAACTTAAGATATTTCATTTAACAGGATTTGGTCTTAAGATATTGGATTTAACATATATACAAGAAAATTTACAAGGCGTCGGGATCATCGGAGGTTGAGGGGAACGTTTTCTAAGAGGTCCTGCAACTCCTCGGGAAGATCTTCGGCGTCGCTGAGAAGGATGGCGGGGGGAAACCTCTTCTTCGTCCTGGGTCTCCTGGTTTGGAACGCTGGGGTCCTGAGGATGGTGACCGTGTGCTGATGGTCCTGCTCAATCAATCGTTGCACGAATCGGCCTCGGAGTTCGCAGAGTCTGCCGTCTATAGGGGGGATGCCAGTAAGGTCGCAAACCTCCGGAGAGGGATTAAACCAGTTCAGGTGCATCATCTTCCTGGCGACGGCCCTCTCCTTTGCCCTTAGCCTCTTCATGCTGGAGCGAGGTAGAGCGCTGAAACTGATAAAGCGGTAATCAATAATGGGTCGAATAAATGTCTTGTAGGTGTGGATGAGGGTGCGAGGGTGGCAGCCTCCAAAGTTGCCTCGGAGTACGGAGAGAATGGCACTCCTTCGCTGAATGGAGTCGAGGCATCTTTGAATTTCGTGGAGCCAGCTCAGGGTGGAAGTGAAATGGACCCCCAGGTAGATGACTGAAATGGAGAGCTCTAGCCTAGAGTTCCATAATGTCAAGGCGACGTTGTTGGGGTCCAGTGGAGGTCTGCTGTGATGCATTGGGCTTTAAAACAAGATGGCCTGGGTTTTGTTCGGATTGGGTTTGATTCTCCAGCGCTGAAACCAGCGTTCGAGGGTCAGAAGTGACGGGGACAGAAGGTTGGAGGCACGGGCGCTGCTGATGGCTTTGACCCAGATGGCGGTGTCATCTGCGTACTGAAAAAGTTGGACTCTTGGGTTGGGCGGAAACGGAATGTCGGCGCAGAAGGTGATGAAGAGCAGAGGGGCGAGAATCGGGCCTTGAGGAACCCCGGCTCTTGGGGAGAACGATCTTGAGGTTTTTCCGCGGACTGTGACCTGGTGTTTGCGGAAGGATAGGTAGCTATTAATGATACGGACAAAGAAAGGATGGACGTGAAAGTCCAAAAGCTTTTTCAGCAGGCCGGCATGCCAGACTTAGTCAAAAGCTCTCTCAATGTCCAGCATGACGGCGAGGAGGCATTGACCGGAGTTGATGGCGAGAGTGGCGTCAGTTTGGAGCTGAAGCAAAAGGTTGATGGTGCTTCGTTGAAAGCGAAAACCATATTGGATGTCGGGAATGACGTTGTGAACCTCTAGAAATTGTCGAAGCCTGGAAGCAAGGATCTTTTCGAAATTTGTGCCCAGAACATTGAGAAGGGTGATTGGGCGATAAGATGAGGGAAGGTTGGGATCCTTGCGGGGATTCGGTAGCATCACCACATTGGCTGTTTTCCAAGCCAAAGGAAAGTGGCCGGAACGGAGGCAGCAGTTGAAAATCAAAGTGAGGAGGGTGATAGCTACAGCGGGAAGTTGACGAAGAGTTCGACGGGTGAGCCCATCGTTCTCGGGGGCGGTGTTCTTTCCAGACGCCAGGGCGTCGAGGACTTCCTGCTCCTCGATGGGAAGAAGAAGGTTAATGTCAGGAATGGCCTGGGCTGGGGAATGAGACGAAGTGGACGAATACTGGGATTGCCAGCAAGGGTTCGATGAACTTGGACATAGTTAGCTTGAGAGAAGTTGGGGTCGTTCGGAACTTGATGAACCTGTTCCAAGGTGTCGGCAAAGAGGGTCGCTGAGGGTCTACCACAACATCGCCACCATGGTGGAGCGGAACCCCAGAAGAGCGTCGTTGCCCCGTGAGGCCTTTCAGCTTCCTCCAGAATCTCGTCCCCCTCACGATAGTCGAGGCCAGAACAGATTGTCCTCCAACGCTGTTCCCGAAATCTGGTGGTTTGGAGACGAACGGTGGCGTTAAGGCGATTCCATTGGGTTTTTATTTGGGGATCTCTGGTACGAGTGAAAAGCCGATAAAGGTGCCGCTTTTCGCGGATGAGGGCGATGACTTGGGGTGGAAGAGGTGGACGGCTGATGTTGATGGCCATGGTAGGGACCGATTGATGAACAGCCTCTTGGATGGTAGTGGAAAGAAGGTCGACAGTGGCATCAACTTCTTGGGTGTTGGTGGGGGAGGGGATGTTTTGGAGGCGATCTTCTATAAACTCCCGAAAGTCATCCCAACGAGCGTTGTTCCAGTCCCGAATGGTTCTGAAACGCTGGCGAGGAAGTGGAGGAGCCATGATGTCTGTGGATGCTACCAAAGGGAGGTGGTCGCTGGTGATAGAAGTGCCTATGAAGGCGTCGGCAGTGAAGTGAGGTGCCAGTCGATCAGTGACGATGATATGATCGATTATGGAGCATCTGAGATGGGAAATAAATGTCGGGGATTGGTTGGGAATTCTGAAGAGGTCCAGAAGAAGACAATTGGCAAGTTCGGCTCCTTTGTTGTTCGTGGAAGTGTCGCCGAAAGCAGTGTTTCTGGCGTTGAAATCTCCCATGATAGGGTAATTCTAGGAGACATGGCCCACTTTTTTTAAAAATCGTAACTTCTTTATTATAACTCAAAAAGTAATTTAAAATTCACAAAAATAACAAGAAACACTTAAACTATACTTTTGAAACCATGAATAAAAAACAATCGAGTTAATTATGATAAAAAAAATAAAATAAAAAATCCTTTTGTGAGCCATCTCACCTTTACTGTAGTAAGTATCGAAATAGTGTGTTTAAATGAATATTAAAGTCATCCGTAACTACTCTTGTACCTATACCACTTTTCCACAGAGGTCACATTCATCTGAATATTTTGTGCATCCGTCGTGTAGCCATCTGGAGCACCGAACACACTTAATCCAGTCATCTGATTTTGTTGTGGTTTCGTAATTTTCTCTGCAACCTACGCATATATTAGCTTCATCTTCGTAATCATCAGATGAATCATCGTAGACGACAATGTCTTCTTCTAGTTCTGATTCCGAAGAACTGGACTGGCCTTTTCTAGACCTCACTTGCTCTTGTCTCGTAGTAATCTTACTCAGTTTCATTTTCCTGTTTTCTTTCTTCTCTCTTGTCTTTACCTCGCGTTGCGCCTTTTCATCTAACTTCTGCTTTTTAATGCCAATATTGTCTGCACTCGTCAAGATAGAAGCCAGTTGCCTACTTCTTTTTCGAACAGAGGCCACAGCTTCTGCGATAGGCACCGGGGTAATTTCATCTAAAAGTTTGCATGGAGTTCTTTTCTCTGGTGTCTTCGAAGCCTGTGTTCCAGCTGACGTATTTGGTAGGACTTCTGTACCTTCGTTGTCGCTTCCTGCGCTGTCAATCGAGGCAGTCGGTTCTTCTTGGAGAGTTGCAATTGTATCATTCTCATTTCCTATTCTATCGGGTTCGTTTTGTCTAGTATTAGGATCGGTGAGATATGCATAGTCAGGAATTGTTGACGGATCGAATGGGACAATTCCCGTTGCCCTGAAAGATGATACCGCATTTTTTACTGTTGCAGATTTCTCCCACGCTGCAGCTAGTAATTTCATTGGCCTATTAATACGCCGATTAGGATTTCTTCTCATAAACGCGTTGCATTCTTCCTAATAAAAACTCTTCAGAGATTTGAAAACTCCTCTACCAAGAGGTTGCAGAAACTGCGTCGTGTGGCTAGGGAGACACACGAAAATGATTTCATTCTCTGCAGCGTATTCTAAAGTTTCCACACTGCTACAGTGTGATGCGTGCCCATCAAGAATGAGCAAAACATGCCCCTTGGGCTTCCGTGGAACAAATTGTTCCTTTAGCCATTGTAAAAATAGGGTATTGTTAACATATGCGATTTTTCTCCCATGAACGCTTAACGCCTAAAGCACCCGGAGGCATTCCGTCCTCAAACTCAGGTTTCTTATTCTTGCCTTTAAAAATGCACGTTGGTGGTATAAATGACCCCTCTGCATTGCAACATGCAATTACTGAAATGGTCTCCCCCTTTTCTCCGGACGTAACTGCAGCGACGTTTCTTGACCCTTTCTGGGCAATAACATGACCAGGTCGGTTGTTCAGCTGGAGACCTGTGTTTCATCAACATTATACATTCGCCCTGGCTTATTCATTAAATCGTGCTCCAGGAGAGTATTTTCCAGAAGCTCGAAATAGGATGCAACGTCCTTTCTGTTCATAGCTATAGATCGAGCTGCAGACACACCTTCTGCTTTTCTTACGGCAAGCTCTTTGTTGCACCTCAAAAAGGAATCGAGCCATGGATATCCAGCCATGCATTTTTCGACATTAAACGTATGTGGAAGATTCAGTTTGACAGCCAATTCAAAAGCCATAGATCGTACAGTGGTTCGGGTTGGAGAAAAACCAAACTTCTGTAGTTTCTTAATGTGTGTAACCAACTTCTTTTCATTTGCTGATCCCAAAGTAGATAGTGGACCCAATTGCAATCTTTCTGAGATATTGTTCTTCAGACGTCGACGTAATGTTGATATGGTACTCCAAAATTGCGACTTGCTTCCCTCACACCCATCGTTCCTTGCTGTACAGCCTGCATTGCACTTAATAGCTCCTGTTCCGACCATTCTCCAAGGCCGACACTACCTTTACGTTTGTATTCTGTAGGCATTAATTTACAGAATTGAGATTATTGAAAAACTGGGCCATCTCTACTTCTTACGTTGCGAAACAAATCACCTGACCTTATAAGGAGAGATGGCCCACCACTTTGTTGCAACATGGTCCATTACATGACCTTAAATTTAGGTTAGGAATGTGGGTAAAGCTTTTAAGACGCACATAGCGTTAGAAAAACACAACCAATTTGAGCTCACTTACCTGTTTCACACTTATAACAATTAGCTTTAAAATATTTTCACTGAATTCACAGCGACTGACTATTAAAAATGGCACTAAGAAGCAACGGATACGAGCGCGGTTCCGCAGTAATGCGTCATACAACAGAAGACGAAGTGCCGCTTAGTGAGCCGACTCACCTGATGGGCCATCTCTCCTAGAATTCTGGAAGGGGATCCTTAGGGTGGACGTACAAACTGAAGACGTGGATAGGGCCTACCGGAAGATCTAGGGAAGAAGATGGAAGGCGATCATCGATGGCAAGAGCGACGCCTGCTCTTCCTCTGGGGCCATCTTTGCGAAAGATTTGAAATCTGGGAAGAGTTAGAGATTGTGTGGGCTTCAAATGGGTCTCTGTGACGGAGAGGACGTGGATGTTCTCTGCTTGGACCAGGTTTTCGATAAGAGGACGTTTCCTGGACCAGCCGTTGGTGTTAATCGTTGCGATTTGTAGATCCATTAAAGAAATCGATGTGAGAGGTGGACATGGAGAAGAAGCAGTTGAAACCAAGGATACGTGCAGCGAGTTGCCCGCATAAGAGGCCGCAAACTGCAGGCCAAAGAATTGGAAGATGAGAGGCTTCAAGACCTGCTGAATTCGGCCACGCAGGTCTGGGAATAGGTTGACGAAAGTGTTCATAAAGAAGCGGATGATTCTGTGAACAGTGGGATCATCAGCCTTGGAAAAATCCTCAGGGAGGGGGGCATCAGCCGTCTTTAGCGGAGCAGTGGAGTCGACCGTTGCGACCTCGGCAGGGCGTTTGGGGCATTTCGCGGAAAAGGCAACGTGTTCACCGTTGCAGTTTCCGCACTTGGGGGTGGCTTGGGGTTTGCAAGAGGAAGTGTTGTGGTCCCCACCACAGACTCCAGAAACAGACTTCCTCTCTTGGCAGCTGGAGGTTACGTGGTCGAATTTGAGGCATCGGCCACATTGGACTGGTTGAGTTTTGGGAGGATTGGAGGGTTCTGCGGGGTAGGAATGGTGAAACATTCGTAACCCGCTGGAGAGGAGAGTGTCCAAGGTGGACTGAGAGCTGGTGACGATTCGAAACAACCTAGTTTCTTGGTCAGTTGCCTTGGAACGGATACGCCAGGTATTGTTAAATTCAAGGCCAGCTTGGCGGAGGGCTTCTTTTACGTCTTCGGCGGAGACGTCCAACTAAACTCCTCGCAGGACGCAGGAGAAAGTAGGAGGACGGGGGGCGGTGTTGCGACGATCTGGGCCGGAGTGAGATGAAATTTTTATAGGATGGCCAAACTGGTGAGAGAGCTGACACGTGCAGTGCCGTTGTTGAAGACAGAAATTGATGTGATGATAAAACCGGGTATTTTCCTGAGGTAGGTGTCGAGGACTTTTGGTGTGGAAGCATCCTTCGGGAGACCAGAAATTAGGCGAGTTTGGATTTTAGTTGTGCCAGTGGAGGTATTTGAAGACGTGGAACTGGTACGACGCCTGCCGGAGGCGACAGTCCAGGGGTTGGAATCGGGCTGGGATTGAATCGAGGCAGGGGATGCGATGGTTTCTTCGACGGGAGAGGAAACCGGAGACCTGGAATCCTCATTGATAATCCAGACAGTGGATCGGGTACGTCGTAAGGAGATGGTGTCTGAATAGGAAGGTGGAACGCGTTGTGAGGCGGCAATCGGAAGTTTTGGGATTTTCTTGCTGTAACGGGCGGTGAACCCTTCTGGAGGCTAGCAGTAGTCGGAGACTTCGGCTGGGCGGGTCGTTGGGGTGCCATCCTGGCAGTCGGGCCCCCGTCTACGCAGAACGGTGGAAGCGTGAGAGGGGCAGGAAGAACTTCTGAAAAACACTTGATTAAGTTATTGCACCACACGTACCGACTGCAGAATAGATGGAGAGCCTCACAGAATTCTTGATAGAAGGTGGTATATCAAACGCACACGCACCGGCAACAGAATGGATGGAGTGTTACACTGGGGAGTGGGGGTGGCTTACTTTCACTCCGCACTGGTGCACAGGTAACAAAGAAGTTATCATGGTTTAATATATGAACACCATAACACACATACAAGATAAAATACATACAATTAGGAATCCAAGACACAAGAATTAAAGAAACAATAATTACAACTTACTGTAGAACTTAAAATAACTTACATGCTAACTTAACTAAGAAGGTCTCCGCCGTGGTCCCGGTTGAGAGCAACGCCTGTCAGTCGGATGCGCACGGCCGCGGGCGCGTCGTGGTCGCAGATACCAGCCAGAGGGAACTCCGGTGCTGGGCGAGCTGGGGGCGATGTCTCAAACCCTTGGCTTGTCTTAGAGGGATCAATCCATCTAACCCTCTAAGAACAAGCCTGACTAGTCTCGTAGGGATCTATCCTTCTAACCCTCCAAGAACAAGTACCTTCTCAACCTCTCGTTTCTCCTTATAAAGAAGACACGGCAGACGACATTACCTCGTTTGCCAAGTCATTGCCGTTGAGGAACATCAGCCTTGGGATTCTGTCCGGGGTCCCAGCAGTCATTTGGGCGACCGGCGGAAGTAATTGTTCCAGGTCTGTGGTGTCGTTCGGCACCATGGCGTCGGATGGTTTTTGAGATAGGTGGTCGGGCAACTCATTGTCTTTCCCGGAATAGTGGACCACATCGAAGCTGAACTCCTGGAGCAAGAGCGCCCATCGCGTGAGTTTCGCCTGGTGGTCCTTCGTCCGGTCCAACCAAAGAAGGGCTCTGCTGTCGGTTTTTAAGGTGAAACGACGATCCTCTAGGTACGGTCGGTACCTTCTGATGGCCCACACCACTGCGAGACACTCCTGCTCAATGATATGGTAGCGCTTCTCAGTTGGGTTTAGTTTGGCACTAGCGTAGCTTACGATCCGCTTGTTCGGTCCCTCCTCTTGGTACAGTACTGCGGCTATTCCAACCCCGCTGGCATCTGTTTGTAGGGTGAACGGCAGGCTGAAATCCGGGCGGTGCAGAGACAGTGGTTGCGTGAGAGCGAGCTTCAGTGCTTGGAATGCTCGATTCGTCTCGGCTGACCATGCGTAGCGAATCTTGGCACTGAGGAGGTCGCTCAGGGGAGTGGTGAGCGCCGCGAAGTTCGGCACGTAATCACGGAGCCAGTTACACAGTCCAAAGAAGCTTTGCAACTGTTTACGGTTCACCGGTATGTCGGCTGCGTGAAGCTGTTCCACGTGTTCGGGCCTGGGCCGGTTCCCGTCGCTGGTGATAATGTGGCCGAGGTAGGTGATTTCTTGAACTCCAAAGTGACACTTCCCTGGGGACAACTTCAAGTTGTGCTGCTGCAGCCTCTCGAATACCAGCTGGAGATGGTATAGGTGCTCCTCCCAGTTGTTGGAGTATATAATTATGTCGTCCAAATAGACCAGTACGAACTTCCGTAGATAGCCGGGGAGGACTTCTTGGGTCATCAGTTTTTGGAAACTGGCCGAAGCGTTCTTCAATCCAAACGGCATTACCTTAAATTGGTATGTGGCCCCGTCGGGTGTGGAGAATGTTGTCAGGGGCCTTGACGTTATTTCAAGAGGCACCTGCCTGTACCCTGACTTAAAGTCGAGCGTGGAGAACACCTTGGCGGTACCGAGGTCGCGAAGGGTCTCGTGGATTATTGGCAGGTTGGAGGCCTCGTCGAGCGTGAGGTTGTTCAACCGGCGGTAGTCGACACAGAACCTGGGTTTGTTGTCCTTCTTGTTGACGATCACCACTGGCGAACAGTAATTGGACGTGCTGGCCTCTATAACACCTTCAGCCAGCATTGATTCGACCTGCTCCGCTATGATGATCTTCTTTGCTGGAGAGTATCGGTATGGTGGTAATCGGAAAGGGGTGTCTTCCCGGAGGCGAATCGTGTGCTACGTGGTGGCCGTGGTTGTGGGCCGGCCGGGCTCGCTAAATGTAGTAGCGAAGGTGTTGATGAGTTCGTGGAATTGATTTAAGTATGCTGTCGGAAACTCGTTGTTCACCTCCTCGATGTTCCGTTTCGTTTGTGTTGTCCTTCCCCGGTTGGTGTTCCAGTGTATCGTCCTCCTGTTGCATCTGTCGAAGTGTACAACCTCTCGTGCTAGGTCGAGGACAGCTCGGTGCTTTCGGAGCCACGGATATCCCAGAATTACGGGGGCAGCGAGATCGGATATCATAAGGAACGCGTCGCTCAACAGTTCCTTCAATACTGCATATTCCACCTGTGTGGTGCCGATGATGCAAGCTTTGTGAGTGCTGCATGCCAGCTCAGCGGTGGATGAAGTTGGTTTTTGTGCTGGGAAACTTCCGGCGAGGTCTGCTCGGATGAAGTTGTCCGTTGCGGCGGTATCCAGCAGGGCTTCATGAGAGGCTCCGTCGATGTGAATAGTTATCCTCGGTAGCCCGCTGTGGTTGCTGGTAGTGACTTGGTTTATGGCCGTCCGTCTTGCGTGTGCGAGCGGTCGGCCCTCTGCTCGTTTCCCTGGTTCGAACTGGTGGCTTCTCGTTGGTTGGCGAGGACCGGGCAGCTTCGATGAAAATGGTTTTCCGGGCAGTAATGGCACTTTGGGCTGGATGTTGATACCCTTGGAGTTTGAGCCGTTTCCGACTTCGGTTTGCAGGACGCCACTTCCCTCAGGTCCGATTCCGCAGTGACGGCGTGTTTGAGGAGCCCCAAAATCGTTGACGGGGCTAGGGGCCTTACTTGCAATCGAAGTTTGGGCACCATCAAGTCGATGAACAATGGAATGTGAGACTCCACGTCGATACTTAGTCGGACTGCCAAGCTTTGTTTGCGTTGGAGAAAGTCCCCCACTGGTTCAGATGGGCCCTGTTTCTTGCTATACAGCTGAGCGGTGAGGGTCCCTTTTACTTGGACGCTATCGTATTTGTGGTTGAATTCTGTCCGGAATTCCTCGAATGTCGTCACGAATCCAGTGTAGACATTCCACCACGCGGCTACGTCACCTTTCAGCTGAGAAGTGGCCGCTGTCAGACGTACTTTGGAATCCTCGGATGTGCCTTCGATCGCCGCGAGGAATTTTGCTGGATCCTCCAGCGAATCACCGCTGAAGAAGGGAAGCTGGGGTTCGTGCTTGATTGTTAAGGCTCGCAATGCATGGGATGGTTCCATTGCTGGGAGTAGTTGATTTTGGGCGCCACTGGATGTTGTTGACTGCAGATCCAGATCTGCGGATTTGTTGCCGGCACTCCTTGTCACAGGGGGCATGAATTCGGCATAGAATCCTTCTATGCGGATGACACAGGTTGGGCACGCCAATTGTTATCTAGTGGTCGGGGTGGGTGTGATTTCGCCCCGCACTCGATGAACGCTTGCACTGTATTCACTGCCACACAAAGTCAAGAGAGTCAGTGTGTGCGTGAGATTGATACACAGTGGTGTGTTAAGAAAATGTTTATATTGCACACATATAATGTCAAAGGGGTTGCAAGTGCTGCGGACGCAGCTTACAATACACAACAGATATATATAGTTACGCAATACAATAATGACTGTACGTATGTGGCACACGTGAGGTTTCGCTGAACAGCGTGACAAACAGCCACGGGGCCACACACAACAGATACACACAATACAATAAAAATACCTACAGCTATATATACATGAGCAGCACGATTTGTGATGCGAGAGAAATCAATAAGATACAATACAATATACAATAAAAATACCTACAGCGATATATACATGAGCAGCACGATTTGTGATGCGAGAGAAATCAATAAGACACATAAAATACAGGAATATACATAGAAATTGTCAAAGCACATAAATTAGCAACATTAAGTCTCTAGCGGTGCACGACACTGTTAATGGTTACTTACGCACTGGATTGTTTTTAGCACTAGCTCGTACCTACTTATGAAGCCGGCACGGGGATCCGCTGGCTTTCCTCATTAGCCGATCGCTGCGCTCATTGGCCGATGCCGGTGTGCCGTGGTGGGAGTCCGGCGCTCGCGCTCCTGATTGGCCGGAAGCTTCGGTTGCCATCGGAGCTTACGGGTGGGGCCGTTGCCGTGGAGATTCGTTGCTCGGTGTTGATCGGCCGTTTGGAAGGGCGAAAGATGGCGACGCCGAGGAGTTTGTTGCAGGAACATCGCGTTGGAAATTGTTTTATTTCACGCGGATGTAACAGGAGAGAGCTGAAATACAAATTTAAATTAATAACACTGAATAGTATTTAACAACGGCACAAATGGCCAATAGCAGCGGCGAGTAAGGCGTCCCTCATTCTTGAGACTAAAGCCCGAAAATCACACAAAACGGTCAAAGAATTAGGATTTAGGCATGCAACACGCTCAGGTCCTTAGACTGTGACTGACTGCGGAGTGCTTTCTGAATCTCTCGTTGCTCCTTATAAAGGAAACACGGCAGACGATGCGTAGTGGGGGATCTGTGCTCGCGCTCCTGGTTATCCGAAGTCCCGGTCGCCGACGAAGCTTGCGGGTGCGGCCGTTGTCAGGAACATACACGCTCCTGATTGGCCGAGCTCCGAGCGCCAGCGAGGTGGCTGGTGGGGGTGCATCCGGCGAGCATCGGCTTGCAAGATGGCGACGGCCGAGGTTTCTGACGCAGCATCGCGCTTGAAATTTGTCTTCAGTGTGTACTTCATAGGTTATTTTTTCTTTCGGTGAGATAACTAAACTTACCGCTTTTCGCTGTTGTTTGAGTATCAACTGTTTAAACGTTGGTTATTGTTGTTGAAGCAGCTGTGTTTTGCGTCAGTAAGTGTGCGAATTTGTTTTCTAATCTCATTTAAGCATTTTTAGCATGATCTTGCGACCTAAAAGCTAATTTTCTTAAATCTTGGGTCTACGATGGTTGCCACCTTTGGTATACATTCATGACTTCCATAATAAATTCAACTTCCTCGACAATCAAAGGAGAGTGTGCCTTTGGTAACATACTTAAACCCACGGTTAAGGAGTCTCCAACTGGCAGCAATCGTTCCACCATGTAAAGTGTAATATTCCATCGAGTTTGGGCATCTTGCTTTAATTTCAGCAAAGTTTCGTTGTTTTTGAATTGCTCTGCTCGTAATATTTGGGATGCACGCGAGCTTTTTTTTAAGTATCCCACAATATCTTTGCACTTTTGAATGATTTTGGTAAGATATTCGTCGCCTTTTAACCCATCGTTTACAGTTAAGTTCAGCCCATGGGCAAAACATGGTAGGTGCATATTTTTAGTAACTCACATGCATTAATCTTATTTCGGGCATTTTCAGTAACGATACACACTATATTCGTTAGCTGCCACTATGTGATAATTTTTTCCAACGCTCCTTTAATGTTCTCGGCTGTGTGACTGCATAAAAATTCATGTGAATAATTGAGTAAAATTAGTAGGTGTACCTTTGATATCATATACTTCCAAGCATGCTGAACGAAGGCTGCCTTCGTGTATGAAATTACAGGTAACTGCTGTGTACCCTTCAATAGCTTTCGAAGTTCAAAGGTCTGTTGTTCTTTAACAAAACACCATTCGATTCTGGATAATATTACTCTTAACTTTTGTACTGATGTTTCATAAGCTTTATTGACTAATTTGTAGCGTAAAGTTGTCTTTGATGGAACACGGTCTCTTATCAGTTGCCTCCATTAGCTCAATAAAAGAAGGATCAGCGACCAGGGTCAATGGATGATACCCTCGAATAATGAAGGAAGCTACTCGTTGATCTTATAATATTACTCTCTTGTTAGTGGTTTCGTACATCGTAGACTTCTTCAAATATACTTCCAACTTCGGCTGCTTCGACTTCGACAGTCTCGTCTCAGCCTCACTACCGCCAGAATTCAATAATTCTGCACTATGCTTCCTCTTCTGATGATCATGAAGATTAGAAGTATTGCCGCTTGAGGCATATTATTTTTGATAAATATTACATAATGCAAAGGTTTTGTTTTCTTTTAAAACACTTCCACATTTTAGAAGATTGTTTTCTCCTACCGGTTGACTTGTTCTCGTTGCTGGTTTGGGTTGCTCTCAGTTTGTATTTGTACAGACCGGTGTTCTGACCCTCTTGTCTTAAAGATTTATCTCTAGGTTTACTAATAACACAAAATGGTCCGGCTTCAGCATGTTCTTTTTCTTTTCTTGCTGTCGTCCTGCCTGCGATTGCGGTCCCACAGTAGGGTTGGGATTCCGCTAGTTCAGGTTTATTTATTGCATTACACATAATTGACTTCCTATAAATAATAAATCAACCACATTTGTTAATAGATTCTATTACCTAATACACAAAGAAACGTGTTTAAACTGTTTTCTGAATTTAATTAACTATTGACGTGCTGTGTAGTGCAAGGTTGATTAACCTAACCTCAAAATTATGTTTCCGTTTTTCCAATTAAATCACAATTGAACATAAACAGCCTGTTATTTTTTAATAAAACTGATTTTTAACTTACTATTCTTGGAAGAACACAATTACACATAACGTATGTAACATAAGTTTTGAGACAAAAATAAAATTAACACTATTTGTTCAAATTTTCAACTTTACTTAAACTATGTAAACGGTTAACCATTAACATCATTTCTTAACAATAAGAATATATTATAATGCAGCTAGCGGCCCATGATCTTCAATCCGTCGTATTTTTGTTCTCAAGTGTCTCATAAGAGATTGGATGGTAGCAACATCGATTTCCCGAATCTTTTGGTAAATTCTCCTTCTTAATTGTTCTTCATTTTCTGCCTCCCATCCGTTATCATAAACTTTTCTGCTTAATAAAGCCCAAAATTCTTCAATGGGACGGGCTTGGGGAACATTAGGTGGATTGTCTTCTCTGGGTACAAATGGAACATTATTGGCTTCCAACCAATCTCTAGTTTGCCTGGCATAGTGACAAGATGCTAGATCAGGCCAGAACATGATTTCGTCATTATTGTGATGAGCGTTTATAATCTGTAACAATTTAGGCAAACATCTTTGTATATAAAGACCTGCAGTGATGGCTTCTCCTCTAACATGTCCTACATATGGCTGCGATGCACCTGCCTGAGAAATGGCGCACCACACCAGAATTTTATCTTCAAATTTAGATTTTCTTTTAAATCTTACATTATCCGGAGCTGCATTGAAATCTTCAGTATAGAATCCATCATTCCCCTTTATTTCAGAGTTAGATAATGTAATAGTTATTTACCTAACAAGTTCGGGAAGTTAATTTTCCCGAATGAGCACTTTGTTTGCAGCACGACCGAAGGGAGTGCTGCATGTAGTGCGAATTCGGGAAAATTCTTCCCGAAAGAGTTAGGTACAATGTTTTTTGTAACGAATAACTCAAAATATTTGCAAAAGTTAAAAAAATATTATTTAGTGTTTTACAACTTTACTGAGTTGGCAGCACAAATTACTAAATTTGTATACGTATCCTAGCACCTGTTAGCTTTTGTTGACGTTTACAGCGCCCCTGGAATACACAATTGCCATAGTTTCTGTGGGAAAGTAAAAAACACCCCGGTGCGGGAAAAGTCATTTTCGGCGCATCGGGAATGACCGGGAAATATGAATTTTGAAATCATGAGTGCAAAAAATATTTTTCATCGTCCAAAACGATGATTCGGTTGTTTGCAAATTCGTTGCAACTGTATAATTGTGTATTTCGGGCATTTTCTTCTTTTTCTAAATGACATTCCACCTCTCTTAATTTCCCGATGAGCAGTCATGTGGGAAACTCGATAGCGCCTTCCCAATCTTCGTGTAGATGCACCAATTTTTTCTTTTGCACTTTCTCTCAGCCTACCTGCTCTGACATCACTCAAAAGCCGAGGTCTTCTGCTTTTTGGTAGATTCAGATAAGGTATTCCTTCCTCACATTCCTTTATTGTTCGGTAAATAGTTGCACGGGAGATATTAGGTCCTTGAAACATGTTCACAATATCCGCATTTCGCATTCGGCCAACTAAATTATAGATGCTTTTTCGGATTTCGATTTTGTATGCCATGTCACAAGAGTTTTTCGACAACAACTGTCAATATTTATGATAACAAGGCCTACTTGAATAAAATCCAGGCAATGGTAACTAGACTGAATCTTTTCGAAGTTATGAAAATTAGTTACGAAATTTGTCTCAAAACTTATGTTACATACGTTAATTACATACACATATGCCAAACGTCAAGCGAGGTACTGGGCAAGGTGACCAACACAGCATATAATGATAACACAAAGAAAGAAAATCCCCAAATTGCCGTCGCGTCGCCCAGTTTTAGGGTAAGGCAATGCTTGCGTTTTAGTCGCTGCGACACGATCGCCGCGACCAGGTCGCAATGGTGTGTTCTATGGATTCTAATGTAGGTGGCCACGTTTGCGACCCGCGACAGCGACCAATGTTGAAAACGCTGTGAAGATCGTTTTTCCAGCGTCACGACAGATTGTTTCTTATGCAGTATTATAATATGGCCTGGACAGAAAATTGTATATTTCTGCGACCTAGTTACGGCGATCATGTCGCAGCGACTAAAACGCAAGCATGGCCTTACCCTTATAGTGAAAAATTGTAGTAAAAAATTCGTTAAAAATGATAATTCATATTTAAAAAAAAGTTGTGATGGTTTGTATTACTATCGATAGTTTCGATGGTTTTAGATAACGAAGGTATGTTCTACTTTGCCGCAAGTTAAACTTTTTCTATAGGTTTGTCAAGTATCTAGCGAAATATGTGACTATAGGCCCAAACTTTTTGATATTTTTAATCTTCTGACGGACTTCTTGTACAACCTATAACTTCAATGACTTTGACGCTGTAGTATATATACACACAGTTAACTGTGTGCCCGAGGCAGTGCAGTGCATCTGTGGACGTTGCAGTATTTTAATGGATTTAGCGACTAAGAGCCGCAGTCGGTTGTGAACACAGTGATTTTTCTTAATGGAACAATCTACAAATATTCTCAGCAGTGCCATTCTTACTCATTTCGCTGCAATTTAGACAGCCCCCTTTCAACTACTCTACAGTAAAATGAGCGGCTGCTTAATGTTGGAAGTTAGGCATACGTTGTAAATGATAAATAATTTGCGATTGTTATAATTGCTTTTCTTGATTATTTTGTTTGGAAAAATAAATTTTGAAAAAATGCTTGTTCTAATGTTTTTCTGGCTAATGGTTTATAGCCAGGCTGAACCAAATTAGCAAAATGTTTAAATTTTTATTTTTCGACCCTTCTGTAAGGAAGCATGTCGACAACGCTGTTGTTAGTTAAGCTATACGCTATACAGCGCAATACGATAAACATCCGATTTTACGGTTCCCCACAGAAAAAAAATCCATACCATAGGATTACCAAAACAAAGTATTACCATTATTGACATGTCCCACACATTCTGTGCACATTGCTATAACGTGCTCAAGCCACAAAAAATTATTGCACTGGATACATTTGTACTTTGTCTTCTGGTTTTTCTTTGTATTGCAAAAAGAACATCTACCATAGGATTTGTCTTGTTCTTCAATGGCAGAATGTGGCTCATTCTGGCTCAAATAACGGGATAACTATGGTACTTGTTGGATAGCCGTACGCCGTTTTACATGAGCCGCAACCAAATCAGTCGAAAGCGTTTCTAGAAAAAATCTTAGAAGCATATTTGACTTTGGATTATTTGAATTGAAAGCTGCAAAAGTGTTTATGCCAAATATGTTTAGTATGCGATAAAAAATTACCATAGGCCATCTTCTCGTGTTTCTAGCACAATTATAGCCGGCACACAATTTATCGACTATATCGACATCAATTTTTGTATGATTACACATCATAATAATTTATGTTTTTTCCGTAGTTTCGTGAAGGCTGTCCTCGTTATGCATGGTTGACAGAAAAAGAATATTTTTTCCTTTTCTGGGAATACATGAAACTAATGTTCCGCTTTGATGAAAACCGAACCTACTTGAACCTACTGGTCTACTTCTCGACATAAGTTCCGGGGGTAGTTGGCGTTTGTTCTTATGTATGGTGCCTACAATTGTTAGTTTCTTCTCCAACAAGCTTTGACAACACGAACAAATCGAACAGCTCTCGTATTGCTGCCAATTTATCTGTATTTTGCCTCACTGTCTCGACTAAAATCGATAACGTTCTAATGACATTATTAGCCTGTACATTTCAATTGAAGTAGCGTTCGTTTTCCACCAATCTTCTGGTAGTATAGTAATAGTTGGTTTTTCGTATTGCAGAAAGGTATAAGAAACCTAGTAATGCCTTGGTTTCGATTACGTCTGTGATGGTTGCTGTTCGATATTCTCTAGAATATTGATCCTGAGATACGGATAGGTAGGCAAATTCAACAAAGAGATTTATTACGTCATCATATGAAAAACATGACCAAATATTCACAATATTATTCGAAGACTCGCGTTCTGGTCATTTTTTACTTGGCAAATGAATGAAAATATTTTTAGCACGGGTTTTAACCTATTCGGAAGGCGGATGGTTGTTCCGTTGTGTAACCTTGTGTTAACCGATAAAAAAGGAAACCGCGTATTTTGTCTATTTTGCAGGGGATTACGTAGAAATTCGTTTTCCGGCTCTAGCTCTTAATTTTCTTGCCTCTCCTCACATAGTCTTCTTCACTAGAATCTTCTTGATCGCCCCCCTCCAACGAAATGTTTTCTTCGTTTAACTCGTACCATCACCTCAGAAGTCGTTCTTGTTGACGTTCGTAACTCATGTCTAAAGAAAACAAATAATTATTATTACAGATGTTAAAAATAATCGTGCAATTTTATAAACTTATACTAATATATTAATATCAATGCTATCACTAAAAGTGATATAAAATCTATCAGTTTCTGGCACAGTAATTCAGAGAACATGGAGCATTCATCTTCGTCAGGCTTGTCGCGCATATCTTTAAAATAATTATACGCTTCTTCCATACGTCTCTCTTTTTCGTCGTTAATTTTACGTTTATATTGTTAAAAACTTTTGCACTAGCTGGAGCTTTGAAGGTGTTAAGAGTTTAAATTATTTAGAGTTGGATTTTCTAAAACTGTTACTCTATTACTATTCCTCATAGATCCACATTGGTAGAGGTTTGATCTTGACTTTCAGTATCACAATATTCTGTATCTGATTGTTCCTAAAACCCAAAAAACTCAAATACGTTGGTTTTGAAAAACTGCACTAATAAAAAAATTATTCAATTATTTTTTTGGGTTCAATAATATTATTTATCTACGACCACTACTAAAAGTAGGCCTTTTAGCGCTAGCTTGTTTCACTAAAAGTGACGTTTTATAGTTTACCGTGTTTAAAGAAATCAGCTGTTTACTTTTAGCACATGTGCTAAAAGTGAAGCGAGTTCAAAACTACAATTTCGAACTGCAAGTGAAGTTGTAAAGCTATTCTAGTTGCTTCTTGCGTTACAGGTAAAGCGTTTTTGAAATAATTAAAGCGTTATGTAATGAATACAGTCATATGTGGAGTATCAATAATTACATTTCGTAACTCAACCTTGACAGAACGGGCGTGGCCAAACAATCGCCAGCGGCGCAGGCCTACTATTCATTATGACGCAGCGTCGCAGATGCGAACCTTTCTTAAATCGATATTTATGGATTAATAACGGTAAAATTAAGGTCGTAGATAAAATATTGTATGCAACGCGTGCTAAAAGTCGTTTATGCGCGAGACATGTTATGAAACTCAGCCTTCGGCTTCGTTTCATAATTTTCATGTCTCGCGCATAAAAGTCGACTTTTAGCACTTGTTGCATAAATAGCTATTTTAATTTACATCTGCAGCTTCACAAAAAATGGACGAAAATAGCTAAGGCATTTGAAAACTGGTGTTACATAACAAACGAACCAAGGAGAGATTATTGGATTATCGTCTCTCACGTGCTTGCCGGCATTCTGTCAGCTATTTTCAGAATACTTAGAAAACCAATACTACTATCACCAGAAAAGACTACAAACATCGTAATGATTTGCGTTTTGCTACATAATTATTTGAAGATTAGGACCTTAACACACTTCCAACTAAGCCCAGCGGTAGATGCTACAATGGCGTCAGTCTAAGTAGGGGTGGAGGCGTTACCCTTTGCTACACCGTCTATTGAATGGAGTAAAGTTTAATACATTTACTTATCGAAATATTTACAGATAATTAGCTCTTATATCTAAACGAAAAGAACAAAACAAAAACTAAGCTAGGATCGCGTGCCGGTGTCTGCCTAGTCGGTGGGGCGGGCTTTCCCGACGGCAGGAAGCTGAGAACGCAGCCTTGCCTTGGACATGTTCTTACGGTTGGGGTACGGGGTAAGGATCGGGGCGTGCGCCGGGGGCGAACTCGTAGGGGCGGCGAGCGTGAGCGCGCGACCGTCTTAGGGAGGCCCCTTACAGAGGCTGGCCGTTCTTCGCCAGCCCGGGCCGCGATGGGGGTGCTGTCGGCGCAGGTGGACCGCCAAAGAGCTTCTAGCTCGGCCTCCTCGACGTCCGTTGCGCATACCTCCAAGTCCCAGGTGAGGATCCGAGGGCGGGGGGCTTGGTCGTTCAGCCGGCGGCGAAGGAGGGCGAACGACGCGTCCCGAATATGCTGCACCAGGACTCCACCGGGGGGTTGCCACTTCCGGGTCGCTGTCGTCGGCGGTGTCATTTTGGATTTGGGGTCAGCGGGCTCGCCCGAGTGGGGATCGTAGCCGTGTTCAAACGCACGTCCCAACGAGGGTTGGTGAGGAGCAGCTCCTGGTACCGGGCGCGGGCGACCGGGGCCAAAGGAGAGTCCGGGGGCGTCTTTGGGGACGGGTCGAACAGCTCCTCGAGGCGGCGGTTTCTGCAACACAAGGCTCTTTGAAGGCGGTGGACGTTGGATTGAACCTCCACTGGGTCGGGGCTGTGCTTACGCTGTAGACCTGGGGGTGTCCATGGCTTGCAGGCGGTTGTTGGCTCGGTTCGGGATCGGCAGGGGCCTTTACGTCCACGTTCGGCCTAGGCAACTGCGTCCTCGGTACGGCTGGGGTGGTTGCTCCTGGTACTCGAAGTCACAAATGCTGAGTGGGCTGCTGTCTGGCTGGACTCGGAGCTGAGTTGGCTGCTAAATGGTCCTGGAAAGCGAAGCTGAATTGGCTGCTGAATGGTCCTGGAAGCCGAAACTGAATTGGCTGCTAGATAATCCTGTAAGCCGAAGCTGAATTGGCTGCTAGATGGTCCTGTAAGCCGAAGCTGAATTGGCTGCTGAATGATTCTGGAAGTCGAAGCTGAGTTAGCTGCTGGATGGTCCTGGACTCGGAGTTGGGTGCTGTGTTGAGTGCCTTCCTATTGAAAAGGTCCGAATCTTTAAAGGGGGCCCGTCTTTTGTGTGGTGCCTTCTCGACGCTCATTGGTCCAAGGAGGAGGGATGAATGTCTTCTTTTTTTATGTGTTGCGAAATTCTGTGTTTAATTTCGCGGCGCGATTAATTAACGACCTAATTGCTGTTGTAATGGACGGCTGATGAAATGTTGATCACATTTATACCAAACTCGAGGGGTATTGCCGCTAAATTCGCGGCGCGAGTTAATTTCCCCGGATCCTGCGTGTGTCAAAAAGCGGAGGTGATTTTTGTGCTTGCGCTTCGAATTTGGCTGTAATTCCAGGTGCTCCCTGGGTTCATTAAATGCGCGTTAAATTTCCCTATCTTTTGATATTAAACAGCCCTGTGTGTGGATTACGCCTTTTGCTTATTTAATTTATTATTATTATGGCGATATTAGGCTGGGCCTTTGGCTCAGTTTTTCTTTCGCCCAGGCGGCAATGTTGAATTGGGCCTCGCTTTGTTCGCTTGCCGGAATCTGTGCAATTTTTAGCTGTATCGCCCTTACTTCGGGGCCGTTCCGGATGATGGTTATTCGTTGCGCACTCGGCTTCCGGACATGCTACCAGGTTGGGGCTGCCTTCATTGGATAGCGGTTAATTTTATCTTTCGATAGACACCGAATATGCATGGTTTAATTGGGGCGCATTTTTTGTTATGAGTATTTTTCTAAATCTAAAATCTAAAAAGCCTAAATCCCTTGATCTGTTTATCTACGGTTGTCTGCGCTGGGGATTTTATAGGGGTTATAAACGCTGTGTCCTAAAACTCGCTTGTTGGTTATAATTGTTATGGGGGTGTTTTGGCAAGGTATTTGAATTTTTTTCATGATCGTGGCGACTTGGCAAACAGATGTGCCATTTCTTTGTTCCGCCGCCGCCTATCTGGCGCCGTAGAATTTCTTTTGTTTTCACGATTGCTGTTTACCGATTCATATCAACCTCAAGATCATTATATTCACCGAAGCCTACATTCGATACAGAAACAGACGGCGAATTTCAAGCTGGATCATGGCGAAATGAAGAAGACAACCTTAGTTTTATGCTTCCACTTCGTAAAGTAGCTATAAAAGCAGGAGTTGAAGCCAAAAATGTTAGAGATGCCTTTTGCAGAATATTTTAAAACCTGTGACGAGGTACCTTGGGAGGATCGATATTGAGGAATAATTGTAACTTGCACTAACTTTAATGCAATTAATAATAATTTAAAATGTAGTTAAACACCGGGTACAAATTACACTCACAGAGATTCAGATAATTACGTTAAGTTTAATGTATATAACGTTTTAGGAATAGTTTTTTATATAACTCTAGAGTAAAAAATGTTCTAAGCCAATGTTAATAATTATCAATAAATATTATTACTGACCTCTGATTTTTTGTTTTCTTTGAATTATACACTGAGGAATTTGACCATTTGCTCATAGGCAAACCAGTCTGGCTTGAAAACATCATCCGCACTGCTCTCTGTTTCATGCTTGGCTTTACTTTCGTATGTAATTTTCGGAAAGTGCCCATTAGTGTTTCTTTTTTAAATCGCTGATTGTGCATGTAATAATAAAGTTGTGTTAGATTCGCATCCAGGAATCATCCACAGCATTTTTATCTTTGTGACTCTCATGCTTGGGGTTTCAAATTATTGGTTGTTCGTATAATCTTAAAAATTCAGATATTATATCGTTTGCCATCATATGTTGCCACTTCAAAAGGTAAATGACTACCAAATTAAAAAATTTAACAGCCAAAGATCATGCGCAGTATGACTGCGTACCCGAGTCCTACACTCAGCACGCGGCACGTTTTCTTTGAAGTGTGCTAAATTTACCGCCTATAGCTAGGCATAGACACACTTTTTCGCACCAGGTGTGCAGGAAAAAGCGTCCGTGTATGGATATCTGCAAGCGGAGAAATGAATAAAAAGTACATAACAGAATTTATTGAAATATATAGGCAACATCCAGTGTTATGGAAGTTTAAGTCGGAGGATTACGTAAACCGTAATTGAAGGGCACAGTGCAAGAACAGGGCATGTCCATTTTTAAGATTTTTCAAGAGAGCAATAAAATGTTCCACAGATGTACTTCAGTCAGTCGTTAACTAGTTTTAATTTCTACCTATTCTGGGTAACCTTCTAAAATTGTTTTTGCTTATTTTGTTCAAAAATATTAAAAGTAACAAATAAACAAAAATGGACATGTCTGGTTTTTGACCAGTACATTCGTTTTAGAGTTTTTCACGAACAAACATTGCTTCAAAATTAACCTTTATTGGATTACATAGTACTTTAAGAAATATAAAACAAATATTGTAGATATTCTGGAATTTATACCCATTTCATCAACTTCATCAAAAACTTCTAAATCCGAACCGCATTCATCAATATTTGTTGCTTTTTTTGTTTGATTGGTCTCTATATCATTGTAAAACCAAAAATCTGACGCTGGCACAAAATTTTTTGCTAGGTACATCACATGTTGGAATTTAGTATCTTTAAGTTTCCTTTTACTCTCATACAGTAGTTCTTCATTGGTAGGAAATGTTACAGGAGAGTCGTTTCTTGTTTTCTGTATGACGAATTCGTTGTAGATCATTAACGAAACACTTACACTACAGAGAATTGCCGGTAACAATCATACACAAAACATCGGTATTTAGATATTGTAAATTTGTTTCGTTTTGTCGAGGGATTTTGTACGAAGTACTGGGCGAAATAGAGTTTGAAGTTCAGAAACATTTTCCGAGAGAGATACCATGGTAACATGATATTTTTCCAGATTCCCTAATAAATTTGCCATACTCCTCCGGCAGATAAATTTTGCCATATTTTCTTTTGCGCACCTCAATCTTGCCAAAACTGCGATCACAGGGCAAGAAACTGTGTCCGGGTTCAGGGAAGCGATATGTGATTACTTTATATCTTTTTTCTTTAACAAGTGCGTAAAGACACTGCAACATAACTAAATTTTTATTTTGTGAGGTATAACTCTGTCACTTCCAAAAGTATTACATTCCGGATAAAGTGATTCAGACAACTAATCACTTCATTTTGTCCTTTTCCTCCTAAGGTTTCGTCATACACATATAAAGAGCTTTTCTCATTGCTTCCCATATGAATGCAAAAGTTAAATACCCATAGCGGCGGAGTGGAGTAGAGTCCCAAACTTTCTAATCACCCTTAATCACAGTCGAGTAGAGTCCCGTTGATGGTTGAATAGAGTCCCAAAAGTATCTTAGCAGTTTATGTTAGATTAAGTAATAGATAAACACTTGAGTAGTTTAAAATTTATTTTAGAGTAATATTAGAAATATACAATCAATTATTAGTAAATTATTGTAAAAAAAACTCATGAAATGCAAAAACATTTACAACCATTTGCTTTAATAGGTACATACCCGCATACAAATATTTAAAAAATCAGCTATTTACAGTTTACAGCATTAGGTACTTTTAAAACATTACATTTTAAAATGCTTTCAGACTATTGTAACAAAATCAAAATTTGTTATATCGCCATTTTTTAGTGGAGATGTTTGACAATACAAAAACTTTTTATTGTCTAAAGTTTGCGAAGCATATTTTTTTTCATTTTGCTGCACACTTTATTTTTATGTATCACTTTGAAAATCCAATAAAACTGTGATAAACTTAAAAATTTGAGGATGCGAATGATAAAAAGCTGAATTAAAACGCGAAACAAAACTCTCGCAAGCATTTGTGGTCCTTTTTAAGCTGCTTGAATTTTCAGCCCATATATACAGTGTGTCCAAGATAAGGAGGGCCAGTATGGGGATCTCGGTAATGGTAAGAGATACAAATTTGGTTAAATGGGAAGAAAGTTGCGCAATTAAAGGACTAAAAAAATGACGTCTAGAAATCCTTGATATGATTTTTCGTTTTTGAATTATCTCAAAAGAACCGAATTTTTGGATTTTCTTTTTTATTTTTTTTGGCGTTAATATTAAAGTTAGAGCGAAACTGATTAAACTTCTTTATAGCAACTTTTAGTGGACTTAATGATTACGTTATCAATTTTTTTATCCGACGTTTCGTCTTCGAGAAACCATCATCAACTTAATTTTTTTAAATACGGTCCTGGTTTTTTGATGCCAAATTTGCAAAGCTCTTGTTACTCTGAATTCAACAATGTACCACATATTATGATTTAATTACGTTTCGAGCTTTTTTCTGATCGTCATCAGAAAATTTTTTAGATACGGACCTGCATTTCTCATAATTTTGTAAAAATAAGTTCATACAGTAAGATAGGCGTTTTTAGATGCCGTTAAAATATTAAAATGCACATCATAATGTCATAATTCTGATACATTAATTTAATAAGCAACCAATAACTATTAACAATAAACAAAAAAGAAATGAACAAAAGATAGACAGAAAGAATAACAAAACGAACATCGAAACCATTTAATAGGTATTACATTTACAGAAGGTATTCAAAAAGGTTGCCATCATCCTCTATGCATAAATAACATCTAACTGTAGAATCTAAAACATTATTCATCAATACTGGCGTTATACTTTGAAAGGCTTCAAGAACCAATCTTCTAAGTTCTTCTTCTATTTCAAAACGTTAAATACCTATTACATTGTTTCAAGGCTCGTTTTCTCATTCTTTCTGCCTATCTTTTGTTCATTTATTTGTTGTTTATTGTTAATAGTTATTGGTTGCTTATTAAATTAATGTATCAGAATTATGACATTATGATGTGCATTTTAATATTTTTATCTTCATCCGTGTTGTTATAGCGTCTTAACCAAATTAATTTTAGTATCGTTAAGAGCTTCATTACCGCACTGAGTGCGGTAATGGACAGATATTAACGCACTCAGTGCGGTAATGAATATTACCGCACTCTTTTTATACAGTGAACCAGAGTTTATTGATGAAGATAAAATATTGAACAATACACGTTTGCTTATGGCACACAACGAAACTCGTTTGATTGCCGCAAAACTCGGCTCACCGCCTCGTTTTGGCAATCAAACTCGTTTCGTTAAGATGCTCATTATCAAACTTGTATCGTTTATATCTATAACGGCATCTAAAAACGCCTATCTTACTGTATGAACTTATTTTTACAAAATTATGAGAAATACAGGTCCGTATCTAAAAAAATTTCTGATGATCAGAAAAAAGCTCGAAACGTAATTAAATCATAATATGTGGTACATTGTTGAATTCAGAGTAACAGGGGCTTTGCAAATTTGGCATCAAAAAACCAGGACCGTATTTAAAAAAATGAAGTTGATGATGGTTTCTCGAAGACGAAACGTCGGATAAAAAAAATTGATAACGTAATCATTACGTCCACTAAAAGTTGCTATAAAGAAGTTTAATCAGTTTCGCTCTAACTTTAATATTAACGCCAGAAAATAATAAAAAAGAAAATCCAAAAATTCGGTTCTTTTGAGATAATTCAAAAACGAAAACTCATATCAAGGATTTCTAGACGTCATTTTTTTAGTCCTTTAATTGCGCAACTTTCTTCCCATTTAACCAAATTTGTATCTCTTACCATTACCGAGATCCCCATACTGGCCTTCCTTATCTTGGACACACTGTATATGGTGGAAATGTAGAAAATTCGGATATGTAATTGTCCACCAAATAGTCGGTAAATTCTATTAATTCAGAATTCGCAGGTTGAATTGCACTGAAGTCACTGGCAAAACAATCCCCAACATCTTTAGGATTGAGAAATGGCAAACCGAAGCAGTACCTTAAGAACTTTCCCACCTCCGATTCCTTGTCTTTATAGAAGCTTGCCAGACCGAGTTTTTGTATTTTCCTCCACCTAGAGCTGTTAAGTTATTGTTATTTAAAATGCATATTAATTAAAAATAAAACGTACTATGATTGACCCAGATGAAACCTACATCCAATTAGGGCGATGTTGGTTCAAGTGTCTGTCACACTTTGATTTATAGCTTGTTCAAAATCGACCACGACTGTGCTTGGTGCTAATTGTTTCCCACACTTTTGGGCTACTTGGATAGCATAATTTAATGCTAATTTGTACGTGGCCTTCCGTTTGTCAGGAAGCAAAAAGAAAACTAATGGTATATAATGGTCTCCTTTTAGCCCATGAATTGTAAACATTTACAGGAAAAACTTAGAACAGCAGTCAAATGTTCCATCCACATATAGTTTCCAAATTGCACAAAAACCAAATTTGTTTGACATGAAAACATCACTACGTTATTGTTCGCGTCGTTAGTTAGTAAAAATGTTTCCTCCCGATTTTTTTTAACTAGATATGAGTTTAGGGCTTGGTGAACTTCTTCAACGTTTGTTGGGGGTCTTGGTAAAGGCTTCTTCTTGCGTGGTATATATTTGGTATATATGTCAAAGTGTGGACATCACCTTTTCTTAGTTCTTTATGACTCAATTTCATGGGCCTTTCACTTACATCTTCGACAGCTTATCTTTTTAAGGAATTGCTTAATACGTATCTGTTCAATAATTTTTCTTGTAGTGGTTCATGGTTATGCTTATCAGTGATTTCCACCAAAACATTAGATTTGCCCTCGGTCTTCAAATATGCTGAACACTTCTTGTTTGCGCCGATCGAACATACCCATCGTTTAACCCCAGTTGATAATTCTTTGTGGAGACGATATTTAAACCCATCCAACACTATAAGTTCTTTTCCTCTTTCATTTCTCACAAATTTTAGCGCACTCATGTTCAGGTCGTTTACAAATTTTAACTAAATGGCATAAATCATATCTCATCATTGTGTAAAATTTGTCATTCTTTGGATACATGAGGGGGGTTGTTTTTCCGCCAATCAGGTAATAGCTGATGAACGTACTTTAGTTCGGTCATTAGCAAATCATTACCTCTTAATCATCTCTTATCGGCTTCCGACTTCGCCCCGGACTCTACTCAACTATTTACATTTTTGGAACGTAATTAAAACAGCTTATCGGGACTGTACTCGTATCTGCCCACCCATAGTTGGATGTTGAAAAAGACATCTCCATTTGGAGCCACTGGAAGAGGCAAATTTTGCTCAAAATCGAAACATAGCACCTCGACATTCTTCTGTTCTTTTGCTAAAGCAGACTTTTTTTAGATCTGCATAAAATGGGTTTGCTTTTTTAACATGTAAATCCTTTTCTGCTGTTATACGTTTCTTCTCCTGCTCTGATTCAGCCGCTTGTAGTTTTAGTTATGAGTTTGTCGCATTTAGAGCAGGTGTCGGATTTTGGTCGTCCAAACGAGAGCTTAAAGTTTTCTACGATATATTTTCTGTAGTAATCATACTTTACTGTAGGTTTAAACTTTGCTCTTTCATGTACAAGAAACTGTTCAGGTTCATATTTTTGTATGTAAAATTCGTACATTTTTGAAATGATAAGAGAGTGTTTAGCGTTATCCGCCCTACTATAATGGGAAACATATTTCGGGAAGCTGTTAATATGCTCACATATTTGTTGGTTTACTTGTAGGAGTAATTTGTTAGCCCTGTTGTTGTGTTTGCCTCGTCTATCTAATGGAGCCGTACAGTTTTGAAGATTTTATTGGTTCCCTAACCGTTCAATCCGACTTTTCGTGATACCATGAATTGCTGCAAAGACCTTCTTGCAAACAGTGTATTGGTTAACACCGTCCCTCACCTATACATGATTATATCATTAGATAAAGTTACTACCGTGTAAAACATCTTTTTATTTACCTGATATTGAAACATAGCTTGCTTGGGTTTATTCTTTCTACTTTCAGGTCTAGGTCGCCTCCATTGAATGCTTTTTGCACGAATTAGTCCATGAAGATACGAATCTTGTAGGTCCTTAAGCCGGCCATACACGCTACGGTCTACCGGAGATGTGACCTGTGCAGGTTTGCCCGTGCAGGTCAACCGCACGTCGGACGTGTGTTCCGGTGTACCGGAGCGGTCTTCAGTTCTTTTCGCGATGGCATCGATTGAGGGCGATGACGCACTGTAGCCCAGACATATTAGGGTTTGACCTTGAAAAAAATAATGTAAATCTGAAAATTGGTAGAAATAATCTATTTAGTGTACTGAACAACATACCAAAAGTCCTAAGCGGTCCTATGTCGGCTTCATGATGAAAAAAGGCATAGGCGGGTATTTCGGGTTTATACAGGATATTATTCTACATATCGTGTTTTGCCATCAATATATAACTTAATAGGTATATATATCTCACTATTCATGTATTTTATATCATACATGTATACAATAATAATAATAACTAGCAACCAGTGAGACAAATGTCTCATTTAATAAAACAAAAAAGACCGTTTTTCAAATAGAACGCGCTTTCGAGAAATCACGTGATTTCTCGAAAACCGGAAGTGTCACGTGATTGAAATTCGGTTTCTGACCTGACATAACCATTCCAAACAAATAACTTTAATAACTTTTTTCTCTATCTCTTACGGTTTGGCTGCTGAAACAGCGTCCCGGACGGACCAGCGTCCCGGACGGACGAAAATCACGTGATTTCTCGAAAACCGGAAGTGTCACGTGACTGAAATTCGGTTTCTGACCTGACATGACCATTCCAAACATATAACTTTCATAACTTTTTTCTCTATCTCTTACGGTTTGGCTGCTGAAACAGCGTCCCGGACACACAAAACAGCGTCCCAGACAAGCCTATTATACAGTGTGTCCAAGATAAGGAGGGCCAGTATGGGGATCTCGGTAATGGTAAGAGATACAAATTTGGTTAAATGGGAAGAAAGTTGCGCAATTAAAGGACTAAAAAAATGACGTCTAGAAATCCTTGATATGATTTTTCGTTTTTGAGATATCTCAAAAAAACCGAATTTTTGGATTTTCTTTTTTATTTTTTTCTGGTGTTAATATTAAAGTTAGAGCGAAACTGATTAAACTTCTTTATAGCAACTTTTAGTGGACTTAATGATTACGGTATCAATTTTTTTATCCGAAGTTTCGTCTTTGAGAAACCATCATCAACTTAATTTTTTTAAATACGCTCCTGGTTTTTTTATGCCAAATTTGCAAAGCCCTTGTCACTCTAAATTCAACAATGTACTACATATTAATGTTTAATTACGTTTCGAGTGTTTTTCTGATCATCATCAGAAAATATTTTAGATACGGACCTGCATTTCTCATAATTCTGTAAAAATAAGTTCATACAGTAAGTTAGCTCTTTTTACATGCCGTTAAAATATTAAAATGCACTTCATAATGTCATAATTCTGATACATTAATTTAATAACCAACCAATAACTATTAACAATAAACAAAAAAGAAATGAACAAAAGATAGACAGAAAGAATAACAAAACGAACATCGAAACCATTTAATAGGTATTAAATTTACAGAAGGTATTCAAAAAGGTTGCCATCATTCTCTATGCATAAATAACATCTAACTGTAGAATCTAAAACATTATTCAGCAATACTGGCGTTATACTTTGAAAGGCTTCAAGAACCAATCTTCTAAGTTCTTCTTCTATTTCAAAACGTTAAATACCTATTACATTGTTTCAAGGCTCGTTTTCTCATTCTTTCTGCCTATCTTTTGTTCATTTATTTGTTGTTTATTGTTAATAGTTATTGGTTGCTTATTAAATTAATGTATCAGAATTATGACATTATGATGTGCATTTTAATATTTTAACGGCATGTAAAAAGGCCTAACTTACTGTATGAACTTATTTTTACAAAATTATGAGAAATGCAGGTCCGTATCTAAAAAAATTTCTGATGATGATCAGAAAAAAGCTCGAAACGTAATTAAACCATAATATGTGGTACATTGTTGAATTTAGAGTAACAAGGGCTTTGCAAATTTGGCATCAAAAAACCAGGACCGTATTTAAAAAAATGAAGTTGATGATGGTTTCTCGAAGACGAAACGTCGGATAATAAAATTGATAACGTAATCATTAATTCCACTAAAAGTTGCTATAAAGAAGTTTAATCGGTTTCGCTCTAACTTTAATATTAACGCCAGAAAAAAATAAAAAAGAAAATCAAAAAATTCGGGTTTTTTGAGATATCTCAAAAACGAAAAATCATATCAAGGATTTCTAGACGTCAGTTTTTTAGTTCTTTAATTGCGCAACTTTCTTCCCATTGAACCAAAGTTGTATCTCTTACCATTACCGAGATCCCCATACTGGCCCTCCTTATCTTGGACACACTGTATATATGGATCTTTGTTCCACCAGAAGCTTATTTAGTGTTTGGAAAAAGGTCAAAAAAGGTAAAAGCAAAATTTAAAAAAATGTTACATACAATATATTTTTATTTTAGAATAAAACTCGAAAACTTAGTGTCGACAAAATGAGTAGAACCGGAACCTAGAACAAATTAAATCTTGTTTTCCTTTCTTTCGTTTTAAGTATAATATGGTTGCTTACTTATATTTCGTCTTGATCATCGTCGACTTCAACTTCATTTACTGGAGTATCGTAACTGCAGCTTCGACCCCTGCAATTTATGCACATTATTGAGCAAGCAAGGCCTGCAGTTCTACATGAACACCGAGCCCCGCATTCAGATTTACACCCACAGGATACCATCTGCAACAGTTCATTTTTTTCTTGATAGCTTCATGTCGGAGAATTGCAACCGAAGACTGCCTTCATCGCATGGTTGCCTAATTCCATTGCATTATGACAATTAATAGTTTGATCTCCAACAAACCCAGATGATAAAGACCGTAAGGAACTACATTCCTGCCTAGGAGAGCGGGTCGACAGCCAATTTATAAAAAGGTTCAAATATTTTGCATCCACTGATCTTCTTGAATCTCTAAGTTCAACGTGTTGTTTTGTTGAAGTTCTAGTAATACCAGTCAGTTCAACGGAACTACAAATTTTAAGACATCCACAAAAAGAGAGCACGAAATATGCTAGCTGACTATCAGATATACCACGGCCATGAGTGAGACCTCCCTGAACTTTTCAAAGGCGCATCAAAGACTGTTCGATCGCCATATCTGTTGAAAGTTTACGTGCAGAAAATGACACATCTGAATCATAAAGCTGATTTTGTTTATAATCTTTTAAATAAATATTTGCCTACCACCACATACTTTCCTTCACTAAGTAGTTTATTACAGTAAAAACAAACGTTTTCCATTATTATCACCAATTTATATCAATAACATCACAAAAAATTACGCGCGTATAAGTTACACAGTAATGCAAGTGCAGTCTGCTGTAGACACGCACTGATTTATAGTTTAGCCACGTTGTTACGCCCTTCGATCTTTCTGCGGTAAGCAGAATTTGTCAAAGAGCATAATATATTTCAATTAAAAAAATATGAACTCAGTTGGTAATTACCATTACATTCATAGAGGTCAATGGCAAATTATATGCGTTATTATTAAGGAAAAAACTTTTTTAATTTTCTTTTGTCAAAAATTACATGAAGCCGGCATATTTCGCTTTAGGACTTTTGGTATGTTGTTCAGCACAACAAATTTAATATTCCTACCGATTTTTAGATTTACATTATTTATTTCTAGGTTTTGGTAAAATTTAATCTAATATGTCTGGGCTACTGGCATTGATAGGCCTAGCGCTAATTTTGAAGAAAAAAATACAAAAACAGTGAAAAGGAAGCGAAAAAAGTGGTGCAAGCATTGGTTATTGAAAAGGGAAACTTATAGTCATATCAACTTATTGAACGAATTAAAATTCGAACCTGAAGATTTTAAAAACTATCTCAGAATGGACGAGAAAACATACCTAAAATTACTTGCAATGGTTACTCCTATGATAAAAAAAAGATACAGTTATGAGAAATAGTATTTCTACGCACGAAAGATTATCAGTTACTTTGAGATTCCTTGCTACCGGCAGACGTTATGAGGACCTTAAATTTTCAGCAATTATTTCACCTCAAGCGCTTGGGAAAATTATTCCTGAAACATGTGAGGCCTTGTATAAAGTTCTTAGAAGAGATTATTTGAAGGTGAGTAATTGAAAAACTGTTATTTATTATTATTTATTTATTATTATTACGAATAGTATTTATTAAGAAAATTAACTAAAACTAGAATTAAAAACTACAAAAATTTAACTGTCGCGTACAAATTATACATTATCAACACTGAAATTATTAAGTAATGCCGCTGCAGAATCTGCAATCGATGGAACTGCCTCTAGTCCTTCGGGCTGGATTCCCAGAATTGTAGGTGTTTGCATTTGTGTAGAGTAGGTATTGGCTTGGGGACTGTGATAAATATGCTGTGAATGTTGACTGGAGGAAAAAGGAAGGCAGGGTGGGCTAGGACTTCCTGAAGAAACAAAACTTACAGGGGTATATGTCCTATTGGAAGTAGGAGACGATTGATAATGAACCGGTTGTTGATATTGCTGAGCAGGAACATAGCTTCGTTGATTTTGTCTCAAAATATCTCTCATGTTAATATAGGCGTGATCGGGAGTGAGGTGTCCTATTTCTGCTTCAAAAAGTAAATCGTTAATGAGTTTTTCTGCGACAAACATTTTATTCGCATCTAAAGCCCTCAGTTTCATCGCCACATTTTTGCTAAAAATATCACAGCGGTCTTCTGTTAAGTTACGAGGACGTTTGAAATGATCTCGTACCGATTCCAATAATTCATTTGCTATGGTTTCTTTCCTTTTTGCTTTACCCGGTTTTGGTGGGCGTGATTATTATTTGACGATGTTGCTTGGGCCTCGTTGTCAGTTGTTTCACCTGAATATTGTTGATCGGCAGTCAAAGGTTCCTGAGTGTTGTCTCCCTGAAAACAAAAAATTTTCATATGTTAATTTTTTTTATAAGCCAGTTTTTATGCTAGAACATATAAGATAATGCTGCTTTCTTATATTTTAGTTTCCTACATCTGAAGAAGACTGGAAAGAAATAGCAAAGATGTATGAAGAACGATGGAACTTCCCTCATTGTCTTGGTGCAATAGATGGGAAGCACATAGCGATTGTTCCACCGGCTAATAGTGGATCGTATTTTTTTAATTATAAAGGACATCATAGTCTGGTTCTTATGGCAATTGTTAATGCAAAATACAAATTTGTGTACATAGATATTGGCATGAATGGTAGAATATCCGATGGAGGGGTACTACAAACTACTGTATTTTTTGAAAAATTAGAAAATAGTGAATTACATATTCCAAGCAGTGAAACGTTAACAGGAACCAACCGAAATTTGCCATATGTATTTGTAGCAGACGATGCGTTTCCATTACGCCCCGACATGATAAAACCGTTTCGGCAGGCTGATTTAACATCGCAAGAAAGAAAAATCCTGAATTACAGATTATCTCGCGCCAGACGCACCGTAGAAAACGCTTTCGGATATATTATACTCGTATAAATTTAGAACCTGAAAATATCGATAAAGTAGTTAAAGCTTCCTGTGCATTGCATAACTTTTTAATTGAACACTCAAAAAAGTCTTATGCACCTCAAAAATGTTTCTATCGAGATTATTCTGAAAACGGGACTATAATTTCTGAAGGATATAATACACAAAATAGTACAATGGAAAACTTAGAAAGAAGAAACCCAGGAAATACTGTGAACACCGCGAAGATTGTCCGAGAAAATTTTATGAATTATTTTAATCAGGAGGGAACAGTACCATGGCAAGATGATCATGTAAATTAAATTACGCTAAAATTAGTGAAGTAGTTCTAAATAGTTATAAGCTTTCGTGTAATGTTAAGAATAATGTGTTTTATTCAACTTAATAAAAATAAAAACTTATAACTTATAACTATTTATATAACTTAATAAAAACTTAATAAAAAAATATATTACAAGGTACAAATATTTTACTAACCTCACAACTATTTTCGTCATCACTATCCAAGTTGGATGAAGATTCCCTGGGAGTGCATTGATCATGTAAGAAATTAAATAAATGGTAGTACCACAATTTGACATAGTATACATCATCAGCAGATGCCCCAGTCTTTAAAGATTGTTCATGTCTCTTCTTTTCCTTTCTAACGTTGCTTCTCAAATTATTTATTTTTCGCACTACTACTGCTTTGTTCGCATCTCGCTCAATTTCTCTTAGTTTTTCTATGAGCAATTTATAAGCAGCTTCTTTTTTGTCTCGATCATGGTACTCTTTGCTTTTGATTTGCAAAAGACATGGATGAGTTCTATATATTTCGATAAAATCTTCAAGCACTTTTTTAGTTGAATCTGGTGGCGCCATTGTCGCGTGTTGATTTACGTGGCAATACGTGAGCGACGCGACAACCGTCCAGGACAAACACTCGAAAACAACTGACGCGACCTGCGCTGGCGACCGGATCACATGCACACACGCACAGGTACACGGTACGGTGTCACTCGAAAGAATTGATTTTCGATCTTGCACCGGTCGCCGGTGCAGGTTAAAAAAACTGCACAGGTCTATTCCCACACACGCTCCGGCCTACCTGCGCAGGCATACCTGTGCAGGTAGACCTCTCCGGTAGACCGTAGCGTGTATGGCCGGCATTACACTCCAGTTTGTAAAATTCATCAAATATCTGTTTACGCACCTCGGGTATTACACGCTGAAAACACTTCATTTTGCACGTGCATGACTCACCAATGGTCTTTTTCTGCACAGTTTTTTCTGAACTACTGAAATGTTTCTTTTCCACAGTGATTTTCTTTGTAGCTTCTTTTTCCCCTTATGCTGTTTGAGGTTAGGATCTTGTGCAGCGCTTTCTGAACTATTACTGCTTTCACTACTTATTCCAGCAACATAGTTTTTATTATTATCACTATCTGTTCCTTCGTAGGGATCACAAACACTTACTTCAGAATCAGACATATTTTTGCGATATTAACACGTGCACGATGCATGTATATCACGACATCAACCTAACAAAACTTTCAATAACACTGTGCAAGAAACGGAGAAGTCCGGACTCGTCCTGTTCTTACGCAGTATTAGACTGCAGATATGTCCCTTACTGATCATTTCGTAGGTTTAACGGTGGCGGACAACTCTGGTTCTTGCACAGGAAGATTCAGCGCATTAAAATACACGTCTCCATACTTAAAACGCAAAATCGCAAAAAATGGACATGCCCTGTTCTTGCACTGTGCCCTTCAATTTGAAAAATGCTGGGTACGGTGCTTTCTGAAGTCAGCAAAAAATACAATTTAAAAGCGGATCGTGATGTAATAGCAAAAAAAGCAGTCTATTAGGGGCTCCTTTATATATATATATATATATATAAAACTCTTCACAGCTCGTGTGGTTACAGAATAGTTTAATATGTTGACTGGGAAAAGGATGATCATCCAACCCTCAGTACTGGGCACAATATTCAGAGCTTTATGGGTTATAGGAAATTAAAACCACATTGTATCTTGTCAGACGTTTCGGGATTCTTTTATTCCGTTATCAATGCCTAAGGAAGAATTTACAATAGTACAAAAGTGATCTAACAAGCAGTTTATGAACTTACCGCAAAATACTAGTGCATAACCTTAATGCTGTTAACATGTGTTGATGGAAAATTTATAATTTGAACAAGAAAGGAAGTGGTCAGGCCGCATTTTTCTTAATCTTAGGAGCACACTAAGTACTACTGATTGTTATAATAACACTTTAAAATACACAGACACAATTAAAACCAGTTTAAAATATTGTTAATTTATAAAATTAGGCCATGGCCGACAAGACCATGAACAGGTGTAAAATGTGAGAAATTCCTGCATGTTGATAGTTCGCGCATGCGCAATGATGTACGACGTCTGATTTTTCCAAGGGGAGACCAAGAAGAAGTGGTTGGACGGTCCACCTTATTTAACAAGAATAATTTGAGTTTAAAGTTAAAAATTCAAAGAAAATTTATTGTTGGCCATAGATAGCAAAAGGTGATAGGAAACACTTAAACTGTCAATATCTTTCCTTGAATTTAATGCATTCGTAGTCCCGAAAATGCTACACATCTCTATAAAAGTACGCCTGTTATTGTTAGGTTCAGTGGTTATGATTTTGGGGTTTGCAAAATCCATGCTATGGCCAGTATTGCTGACATGAGTGGCTAACGCACAGGCCTTAGGTTTGACTTTGGAGTCACTCTTGTGTTGGGTTAGCCTAGCATTGAGTCTTTGGGCTGATTGTCCAATATACGATGAGTCACAATCCTGGCAGTTAATTTGGTAGACTGCATACGGAGTTAAAAGAGTTGGTGTTTTGTCTTTGAGTTTGGAGAAGTAGTCTTTCAAAACATGCTGATGTTTGTCTGCAATGCTAATTTGAACATGGTTACGAAAAATTCGTTTTATTGTAGCTGATAGCTCGGGTATGTAGGTGAGACTTTTGTAGACAGGTGGTTTAGGAGGTGGTTCTTCTATGATAGCAGGAGTTTCATTGTTAATTCTCCTGTTTTTGTTGTTAGCAGATATAATAGAGTTCAGCAGAGCTACTGGATAATTATTCAATTTAAGGATAGTTTTTAGTTTGTTTAAGTTGGTATTATGGAAATCTGGATGAGATATTGTCAGGATTCTATGTTTTAGTCCTTTCACCACATTGATTTTGTGGCGGATATTGTGAAGGGAACGAAAGTTCAAAAACCTTCCTGAGCTGGTCGGTTTTATGTACCAGTCCAGTTTGATAATGTTGGAATCACTCCTGATGACTAGGGTATCCAAAAAGGGAACGAATTTCTCAGTTTCTTTTTCGATAGTAAATTGAATGTGTTGATTATATTGGTTGAAGACTTCTAACACTTTGTCTATTTCCTCCGCTGGTGCTGCACAGATTATATCGTCTACAAACTGGCATAAGAATGGAAATTGGAAATCCAGTTTTAAAGAACAGTCCTTAATGATGGTGTTCACAATAATTTCGGCCAAAATGGGAGAGAGGGTGGAGCCCATGGGAGACCCAAAAATTTGTTTATAAAAGGAATTATTAAAAGTGAAATATGTAGAATCAAAAATGAATTTTAATAAGGCTAGAAATTCTAATTTGGGGATTTTAGTATTAGGTTCTATTAAATTCCAATTTTTGTCTATTATATGTGTGACTAACTGAAGTGGTATGTTAGTAAAGAGTGACACTACATCCAGAGAAAAAATGACATAATTTGGTGGTAATTGAAAGTTATTAATTAAAGTGCTGAAGGCAAAAGTATCTTTCACTCTATAATTGTTATACTCTGTAAATGACTAGCTTAATATTTCTGCTATAAACTTAGAAAGGTTTCTGTCCGGAGATTGCGGTGATGAAACAATAGGTCTGCACGGTGTGTCGGGTTTATGTATTTTTGGTAACCCGTAAAGTTTAGGAGACACGGCATTGTGGCAAATAAGACGTTTATAAGTGATATCATCTATGTAATGTTTATTTAGCAGGTCCTTTGTAAGTTTATTCAGTTTAGTTTCTATTGTTGTAGTAGGATCTTTAGGAATTTGTTTGTAGACTTTATCGTCTTGCAGTAAAGTTTGCATTTTATTTAAATAATCTGTGCGATCTATAGCTACTGTAACATTACCCTTGTCTGAAGGAACAATTAACAAGTTAGGGTTAGACTTTAAGAACTTACTACATTCTTTTTCTATTGAACAAAGTGGATGTTGTTTAATATGATTTTTTAAGTAGTCAGTTATGTGAAAAGCTATGAGTGATCTGCAATTGTTTCTATCTTTGCTATCTAAGGCATTTACAAGATCTTCTATTTGAGATAAATATTTGAACAAAGTTAATTTATTATCTAAGCGGACAGGCAAACCAAATTTGGGACCAAGTGACAGAAACTGTTGTATCTTATCTGGTATTTGTACAGTAGTTAAATTTCTAAACCATTTACTCGGAACATTGTTATTACAAGATACAGTAGGTACCTTCAAACGATTGATTTTATTAACGTTGCTAACCCTGATTTTTTATTATTACCACACCAAATTTTCAATAGTTTCAACAGCAAACAAAACAAAAGCTTTCAATATTTTTTTAAAAAAAGTCTCGTCCCGTCCATCCGTTTGGTTTAGTGAGGAGCCAGGAGCGGCTGGCGGCGTCCTCGACCGCTCCTTCTAGACCCTGGCTGTAGGGTCTAGTGGCAACTTCTTCTCGCCACCTCGGGGCAGGGTTGCCCTTGGCGCTCAGTCTCTCCACACGACTTCTGAAGGCGAGGGCATGTCCGGTGGCGAACACGGCGGTAACTGTGTTGTCGCCAAAAAGTTGCAGCGCCTGGAGCCTTTTATGCAGTATGTATGGTATGGCTTCCCGTAGGTGGGGGATTCCAAGGCCTCCGTCTCTGACACCGGCGTATATGTACTGGTCGCCGGTGTGGGTGGACAGCTTCAGAAACCTCTTCAACGTTTTCTTAATGAGGCGGTCCGCCTGATGGAGGATCGCGCCGGTCACGGCAGGCGACTGGAAAGCGTGGTATAGTCTCGGGATGAGAAAGGTCCTTAGTATAGATAGCTTCTGGTCCGGTTTGAGGGGGGCCGCTTGTAGGTGGTCCAGCCATCTCGTCAAGTTGAAGATTGTAGGCTTGACGGTGCCGGTACATCCGAAGGAGTGCCCCAGGTAGCGGAACGTGGTGAGGTCTGCGACCTGGTGGATCAGGTGGCCCGCTACCCTCAGGAAGGCCCTGGTCCTCGGGACACTCTTTCCCCTGGTGACTGCGGCGGACACCGCGTGGCACTTCCGTGGATTGAGGGACATCCCTCGTGCTTCCAGGAAACGGTTGACGTTGTCCAGGGAGCTAGCCATGTCCCTATCTCTGTCCTCCAGCAGTACCAGGTCGTCTGCGTAGGCTATGGCTGCCACTTTGGTCTCGGCTCCCATGGTCCCTCCGTGGGGGGTGTTGTTTGCCAGGACCAGAAGCTCATCGATGACCAGGTTGAACAGGATGGGTGAGAGGGGGTCCCCTTGTTTCACCCCCCCTGTTGAACCGGATGGCCCTCGACGTTTTACCGCCCACGGAGATGGTGGTGTGGGCGGCTCCCATCATTCCCTCCAGGTAACGCTGCATGAAGGGCGGGATCCCGAAACGGCGGAGGCTCCTCATGATCGACTGGTGCGATACGCTGTCGAACGCCTTCTTTATGTCCAAGGAGACTATGTTGTAAGACTTCCCCTGAATCCTCCTCGATCGGATGTAATGCTCGAGGAGGACGACGTTCGCCAGCGTCCCGTCTGTCTCCGTGAAGCCTCGTTGGTGCATACATAAGTTGAGGGCCCTGGATAGGCGTTTGGCCAGGAGTCGGTGAAAGAGGCGTTGAACTGCTGAGCCAATGGTTATGGGTCTCCAGTTCCCCGGGTCCCTTCGATCGCCATCCTTCGGGATGAGTATTGTTCGACATCGGGAGAAGGCGGAGGGTGTCAGTTGCCTGTACAACAGGCAGTTGAACAGGGCTGCCAGTCCTTGGTTGGGGCATCTCTTCACGCTTGCGATGGTGATGCCATCGGGGCCGGGCGAAGAGTTGCTCCATCCTGCCTTGGCCGATTCGACGTCCTCAGCTGTAATTCCCCGTTGTAGAACAGCCGCGTTGGCGAGTTGGATTGGCGGCGTCGGGTCTTCCGGGTCTGATGGCGAGAGAGACTCGTATATCCCGCCGTAGGTGTCGGTAACGGCCTCTAGGGTGGGGTATACTTCCTCTGAGTCGAGTGGTCTCCCCTCCAGGATCTTCTGGGCGAGCCCGGGCCGGTCCTTGTCATAAAGGTCTTGTACCTTTTTGTATAGGGCGGCCCTTCTCTCGGTCCTGTTCCGTGGTGGCGGTGGTCGGTTGCGGGCGGCAGGTGTTCTTCCGCTCTTTGGGATTTTGCGGTTGGCGGCGGGGAAGGTCGTCCCCAGCCAATTGGAGATCCCCTGGTCCATCTCCGCGCTCGTCCCAGTGAGGCTTACGTGTATTAGCCTCTCTGTGGCGCGGGTTGCGGCAGGGAGGGCTTCCATGAGTAGTTGGAGGAAGCCGCTCACGTCATCGTCTTCTTCCTGGGTCGAGGCAGAGCTCTTTGGGAGAACTCCGGGTCCGAGAGGGATCTCCTCGGTGGCTCCTCGGGTGGTCCGGGCGAGTTCGGCTCGTCGGGCGAGCTGGGAGGCTCGTCCGGCGATCCGGGCTCGGGTGGTAGGCTGCGGATCCTCATCCTGTTTGGTCTAGGTGGCGTCGGCGTTAAGGATCTCTTCCGTTTCTCAATTGCTGTAGTTGGCGGCAGCCCCTCGGGAGGTGGAGGGGAGGCGGCCCTCGTGCTTTTTGGCGTTGCGGGTGAAGGTAGATCAAGCCTGGGTCTCATGGCCGGGGGGGGGGGGGGAGTAAGCGGCAAGACTTGCTTTCTCTTCGTGCTGCGTCCAGAGATATCGGTGTTGGGCCCGGGTGGGCTGGAGCACGACCGGGCGGTCGCGAGGGGTGCTCGTTTGGGGGTTTCGTCGTACAATCGGGGCCTTGCTTGGTGGCTCGTGGGGGTAGGCTCCGGTGAGGTGAGCGGGCTAGACGTTGGGGAGGGAGGGTGGTCCGGGCGAGGTGTATGGGTTGTGCCCCTTTTTCTTACGGTCCCTTTTGGCCCTCTCCAGGTACTCTTTATACTCCGGTCTCTCTCTCCTGTACCGGAGCGGTAAGCCCGGTGTCTGCCATCACTTTGCGGTAGCTCATGCCCTTAACGCATTCGGCCTCGCTTTCTGCGATTCTTGCCAGCGTCTCGGCTTCGGGCATGGGTAGCTGTTCCTCTAATTCTCTTCGGTACTCATTGGGATGAGCCCGGCGTTCATGGTGCCTGACCCCGGGAAAAGCAGAGAACCGGGCGGCGCAGAACTGGCACTGGTCGCGGTCGCGGGTGCCGCACTCCTTGAGATGTCTGGCCAAGCTGGCCTTTGACTGATATCTCTTTTCGCACTTTCCGCATAAATGTTCGGGTGCGATATCGTTAGACTTGTTAGTTGGGGTCTGCGAGGGTCCAGGTATAGACTCGGGCCCTTTATTATTTGGAGTTTTCGCCGGCCCCTTGGTGCCAGGACAGCTCGGTCCTGGTTGTGGCGTGGTGGCAGTGGTAGACGCCTCTTGAGTGACGCTGGTAGGCGTCACTGGTGGTGGGGTTTGTGACGTTGCGGTAGTCGGTCCTCGCTGGGTTCCATCAGGTCCAGGAGCGGATGAACCCATGTCCGCTCCTGGCCGAGGCTTGTCCATATAATCATTGCTACCGTTTATATTTGTGGGCATGGGGGCTAACGGGGTGGTAGCCCGCGCCCCGCCCGATTGAGCAATGTTTATGAACAAACCATTGCAAAGTTTGTAGTGTGGGGAGGGGGGGGGGGCGAAGAAGGATTTTGGGTAGGTTGTGGGAGTTTTAGGAAATGGGGAGTCGATCCGCCCGCCTCTCTGCAAGATCAGCGTCGCCTCGAGAAGGCAAGGGGTGCGGTCTTGGTGTCACTAGGCTATGTTCTTTGCGCGCCAGCCGTTTACCCGCGCTTGCTTGAATTTCTTCACGTTGACATTCAGAGCACTGGGAAGAAATCACATTGGTGGTTATTTGACGCAATATTGACAATATTATTGTCATTCCATCCTACAATCAATACTTTATCATATGTTGATCTATAGTCAAATGCACCTCTTCTCAGTTTCTTCATTTCTTTTTTTTGGGGGATCGGGCACTTTTGACATTCAGTTCTCACGGATAGAACTGGTTGCTCGGATTTTTTTGTGAGATAATTCATGTAAAAGTGGAACGGTGGTAAAAAAGTTAGCGAAAAATAGGTGAAAATAAAACTGTTCAAATTTTGACAGAACGTCTGAATATTCAAGAATAATCGAGGGCCCGATTCCAAAAGCCTCGTACTGTGAATTTAGTTTTGTTTTTGAACCCTGATAAGGTTCGAACCGTACACAGTACCCGTTGCTGGTGGCACCCATCCACATCTTATAACAATAGCGTATTGGTTTGCTTTTTATAAATTGTTTGCATCCATGTTTGCCAAAATAGGGCACCATATATTCGTCTACGCTATGAGTCTCGCACAGGGGTGCAAAGTTTTGAAAATTTCTGTTCAACTTATCGAAAACTGGTCTTATTTTGGCAAATCTGTCGTTTTTGTAAAGATTGTCGTTGTCGCAGCAATGCAAATTCGATAAAACATTCAAATCTATCGCGCGATATGGCATTAGCTACAAGTTCATCTCTTGTGTCGATTGATTTTTCCAATAACATGCGTCTTCTAGGTAAGGGAACATAGTCACTTAACAGCAATACTCCAAAAAATGCTTTCATTTCAGATTTAGTGATGTTACCACTTTTGTTTTTTTTTAATGCATATTGGTTGGTACATCCAACATATCAATTGTCATCATCAAAGAGTTGATCAAATAATTGAGAAGTTGAAAAATTCGGAGATGCTCCATACTGAATAGGTCAAGGGACATGAACATTATTTAGATCCACTTTTGCCCAATTGTAATTTTGTTTATATGCCGTTTTTAATAAGCTAATTGGGATGTTTTTTTGTGGAGTCCAAGAATCATTGTCATCTGTATCAACATTTTTCACATTATCGCTGTTGCCCTGGTCAGTAATTGCTGGCTCACTTAAAACTTCACCTTCATCTGCATTTGCATCTATTAATTCAGCTTCTGCCCTTAGTTGCGAACCAGGTAGGTTGTTCACTTGCATGTACTCCTCGTCGCCTGAGTCTTCATCAGTTACATCATCGCAAGCATTTGTTGGAGGGAAAATGGTTATTTCAATGTCCTTATTGCCAGACACATCATTTTCGTCGTCTTCTAGAACAGCTAGCAGCTCATTTAGAGTCAACCCACTGAAAATAAGCAAAACTGGTCAAGAATGAGAAATGTGTCCCATTTGCCGAATCTCCTGTAAAAAGGACAGCGACATTTAGACGAATCCAAATCAGAATAGAGTCTAGATAATCAAAAATAAATAATCCTAACACAGAACTATGTTCTTTGGTAGCAATTATTCGGGTGCAGAAAACCTATATATATACAATTCATTATTTACTCACTAGCTACACAAATCTAACCTACAAGATCAAAAACATGTGCTCTGACATTTCTACTTTTAAGGCTGATAGAGCCATCTGTGATCAATTCCATTATTTTTCCTTTTATTGCCTTTGTTTAGAAATTGTTGTTGTTTGTCTTTGTAGTTTAGATAATTAATTCGTATGATCGTTCTTAACCTTATAAAACTTTCTACTAGATCTCTTGTAATATCTTTGAGTTTTACAATATGATTCACTAATTTACTACTTTCTTTTCTTTTCGCAGCGCGTTTTTGGGATGATATTTTATGAAGCTGCTATTTAAAATGCGTGCGGTTTTCAACCAGCTTTCACTTGGTTCAGTCAAACCACTATATGAGAGACGCTGAATCCAATTTGGTACAGTCATAGGTGTACGATTGGCATGCGTATAAGTACCTAAAATGTGGATATTTGCTTTTATATTTTTTAGCTATCCATCCAGCAATATAAGCAAGGGCATCGTCTGAAGTATCGCCTTCATTGTTGTCATAGTTAGTATATGACACTACTGACGCAGATGGTCTTATACTCGTATTTTCATCATTAATTGGATCCTGGTTGTTATTAAAAACCATCTCTTCAGGTGATTCTGGCATTTTTGAAATATCGATGCTGGTAGTTTTTAGAACATGCGCCATCACATATTCTTCTTGGGCAATTTCGCATCTGAGATAATTTGTGTCGTTTTGCAAAATTCCCGTTTTTTTTTCCTAAAATTATCGTTCGAATGCGATAAATAGCATTCATCGGGGTCGGGTGGTCATCCAAACCTCCCCATGTACGTATTTGGGAGAAACAAAATCGAAAGAATTTTGGTTCAGTTTGTGAGTAGGTATGTATTTTATATTATATTTTGATTTCATATCTTCAAATAGTTGCTTTAGGGATGTGCTGGATATTAAGATTCCTTGCTGAAAAATTTGTAGGCAATTTTTTCCGATGCACTGCATAGTAGAAATTGTGTCGTACATGTTATGTAAGACAGAATTTTGCTCAGACAAATGAACACCATAACCACATTTAGAGGGAACCGAATTATTACATACATATGAATTCATCACGTCAAACCATGAATTTGAAAGATCTATAAAATTTCCGAGATCTTCTGCGAACTTCTTATTTGTACAGGGGAAATAATGTTTAAGCGCCGTAGCTGTTGTGTGAGACATAAGTTCTGAAGGTAACCGAACATTTTGTTTTTTAGCGTTTTCGCAGTTTTTCTGATAGTTTGTATGCTACATTTAACTCTGAATCAGTTAATTTTATAAAATCATTGAGTGGTGTTTTACAAATTTATGATCCCGATTTCAGAATGAAACCAGTGTTGAATAACCAATTTCTGAGTAATTTTAAAAGATGAGGCACATCAGCAAACATGTAAATATTATTGTTGGTATTGGGGTGCTTAAAAAAATTTCTTTTTATATTAACACCTAGTTGTTTCCATAAGCCAACGTTTCCACCTCCACAGTCGCTAACGCAAGCAACTACTGGATATCATAACTCATGCAATTTGGATATAATATTAAATAGCATTTCAGATGTAATTTTTTGGTCGAATTGTATATAAACAGGCTGCTTCCAGTTACTGAATAAACCTCGTATCATTACCACTTGCATTTGCAAATGTTTACCCACTACTTGGTCTTCAAAACGGTCGTATTCATATGTGGATGTCACTTTCATTTCGTCGAACTGCAAGACACTTACTTTTTCCATTTCTGTTTTAGTTTCTCGTACAAGTTTTAATACTTCAAAAATGTCTTGTCTCAAGTTTATTTTAGTTGCCCATCGCTTTAATGATGCTAAACTAGGAAGAGGATATTTTAGTTGGTCTCTCAAAACTGAGTAGCATATTTTACTTAGATATCGTATAGTAAACCTTCCTTTTATATTTTAAAAATAAAATCTAATTGTGAAGTTGTTAGAATACCTGAAAACGTCTGCCTTATTTTAACTTCTAATAACTTTGTAGAACATTTTTTTGATTTGTGATACACTAATTCTTTCTGTAATTTGCGTATTTTTATTTTTGTTTGCTTTTGGTTATCTCTTAATTGATTTTTCAGTTGCTCATTTTCGTTAAGTAGTTGTTGATATTTTGCTAAAATATTTTGATCACCAGTTGCTTCGCTTGATGATAAATGCTGAAAGGGATTAATCAATGGTGTTGGAAATTCTTCATTGTAGTTTGGAGGTAAATCAGTGGAATTATTTTCTTTAGCAATATTTTGATCACTAGTTGCTTCGTTTGATGATAAATGTTGAGAGGGATTAACCAATGGTGTTGGAAATTCTTCATTGTAGTTTTGAGGTAAATCAGTGGAATAATTTTCTTTAGTACTTAACAATTCAGAAACGCATCGTTTTGCACGCCTTTTTGCCATTCGTTGAATACGATTATGACTTGAACTACTTAAATTTATTCCATTTCCTAAATGCTGTGAAGGTATAGCAGTAGGTTTTAATAGTCTTTTCTCCTTAACCCCTGTGAAGAGCAAATTAATGTTTTTTTAAATAAAAAAATAAGATATATCAATTTACCTAATAATTCAGCTTTTAAATCTCTTTCAAGATCGTCATCCAAAAAGTGAACCGAACAAATATAACTAGTATTAAGATTCCATTTACCGTCCCTGCGGCATTTAACAATCCATTGTTTTGATATTTCTGTGTTTTTGGGGAAGCGATGATACGAAATATTTTGTCCAGCAGCTTTGCTTTTGACCAGGCTGTTGGTGCAAAGAGCTACCGTACATCTAGTTCCTGGCATCGTCAAGCTCAGCTTATTACACGCTAAAATATTATTTACCTATTTAACTTCTAATTTCAAAATTCTTACCAGTTAAATCTCACCAGTAAATAATTTTTATGTAAAATAGGTTTTCACTTGCCACTACAATCAAAACTTCGGAAATAATTAAATAAATTCACAGTTTTAACGTTAATGCAAATATCTCACTAATTATGTATGCAAAGATTTAGGACAATACTGAGCGTGTTTGGGCTGCATGGTGCTGCAGGCGATGCGCTGACCTCCCCCCCTCCCCCGGTCGTTCCCTACCCCTATTATCGGACTACATGTGTTATATGGAACTGAGCCATCCTATGTAGTATACAGTCCTTGACCTAGTGGTAACAGTGTCAGACTCGTAATCACAGCGATCAGTGGTTCCGTGTTCAAAACCCGGGGCAGGCACGATTGTACGTGAAAAAGATGTACACAAGTCAGTCCGCAGTACTAACCCAGGATTTCATTCACCTGAGGATGAGAGTAGATCAAAAACTCCTGAAACGTCGTGTGATAAACACCCAAGACGGTGGAAAAAGTTCGATAAAACATCTCATAATAGACCACTGTCAAAAATGACATCATTCAGAGAACATGTTATTTTATTGTTAATTATAATGACTATCATTCATTAGGAATTTTAAATGCATTTTTTGTTCAAAAATATTCTCTTAAATTTCTGCAATAGACTGCATACTACCATATCTTCCTCAAGTCCTTAAACAGAGGCTCTGGGTAAGGCAAAAATGGATTTGGCACCTACTTGGTTTGTAGACCTTTTTGTTCCTTTTTCGAGTGTTTGCTGCCCACAGAGATTCTGCTTCCGATATTCTCGAAGGAATGGTTCAGGATGTACGCCGAAGGCATTGAAACTCTCAAAGTCGCGAAAAGCTTATACTGCCGACACGATGCTAAAGAGATTTTCCACAACAGCGCACTATCCTACCGTCTGTACGAAATAAATGATTAGAACCAACTTTTTAAAAATAAACTTATTGCGTAATTACAAGTATAACGTAAAAACTATCTCAACGGTGTCACGAGCTAGCAGAGAATGATTTTTTTTTACATAATTCACAATTAAATTTCTTCTTCTTGTGTGTCCTGAAAAAGTATATTTTCATAAGCTTTCATAATACTGGCGAAGTATTGCCTCCATCTCTCCATTATCTGCGCATCCGTAACTAGCAACTTTCGGCGTCTTCTACACACTTAACCATATTACTATTAGTATTGTTACGTTTTTACGCTCGGGCTATTTAAAAATTATACGACGCTTCTTGTATTAAACATTTATTTACAATGAGTAATTACTATTATTTACAAACACACGAATTACTTATAAACTACAGGCACTATTTCTAACAACGATACACTTATTTATTTATATGCGCTTAACAGTAATGATTTATATGCTTAGACACTCTATTTATTTACACTGGTTTAAACATCAATTATTTATGTGGCTAGTTATTTTATATGCGTCTATTTATGTAGCAGCTTACGCCTTTCGAGCTGAATGAGAACTGACTGCCTTCCCGCTGCACCAGCTTATTTATTCGATGAATAATTCCTTCTGGAAGCTTCGCGGGTTTGCTGGATTTTTCCGGAAAATGGTGATGCACCGCGTAAATTAACCACCGAGGCCGCTCTCGATCGATCTGGAAGATGACTCATCGGCCCGCAGCTGGCTCCAAGACCGTCTCGGCAGTGGTGACTCATAAATCTGCAGCTGCCTGATCGCCAGGCCGTTACAGTATTGTCCTTCCTTAGGTTCTTACTTATTGATAATTTATTGCTTTGAGAAATATTTTTACATTCTTCTCTGTTTTCTGAAAGTAGCTCCTCATAATATTGTTTCCACCTATCGATGCTAATCGGTTGCATTCTACTATTTTGGCGACGATGCAGAACAACCTCCTTATACCTTTGCGAAAACAAAGTTTATTACCACGAACTCGCAAGGCAACCGTTCTCATTGACTGCAAGACAAGGAATGGTAGTTACAAGTGTTTCCTAACAAATGACTAATAAAAATGAATCATAATCCAAAGATGTTCAGTGTCCTAACAAATTCTAAATAAAGTACGTGCCTATTATATATAACATAAATTTTAAGTAGACAGTAACAAAAAATTAACAATTGGTATGTGACTGGTACCTACGTGATTTTAGACCCTTTTACTTACTTTTTTTTCAATTTATTCAAATCAGTCAAGTTAACGTATTTATCCAGCAATACATTCTGCACAATAATTTAAAATTAAATGAGGACTTAATTTTTTTTATTATTTGACTTGGGTAAAATTGGATGAATAAATTTAGGAGAAAATTAGTCAAACAAACGACATATTGTCGTGAAATGTAGTTTAATTAAAGTTTGATATGAAATTTTAAACAAATAGACGTTTCGCCATTTTTGATGGCTTCATCAGTAATATTATGGATTGTTGCACGTTAGATATTTAATACATTCTGAAATAAAAACAATAGGATTAGCGAACAATATATTTTTTCCTCAAGTATGTGTACTTACATGATTAATTTAATTCTTTCACGACATTTTTCAAAGTGTGTAGGTTGAAAACTTAATTAATAAAACACCGTTATTATTCAGTGCAATTCATATTAAGGTTTAATTAATAAAAAGACACAGAAAACGAGCTCTTATGAATGCAGAGTTCAAATTAATACAGATAAAGGAAGCTTGCAAGGTCGTTCACATATTTACGTTATCAATGCATGCGCAAAGGTAGAAAATTCGGAAAATACAGGTGACATGAGCAGAGACGTATTAAGTTAAAATTTTATTTACTTGAACCGTTAGTTTTAAATTTAATAACAATGAATATGAATGTAAAATATTAAATTTAATTAAGACAAAATGTTATTTAAACAATTTATGATATATAGAACTGAGGTTATCAATATCAGTTCTATAATTTATAGCATTGGGGCTTTTTTGTATTTCGATCATTTCCAAGCATAGACGTTTTTTTAAATTACTCTCTTTATGTAAGATCTTAGGTGTATTAAATTTGAATTTATGTAGTGAATTATTGGCATGGTCTGTCAGTGCAGTTTTTTTGAGTGGACGGGGATAAATTATTAATTTTAACTGAGTATTTATGTTGATTGATTCTACGTTTTAATAGCTGTTTTGTTTGCCCTATGTACAAAGAGTTGCAGTTATTACAGTCAATTTGATAAACCAGATTTGATTGCATATTATTTTCAGTCCTATCCTTTAAGTTTGTGAAAATTTTTTTATCTAATGTATTGTGGTTGTAAAATAACGTTGTAACCACGTCAGCTGACACGAGTTAACTGAACCCTTTAGTTGCCGGCCTGCCCGAAAGTGTATCAGAATGAGGTCAAGGGAGAAAAGTGGGGATGTGTAGTTGTGTATGAGGCCAAAAAGGTCCACCACGAGCGTTGATTTTGCCAACAAGCTCATTTACTTCGTGGAGCCCTGCCCCGACGTATATACAAGACACTTTATACAATTTGGGAAAAAAAGCAGGACGCCGGGACAGACGGAAAAAAACAGGACATGTCCCGGGAAACCGGGACGTCTGGTCACCCTAGCCAAACAATTCTAAATTAAAAATAATACGACAAAGTAGCTATGTCGCATATAAATGTAGTGACAAAAGGTGGAATAATAGCGAAAATAGACGCAACTGCACTTATAGAATTATTGACAATGCTAGCTTTCAAGCTTCCTGCGGCGTTTTGGCCAAAAATTAATAACGAGCTAGCCTGGATCTACCATCGCTTGAGGTTGCAGCCCTCACGCATTCACCAATTAAGGAATGTGTGACAAATTTCTAAATATACAAAATCCAGCAATTTTGGCTGCATTCCTGATTTCTGACACTACATGCCCTATTTTATAGTTCAGACTAGTTTTAAAATTTCTTTTACTTATGGGATTCAAACCACAAAACAATGGCTAATATTCAAACTGACACCTTACGTTGCATAAACAACAAAGAATGTAGCTTTGAGCTGTAAAATAATTTGGGTAGCAACGCCTAAAATAGTTATTTTTATATTAAGTGCGCAAAGCAAAGATATTTTTAAGCTTGAGAAAAAATACATTCGAAAGCTCAAAAAACCGGCTCTGCGTACGTAATATAAACAACTTTTTTTCTACAATTGCACAGCTTTAAACAGAAAGTTTATTAATACTTTTAATAATGGTATTTCGAAGCTACAGCCTTCACTCGAATCGGGAATTATAGCGGGAAGTAATTTTTTTGCGTGTAACTTTAATTTTTATATAACAAAATAGTTATGTTTACTTATAATTGCCTGTTATAATTGTTTTAATAAAATTTTCTTAGTTTATTCTGAATTTTAGAAATGTCAAAAATTCATTTTTCACCTTTCATTTTTTTTCACTGTTGAAAAAACGCGTGTTTTGGGTGTTTTATTTTCTGGAACGAGAAATTTCTGGCGGCCGTTGGTCCAATGGACACGTAAAAATGTTCAGGGGAGCCCCGGAACCAACCGAAGAAAGTGCATTTGGAAACTAGTATGGTCAATTCTAGTTGACAGCCCAGTGATTAATTTCTATGATTTTAACCCTTGCCTGGTATCGTCATATTTACCTGCGTAACTTGTATCGTCGCGTCGCGTCGGGTCAAATCGGACCCAAGACTTTTTAAGAATGATAAAGCAATTAAATGAGTGGTTACTTTGAAATTGTTATTTTTGACACTGTTTCTAACAGGTTGATAAATATTTTCAAGTATTTATAAGCCATCGTATTGTTGTAGCCCTCAAGTTAAAAACAAATTCTAAATTGACATTGAAACATAATTTCCAAAATCCAAAGGCAAATATCAAAATTTTTGAAAAACGAACTTTATTTTCACTTTCATATACGTACATATAAACACACTTATAAAAAAAACGCAAAAAAATTCCAACTTATGAGTATGAGTAAATGTGTAATAATGTTTGTCGCGCCTACTAATCACAGTTGACAATTTTCGTATAACAAAGTAGCTGTACTCTGAAGCTTGCACACATGGTTTTTACACTTATCACAAATTGCCGGATGGACATATGTAACACCTGCGGCGTTTTCCCCGAAGTTCCCTAGGAAGTCTTGTGTCCAATAAACGACGTTTCATGTGCGGTTCAATTAACGATCGGCCTAATTCATTGATAAAATCTCGTCGTTTCACAGAACTCTGAGTTCCAGATTGAAACAGAATAAAGGAATTCACAGAAGCTATATTCATTATAGTGTTGGATACCCAGGAACTGACTAACCAACACGGGGGTTACAGGAACTTTCTGACACCAGGGCAGCTTTTAAAGGGAGGCTCCGTACTCCTGGCGTTGTCTTCGTGGAAGTTGAGCAGAACCTTCGGTCGGAAGGCTGTAGGCCAGCTACCCGTGCACACAACTAACACTTGACGTTAATTCACAACTGGATTAACGAATTGAATCACTCACTAACGAGGACTGTAGGCTAGCTACTCGAATTCAATAATACAAGTAGTTGAACTAATTATTCGTTATGCAAGTAACAGTTTCACAATAGATGTACAAACAATCTAAGTTCACTCCTGATACATAGACATAACGCGAGTACAAAATGAATACTGAATACTGCTTTTTCTCACACTCTATACCCATTGGGGGTTGGTTTATCTTAATTGCCTCGTTTACGGGATTATTGATAGATTTTTATCATACGGGCATATTAATGGCTATGCATACCATATTGCACAAGGCCATCTTCTCGTTCTACGACCCGTGTTGTAATTTGCACATTTCTGATCTAGTGCATCTACACCAGCTTTCGTAGAATTATAATAAAGGATCATGTCAGGTTTCTTTGATTCCACATCAACCTTGTTTTCATGGTGCATTGAAGACACTAGAAGAACATATTTATTTGGTTTTGGTACATACGAAACCAAAGTTGTGTTACTTGTAAAAACAATGTACTCAGGTATTTCACGTTTATTCTTACGTAGAGTGCCGACATCGGTTAGATGGTTCTTACGTAAGTGGTCAACCAATTCCAAGGATGTGAACCAATTGTCTGCAGTGATGTTTCTATTGGTGTTTTCAACAGGATTAATCAGTGATAACACTGTTTGAGTCGGTACTGAAAGTTTGTGTGGATTTCGCTGCGCATTTTGTGTTTTTCCGGTATAAACAAAGGCATTGAGCATATAGTGAGTTTTTGCCAATGAACTGCATACTACGTACCTGGAAGGGACCCGTTTATCGGCAAAAGTGAGGCAAAACCAATATGTATGCAACCCGCAGTTGTGACGGCTATCTATCTCTTTCTATCTTATTTACTTATACGGCAATGTGCTGAAAGATTAGGGTTTTTTTAATGTTACGCATTTTTAGAAACTGTTTTGGTAAAAAACTACATTATTGCTGAAAATATACAAGATCGAAAGATTTTTGACATTTTAAGTGAACGAAATATATACTTACTCCTGGACAAAATTAACGCATCACAAAAGAAATATTCTGAAAACAAAATTTTTCATATTATTATAAGTTGTGAAGTTTTCCTGTTTTTCCTTAAATACAAAATAAATTTCCGCTAATGCTTTATACAGGGTGATTCAAATTAAGTGCGCACCATTGTTATCTTTGTTATTATTAATTTTACAAAGTAGGTTAAATTAGCAAACTAGTAGTGTTTTTGGCGCTGATTAATATGCAATTAATAAAAAACAATCGAATAACGAGTTTGCGACAAAATTAAAAACTTTTAGTTTTTTTATATCTATAAACTGAAACTTGCGATAACTTCTTTAGTTCTCCAGGAGTATATTATGCTGTTGAAAACAAAATACAAATAGAGCGGAAAACAACTCTAGTTTTTTCTTTTTTTATGGTTTTTGTGTTTTTTTTCATTTTTTGAGCGTTGAAAATTAAATGTGGGAGGGGTAAGGAAATAAAAAATCATATAAATGAAGAATAATATTTTTTATAATATACATCACATTACAAAAAATACACTTTAAAGTTCTAAATCTACATTTTAAATTAGCTACTCTTACATTTAACAATTTTTAAATAACACAAGTTTAGTCATCTTTTGCCTCACTGTTGCAGCATTTCCATGTAGCTCCAAATTCATGAGTGAGGAGTGGTGATGCATTCGACATTTGTCAAGAATTTTTCGAACGAGCTGAATCTCGTGGCACTCTTCACTCATAAATTCTTGAGTAACAGGGTGGCTAGGTTTAAACATAGCAATATTTTCAGAAAAATACTTAATGACTGTATAAATAATCCGTTTTTTTATATTCATGCCTCTTTTTACGACATCTTCATTTTCAAGCATAAATGGCCTAATTGGTGCTTTAAAGCCTTTTCCAAAAGGATTTCTGCAGTTCAATATATCAAATATTCGGTCAATGGTTCTTATAAATTCGACAGTAGCATGACTGCCTTTGAATTTATTAACATTACATTTCTCTAAATATTCTATGGCATCTGCCACACCACTACTCAAACTTTGAGCGGCAAGTCTTACATTCATTACCTGATTCTTATAATTTATGTGACGCAAAGTAAGAGAGTTTGCTAACTTTAATTTTTCTGAATTTTGAATTTCATCTAATTGTTTTATATATTCCCAGTTAATCGTCCCTGATTCAGATTGCATTTTTTTTTCGGCCAAAGCATTTCTTGCCAATTTCAACATGTTACAAATATCCAAAATACAGTACACATTTATGGTTTTATTACATGGATGAGAAAAGCATGGAACTAAATTGTCAGCAACAATATTACAACCTAACAGCTTATAGGTTGCAATATTGGCTTGGGCACCATCAGATGTAATTGATCTGACTATTATACCTATCTCAAATAAGCTTCTTAAGCAAGAGATAATTAATTGAGTTTGTAAATGGGCATCAGCTTTATTTGTTAAAAAATAGGCTACTGGACATTTAAAATTATGCCCATAGCTTACAATTTGGAAAAATAAAGCCTCTGATGCTGGATTTTCCTGATCTACTTCAGCTATACCACCATAATTCACATTTCCCAAAAATTTTCTCTCACCATTGTCCCATATAACTTGCTTTCTAATTGACATACCATCAACTATTAGAGCACAGTTTCTTAAGTACTGCTTAGACCTAACTTCTGTCTTTAAAAAATCTAAAACCTCACCTAAAATACCTGGTTCACAATTAATACGACTCAACCATTTTCTAATAGTTCTACCATTAGGCAAAACAAAATGTTCTCCTAAAAATTTATACGTTTTTGGCGAATAAAAATAAATCGTATGCGCAAACTGCTTCATTAAGGCTGAGTATCTTCTTTGACTCGGATTTACTCCTTCATCTTTTTGTTTTTGGAGTAGAACTAATTCCAATGGTAAACCTGAAAATCATAATAATGTATCTAATTTATAATTGTTTAAAACAAATTTTATTCTCAGTATTACCTTCAAAGTATTTACTTAGAACAGCATCGAGGCTTTCATTACTATTTCCACTTTTCTTTATTTCATTAATGACATCTTTCATGTTGTGAATTTTAACATCCCGTCGTTTTACTTTCTGCTTTAGGGTTTTCACTTTTCGACGTAACTGTGTAATTCTGTTGTCAGGAACTGTTTTGAGTTTCCTTCTCAGCAGAGGCAGCAGACGTTAAGGGTATGTCAATATCCATTAACATATTTTCAGTTTGGGAACTTGTGGTAGGATCGATCTAGAAAAATTTATTATTAATTCATTATGTTTACTAGTTACAGCAGAACTATATTATTTGTTAGTGATTATTATGTGTAAGTCCCACCTGTTTAAATATTTTTCTACGAGGAGGAGTACTTTTTGGCAACAAATGTTTGGGAAAAGAAAACACACTGGGTACAGCATCAGGTTTTAATAATTTGGCAGTCAATCCTGGCTTTGCAATATATTCAGTTGGAAGAAAGTGCTGGCCACAAAGCCTGCTCGTTTTCGATGGTGTCCAATTATCCCTACGAATAGCTTTAATCCATAGCTTTAGTATTTCTGGGCGTTTAAATGGAAAACTAAAACAATAAAAACGTGTTATAAATAATTCGATAATGATTGGGACTGTATATGCTAAAATCGGAAACATATTCTAAACCAAATTGTTTTTCAACTTACGTATGAAACGGAATTTTCCTCTCATCCTGTTCATTAGTGCATCCATAGGCAACACAAGAAATCACCATTGCGAAATAAACTTGGAAATAAACAAACACACTAACGCACAATATTGTATTTTTAACACTTCTTTCATAAGCTGCAGGTAACGAATACTATAGGCAGATTAATATATACCTATTTTTGTCGAAATTGGTTCTGATCAAATAAAAATCTACCTCAAAGCAGATAAAAATATTACAAACGAATAATTTATGCACACCACCACGTTTAACGTAACGTGTACGAGAGAGATAGATTGCCGTCAAATCAGGCTATCTCCGTTTATAGCCCCTGACACACAATCGTGCGATTTCGACAACGGTCGCAGCCGTTCCAGGTACGTAGTATGCAGTTCATTGGTTTTTGCATCACAAAGACATTGAATCTTCAATCCGTACTTGTTAGGCTTGCGTTTCATATAAACGCGAAAAGAACATCGGCCTCTAAATCCTACAACCATTTCATCAATTGTAAGGGATTCCCCAGGAATGTAACAGTTCTTACAGTTCTCTATAAATGAATCGAAAATATCGCGTATAGGACATAGTTTATCTGATAATCCTATCAAACCGTAATGCGACCAATAAAAGCAAGAATCTCTTTAGTGACGTCGTACACTTAAAAATGTCCCTACCAGTTCCGTCAGTAGCAAATATCCCTTCGACATCTTCATGGTTTGATTTAAAGATTGATGTGAGATACAGTAGTCCAAGAAATGCTTTAATTTCAACTTCAGCTATATAGTTCACAAAGGAAGCTGTTTTACCGTATGTATGACTCAAATCCGTTATTTTTTTCGTTGGTGCATTCGACAATCCTTCTAATCATTTCATCAGTTATTAGAAGAGACCAATAATTAATGGGATTCATTTTTTGCAAATTTTTTGCCACAGGCTTTAGTCCTAGAAGATGCAAAACAATATTATGATTCCGGGTACGACCCAGTGTTGGAGCTTTTTTGGATCACTTGTACCTGTTCTTTCCATAAACATAGTGTGATGATGATGGTAACACCGAAGAATCACTTTTATCTAAACTGTTACGGTGATTTTTGTCTGATGTAGTTGGATGAATAACTAAATTGTCAGGGAAAAAACCTGTTCAACTTCATTATCTTCATTTTCCTCCATATCCTATTCTTCATCCGAATCGTGATCACTATCGATAGTAGGCGTATCACTAATGTCACTATCATCTTCGTTTTCTAGAAACAACTCTTGCACTTGTTCAGCTGTATACTTGTTACCATCAATAACAATATAATCCATCGTAAACAGAACTTGAAATTAACGTAACTGGTATCCTCGGGTCAAAGTTGACCCGGACGGCGCTAAACTAACACTTCTAATGCTCGAACTGAACTAACAATTGAGGTGTCAATTCGTGTGCTTATTGCGTGAGAAGGCACGGAGCCCCCGGTCACTAGGCGCAATAACCGCCAATTAGCGGCAAGATAGCTATACGGTGGGTCCATTTTGACCCGACGATACCAGTTAAGGGTTAATTAGGCCAGATGAACGTAGGATTGACATTACTAGTAATCGACCCTCTTCCTTGTTAAGCGTGACAGGGACACGAAATTTCTGGTGGTTAAAAGAAAATTAAGCGGTCGGGAAGCATTTTGGCATTCTTTCTCTATTTCGGCACCCAGAAGCTATGGCGCGCTGTGATTGGTCTAAACGGTGACTCGATGCAAATATGGTTGTCAAGCAATTTGAAGTGCGCCAAACAATTACTTTAAATACTTTAGAGTGCATTTTGTACATTACAAAAGTAAAGTATTTTTAATTTAAATTATTAATTTCTAATTGCTATAAATGGATATAAGTTTAATTTAAAAAGAATTATATTGAAATATTGGGTACCTACCTACTGAAATTTTAGGTGGGAAAATAGTATATTACATAAGAAGCTGCGAAAGTGGCGTCTATCGTGCGAGTATATTTGAAAAACAAGGCAAAGCGTAGCGGAACCGAGTGACTTAAAATACGATCGTACGATACACTTTCGAGTTATGTACGCTATTTTTCCCACGACCACAAAAAAGACACATTTTTGCAATTTAGTGAATGGCAGCTTTATTGTGTCAAGTCAGTACATTGTCAGCAGTTTTTAGATTAAATGACATATTCTCAGTAGTTTTTAGGTTAAAATAACATATAGCCAGCAATATTTTGGTAAAAATTACATATTTAGCCCACCGTATAATTGTGAATTGTGCATTTTTTCATAACAAACACGTTCATTATGATAACGATCAGGTTAATGATATTTTCATTTTTCATGGGTATTTGACTGTAGGTATGGAAACTGCCACTTTCGTATGTAGGCGTGGGAAAATTTATTTTAAGCGGATATCAGCACTTATTTTTGAATAGACGTCAGGACCAACTGTAAGACTTATTTATTTATTTTTGGAAATATTGTTTTGATTCTTGAAACACATTACAGGCCACAGAAGCTAAATTGTCTCTCAAGGTAGGTCATCAAAGGCGCTGTGATTATATTTGATGAATTGGCAATATGTGGAAAGTTGTCAAACATACAAAGTTTGGTTACAGTTTAAATGACAAGTAATCAGTAACTGTGGGTAGAGGAATTTTGTTTGTGCAGCGACTAACGTCATATGACAGATTCTGTGTGTTTTAAAGTGTGAAAATTGCTGTTGCTGGGATAGAAGGTTTAGCAGAGCCTGGTTGTTCAACTTAACACCATTATTTCCGCAATCCTTTTAACATTCAAGAACTGATAATACACCATATCGCAATGTTGCGTACGCCTCTGATTTATTGTGTCATTTAGCTTAAATAAGGTTAACAATTTAATGTCAATATGATAGATGTCAAAAATGTTACCAATACGAAACTTGGAAATTACTAGATTCTAACATTAGTTCCGATTTTCACCGCGTCTGAATCTAGATTCTGTAACCTGTAAATCTAAACCTACCTTTACGACCTTTCAGCATTCTGAGTTTGTTTCTTAGTGATTTAAAAAAGTTTCTTATACTAATTAAATTTGGTGGAGAAAACGTTAAGTTTTATTTTATTAAAAAAAAGGTAACATGGATAAATTGCACAAAGAACATTTTAATGGCCACTTCCGTGGGACTTAGCATTAGGTTGATTTAACTGAACATTAAGAACTAAATTACTTTTACGTTTCTTTTTTCTGGTTCGTTAGCAGCTGGTCTTCCTGAGGGAAGTCTCTTGCTACCTCTAGTTACTGCAATTGACTTTCTCGCTAAAGCTGTCGGCTGAACCCTAACAGGAACACCATCTCTTCTCCGTATAGGAATATTGTTACCAGCAGTGTGTAGGAAAGTTTCCCGTTGGCCCTCAGTGCTAATTCTATACAATCTTCTAATTTCTTTAAACCAGATAATGATGAACCAAAGGTGTCATTACAGTTTTAAAGTAATTGTACAATTGTATCCATTTTCCTTTCTGCGTTGTCTGTAGTTTCCAAAGTTCTTCTTTGGTCAGTACTTGTTTCAGACTACTAAACTTAAGTAATTATCAGTTTTTATCCGATTCAATCTCACTGTTAGAACGTTTTTCCTTAAATATGATTGTGAAAGCAAAAACGAATCATTGAATGAAAGTGGAGGTACTTTTTCGCCCAGTCCCAAAAATGCTGCACCATGTCTATCAGCTGCAGTAATTGGCGGAAAGCACTTTTCTGAAACAACATCGAAATACTGATAAGACAGCACATTGTGTTTGCAAAATTTTCCAAATTTTCCAATTACCCAGGAACAACTACCCGTTACAACATTAACAGTATATTTGAAACTATTATCTCTTTGACTAGGAACGGTATTGTTGTTCTCGTTTTGTTGAATTATCTCGTCTTTATTCAGATAATTTGCTTTTTTCAACATATTTTTCAAAAGAAAGGCACTTGCTGTTCTACTATTAACAAATTCTCGCAGTCGTTTACAATAATATTCTTCAAGTACCGTGCATGAAAAATCAACTAGGGCAACTACATTGTGCGCCTTCACTCGTGATAAAACAATGTCTTTAAATAACCGAACTGTCACCTCAGAAAAATTATTTGTATGGTGCCTCCTTGTAGTTTCATCTCTCCAAGCGAGATACCATTGTTCTTTTATTTTCCAATAATCAGTAATATAATTTTCCCACAACTGATATTTATTCCCAGACTGCAATGCTGTATTGAACTTTTCTGTGGCTTCTTCACATGAAGACGCATACATAATATTTTGAAATGCGGCCATGAGTTCTGGGCGTTCTTCTTTGGGAATGCTATGTTTGGAATCCCAAAGCCACCTCCAGACAGCTTGAGCAACATGGAATATGCACAGTAAGGTCTTGCTTTTAGGCCAAACACATGTAATGGAATTAATTTCAGCTTGAGAATGATCGGTTAAAAATACATTAGGGTAGGTTTGGCCGGCAAACCCCTTTTCTTTTAAAATTGTTTGTAGTAGTTTGAAACGTGCACGATAAGAATCATATGTTTGGCCCTTCGTAATTATAATACCCAGAGGTACAGCTCCAGCTATAATATATAATAATAAAATGTTTTTTTCTCACATCCAAAACTTTCTTAATGTTAAGTAATTACGAGCACTATTTTGGACTTCTTTATTTTCCAATTATACCATTCGATACAAGGCCAACGTTTCGACAATTTTTGTTGTCTTCCTCAGGGTTAAAAATACATTAAAATTAACAATCAAAGTTCTTACTCCTATCATGCAGGTGTTTACATATATAAATATCTCACAACATCCAAAACTATAGTTAATTAACAATGAAAATTAATCTTACCCAGTCATCGGTCAAGGTATGTAAGTATTTATCTCCCTGCCATTAATTGTACTAGCAATTAACTTTGATTGTTAATTTTAATGTATTTTTAGCCCTGAGGAAGGCAAAAAAAATTGCCGAAACGTTGGCCTTGTATCGAATGGTATAATTGGAAAATAAAGAAGTCCAAAATAGTGCTCGTAATTACTTAACATTAATGAATAAAAATATGCACTGAAATTTTTACTTACATGCACGTCATTCTCACTCCGTTTAGGTTAGATTTCCGTGAATTCCAGTGTGTCAATATTTAACCCAAATTTTTTGGTCCACGCATCGATGTCATTAATATTTCTTACACTGGTGCGAATTATACATTCGTTTTCATAATTTTTCACAATTTCGTTTATAAAACTATTCGGTAGTTCACTGTAATTAATATTCAACGCGAACATTTCAGAATTGACCATCCTACTTTTTAAAATCGTTGAAGGACGGTTGGCAACCCAGGATACACCTCGGCCTCCACTCTCGAAGCGGTCGTTTTTGCGACGTATTAAATTAATTAGAAAGTTGCTACATTACGAAGTTTTGCAATTTTTATATATACAGAGCCATCAACAAAAACTCAAATCGAGTGGCAAGTTTTCATAAAACTGCCCGATTAAACTCGATGGGAATTTTGTCTCAACGGCAATTTTCTTTCAGCCGCCTTGAGTTTTTGTTTCATTAAATTTGTGGCAGCCACGCTCCAAACTTTGAAGAAAAAGTTAATTTCCGGTGTTACAACTAAAAACTACCTTCTTTATTTTTGTACTTTGGCTAGTTGGAATGTGGACTCGTGGTGGCCTTCGACAGCTGCGTTGCAGGCTTCCAAAACATCAAAGATGTAGGTACTACCGACCGTACTGCTATTGCTGTTTATCGCTGCTGGTTCATTTCCATTAGACGTAAGTAATTCCAGTTTATTCTTCTTAACATAGAATTTCGGCTTAGACCGCACGCATGCTGGGTGTTCATCTACAAATACTACGCGGTCTAAGCCGAAATTTTATGTTAAGAAGAATAGTTCGAGTAACCGCGAAAGCCTCAAACAGGATATAATTCCAGTTTATTTTTACATAACTTTATTTACACTTCATTTTGTTTCTAGTGCCCTTATGCTATGCTGCATTTGTTGATCGTGCCTAAATAAAAGACTTAATAAAACTCTAAGCCACAAATACTTTTTTATTTCAAAATACCCTTAGTTCAAAATCGATTAGGTACCGTCATCTGGGGTGAGTCGGACACTTTTTGACAGTTTTTCAAATACATCTAAGCTGTGAGTGTGTCAAGCGTCACAAAAAAATAATTAAGTTAGTTTATATCTTTCTTTATCCATTTTCATGCCTGATTTTTTTTAAATAAATATTTTATATATATTTTTTATTACTAAAATGTGTCCGAACTCACCACTATGTGTTGGGTGAGTTCGGACATGCATATATTTTAATGAAAAATGAGTTCGGACAAAATGTGCTAAAAATATAAAAGTGTTAGCTTAAAAACAAAAAGAAGGTCGAGGGCAGGATCAGATTGAGACAAAAGGGGGCTTTTAAATTTTTGTATGAATTCAGAGGCATCTCTGAATGACGTAACATGGGAACTAATATAGCCCCCTTATTCTTAATCCATTGGTGGTTGAGCAATAAGTAACAGACCACATTTCAACTCGAAAAGGGTTTTATTTCCTTAAAATACTTCTGGTATAACAAATTTAACAACTAAGGATATATTCTTAAATATTAGTTGCAAAAAAATATAAAATAGAAATGTGTCCTCATATCAAAACATTTCAACAAAAGACAAAAGACAAAAATTAACATTTTAACATATCAAATTTCAAAATTTACTCTAGGTTAATGTCATTAGGCATGGTGTCCGAACTAACCCCACTAGGTTACAATATACCTTCGCGCGCTATCTCGTGATCTTGGAAATTATGCGCCAACGTCCGAACTGGTCCGATCTCACCGCAGATGACGGTACAGTTACATATCGGGTGATCGAATAAATTTCACCTCTAGTGTGCATCACAAACTTTTTTCAATTTTTATGATTTTCTGAATGTTTAGCACTTGCTCTTCAGGAGGTTCGAGTCCAATAAATTTGTATTTTTTTACAAATTCATTGGATTCCAAACTCCTGAGCACACTGCTAAGGAGAGTGCGATTCCTTGTTAAATTTTTTAGTAGTTGCAATTCTTTTTTTTTAGCGTGAGGTTTCTTATCCAAAACCCGATTCAGCTTGCCATACAACTACTGTGCCCAATCAAAGTGGATAAGTGTCCCACTTTTTTTCACAAAAATCTTTCATTGGAATAAGGAGAATATCTACATTTTTTAGGTAATATATTATTATGAATGTGGCTATATAAAGCTATACTTTTTATTAAATCTTGCCCTTTTAAATTCAATAATTAAACAAATTCTCTTATTTCAGGTGGTTCGCCAAATCAAGATCTCTATCTATTAATTGAATGTCAATATTTTAGTTAATGACGTTTATATGTCAAACTGATTTCTAAATCTTAACAAACCAGGTAAACTAACAACTGTATCTTACATTAATATTTACTACCATTCAAAACTACCCATGTAAGTACTTACTCAACTTTATGTTATCACTTTTTAAATTGACAGTTATTCAAAGTGCTTTCTCAACTTATCTTAATAAACCTTAATAGCTGCTTACGCTTTCACCGCAAACACCAACCACCACTGGATCCTATCTTCAATAGCCTGCAGCACTCAATGTACCATTCACTAACAACAACCCCTTTGATGGTACATGAATCCTTTCAATTTCGTTCACTTCTGTCAAACCAACTGCTTAAATCTCCAATTCCAGTCCTGTCACCTCCTGGATGTCACCGCCGTACGATCCTAGTTCCTGCAACCTCCCTCTGGTTCTGTTAAGTCACGTTAACTACCCTGGCATCAAAATCCTGTCCTGGCTCCTACTGGAAAGCACTGTTCCTCCCAAATGTTACTGCTCCTTCTAGATATCCAAGTCACAGCTGTCGTCCCTCTTAGATGTCTCCAACACACGATTCAAATCCTGGTAAGTTTCTTTCTTTTGATAAATTCCAATTCTAACTTTGTTCCATTTATTTGCAGATAACCTAATGTCTCAAGCAACATACACCAAATATCCAAATCAAATTATAAATTGTAAAATACCTCTTCTTATGTCTTGTACGTATAAATAAATCCCAATTTCATTAACTAGTATTAAGTCCTTTATTCCATTTCCAATTACTTGTATATGTAGCTCTTCTTATTACACAATATCACAATATTCTTTCCAATTTTTAATATTTCATTTGATCTTCACCTCGGAGATTTGTTTTAAGCCTTTTCTTAATTTGATTCGATTTTTTATTCTTCCAAAATTATCATATCTAAAATACGTACATGTTTTTATGAGTTGTTTTCTGTAACTAACTTTTTAAACAAAAACTTGTTCTGGTTGGATACTATTCTTACTGCACCCTTACATATTTTAAATTATCCATTATTTACAGTTTAACAATTCACATTATTATTATAACACATTTGTCAATCGTTACCTTGGCTTATATTTTATTAAAATTTTATGTACTATTAAATTAACATTTCAATCAATACCAAAATCTCTTCTCTCATTGTCTCAATTAAATTTATTTAATAATGTTTGACATTTTTTAACCCCAATCAAGATTTAATTATATCATTCTTCCAAGCTCATTTGCTTCAAATATTTCCTTATTTAAATTAATTTCATTGCCTCACGTATCATAACAATATAGCTTGCATAAATAGCTTGACTACTACGTTCTTCGTTAGCCTTATTAAGTTGGTCTGTATGAGGCTTCTACTGTTCCTTACTAAATACGGATAGTGCAGGCAGCAGCCCAGCACCTACAGCGGGTGTTTTCCCGTTTGCTGCCTTGATTAATATGCGTTTCCACTGTAATTATTAAGGTTAAGTAAAACAACTACTGACTATTTGGTTGTATCTACTTACCTCGATTGTTGCAGGTCCTACACATAGTTTCTTAATTCTTACACCAGCGCTAGCTCCATAAAATGTTTTGCAGTCCATTGTGACAGATAGAGTTCGAATAGCCGAGGACGCTTACTAAGCTACTGTAACCGTCGTTTACCCTTAAAACGTTCTATATCCAGAAATTTGAAATTTTGCGAGGCGGGAATTAACCCTGTAACTAGTATGGTCAATTCTAGCGGTCCACTTTGGCGGCTTCCCCAAAATTTTAGGGTTGCTTCTGGGGCACCTTTTTTACGTATACATTGGATCTTTTTGAATGGCCACCAGAAATTTCAAGTCCCTGGCACGTGCGATAAGGAAGATTGGGACGTTAACTAGTAATGTCAATACCGGGTTCCTCTGACCTAGTTAAAAAGATTATCTATAGAAATTAATCACGGGGCTCTCTAAGGTAAAAAATAACCACAACATACTACATGTATACCAAATTTCAAGTTATATAATTCAGTACTTTTTGCGACAGATGCGTGTCATTAATTGTTGGGCAAAATTTAAAGGCTAGCATTCTCAATTCTGAATTTCGTGCGTTTCTTAATTTTTTTGTATCTTCTTTACCCGTTGCCTGATCTTTTCCAATAGTTCGATCATTTCTGTTGCATCCTCTTCCTTTCTTCAAGGTCTTGCTAGTACTATGCCTTTGCATAATGTTACTGGACTTATCTCGCTCGTAATATTAGGTACGTTATTGATAACATTTTCTACCTTCGATAAGTATTGAACCCATCTGTTATGATGCTCATGGGTCATTATTTTTAAATACTTAATTGTTTCCTATATGTACCGCTCTGCTACATTAGATTGCGGATGTCGTATGCTACAAAAATAGGTTTTGATTCCCTCTTGTTCCAGGTTGTTGATCAATCTGGCATTCTTGAAATAGCTTGCGTTGTCGGCTAATATCTTCTTCGGAGTCCCCACTTCTCGTTAGAATGTTCTGTGTTGCTGTATTTCGCTGGATATAATTTAATGTATTTTGAAAACATGTCTACCATGATTAGAATGTGTCGGTACCCATATTGTCCCGCTACTAAATTTCCCAAATAATCAATTGCGACTAGTTCCAAGGGTTCGTTGACTCTTATACTTTTGATCACGTTCTGGTTGGTATGATTCTTTTCTTTAGCAAATAGACAGACTTTGCAACAATTTGTGAAATGTTTAAGCAATTTTGTATCGTTCTTCGTATAAAAGCATTGCCGAAACATTAACCATGTTTTTCTTCCCCCACAATGTCCAAGTGTGTAATGTATTTCTTTTATAACGTTGATGGCATCTTCTTTACATAATACCCGTTAATAAATTTTCTCTATCCCTATCAATAATTGTTTCTGTCTTCTGTTCTTTGCTGCGTCCTTCCTGCTTAAGAAATCGGCTACTACATTCATGTTCCCTGGTCGATGTCTTATTTCGAAATCGTACTGTTGTAAGTACAATGCCCACCTGTACAATCTGTCATTGTGGAACGTTTTGCTTTTGAGGAACGATATTGCCGAATTGTCTGTTTCTATGTAAAACTTGTTTCCTGTTAAATAGAACTTGAACTTGTTGATCGCAAAGATAATTTCCAACATTTCCTTTTCAGCGATAGTGTACCTTGTTTAATAACCCTTCAGAATCCGTGATACGTATGAAGCAAATTGGGACTTCTACTCCTTGAACCTGTATTAGCTCAGCAGCGACTGTCATGTCCGATGCGTTAGTCCTTAATATGAAACTCTCTTTAAAGTTTGGGTACTTGAGTAGCAACCCTTCAAAAAATTTTCTGTTTCAAATTGTTAAACGCTCTCTCTCTCTTTCATCATTCCAAATCCACTTAGTATCTTTTCTTAACAACTCGAGCAATGGTAAAATTAACTCGGAATAGTTTGCTATTAACTTTAACTTACTACGTCATCCATATACAGGAAACATATCCGGTGAAGGTAATCCTTTAATACACTGTCCATAACCCTTTGGAACGTGGACGAGACGTTTTTGAGCCCAAACGAGACTCGTAAATACTCCCAGTGACCGTTTTTAACGGTGAATGCCGTCTTCTCTATCGATTCAGGGTCCACTTCGATTTGATGGAATCTTTGGGCCAAGTCGAGGGTAGTGAAATATGCGCATTATCCCAGGTTGTCGGAAATGCCGTCGATCCTTGGTAAGGGGTGTTTGTCTTCTACGGTCTTTTCATTCAACTTACGGTAATCAATCACGAGTCTGAACTTTTTCTTTCCAGATGCGTCACTTTTCTTTGGGACTATCCAGACTGGTAAGCTGTACGGAGATATTGACTTATTTTATTCTCCACGAGTTTCTTAATCTGATTTTGGATTTCTTGCTTCAAATGGTACGGATGTCTAAACTGTTTGATAAATACAGGCTCTTCATCTTTAGTACGTATGTGGTGCTTTAGTACATTGGTGAAAGTAAGATCGCAGTTTTCATTGTGGAATAGGTACGTCTTTAAATTGTTTGCAGATGTTAATAATTCGTTCCTTTTCTTCTATGGTTAGGTGTTCCGTGCGGATTGAATTTGAAATATTTAGCTCTGAATTATTTTGTGCGGGGGTTCTTGAAATTCATAATTTTTAGCGGGTTTGACTTCTAAACATTCTTGAAAATTAATTTCTATAGTGGTGTCGTATTCGGGTGGTAAACTACAAATTCCGTTTTGAGAATAAGCTAAACTTTCTGGAATAACTAGGTTCTGGTCTAAATGTATTTCAGGAATAATAACTTCGCCTTCAACAATATTTACAGGAATGTTGATAAAATTGTTAATGCTTGGAGGAATTCGTTTTGGTTTGTCGTTGTTAAATTCAAAGAAGAATGAGATTATTCTACCATCAATTTGTAATGTTCTATTTTCATAGTCGATTTTTGCTTTTAGTTTTTGAAAATCTGAACTACCTATTAAAGCATCGTACCGTGTGTACCAGTCTATAACGTGAAAGTTGAATAAATGCTGTACGTCAAATTCTTGTAATATTGGAAATGGGATATTCTTGCCATTAGAGACCACTTTATTTAAACTTTTAACTATAAAATGTTTTTGAAAGCTAAATTTTCGAAATTTTGAAAATGCCACACTGCTATTGATAATTGAGTTGGATGCTCCACTCGATTAAAATTTTTACATCTAATTGTGATAGATAGATGAACGGTAATTTAGGTTTATTTGAAATTGTATTTAAATCAATTACGGTACTGTGGTTTCCGAGGCTTCTTCTATGAAATCTCCTAGTTCTATATTATTGTATGCGTCATCGTTTTCGTCAAATTCGTGCTGGTTTTGATCTAATTCTGTTTCGAAATAAAATGGCTGTTGTTATTTTGTCTAAATGCATTCTGAACTGGTTTATAGCCAAGTGTTCTGGCTGCTACAGTTGATGTAGACATGGGTGTTGGTTGAAATTGATTAGATTTGTTTACAGTACTTGGATTATTTGGTCTGCCAAAGACCTGCAGATTTGTCGGAAATCTTTGGTTTTGAATAGGGTTTGATTGTATATTTATAGGTCCTCGAGGAAAAGGTTGTGTTTAAGTATTTTGTTGTTTTAAATATTGGGTAATAATTTTGAAATTGAGCATTTTGGTGGAATACCCTAGGTTTCTGTTGATTAATTGATTGAATGGGTTTCTGAATACTTCTATTTCTAAGCATATTTTTGAACTCTTCTTGTTTTAAAGTGTCGTCATATTCTTGGCATTTGGTGAGACACTGTCCTAAACTAACGGGTTGATTATGTCTTAAATAATGTTTTTAAGAATATAATAAACCTGATTTAAAAGCAAAGCATTTTGTTCGTATAATTTTTGTTTAAATGTTAACTCTTGTGGATTAGTTATTTGCAATTGAATGCACTGTAGTAACTCCGAGAGGAAGCTAGTGACGCTAGTGTGATAATCGCGGTAGCTTTCGATAGATTATTGAAAATCAGTGTTTAATTCATTTACAAGTAATTGTTCGGAGCGAATGTCGCCATATTGTTGAATTAAGGCTCCTTTTAAACCAGCCCAAGTTGAACAATCATAATTATTTAAAATGGATTCTGCTCCTACTTTTAATTTAGTTTTAATTGCATGTAGCAAAATTTGATTATACCGGGAACCTGGTTGGTTTGCATTATGAGCAATTACTAGCGCATCCTCAGTTAATTTTGTAAATAATGCTAAATCACCACCTGGCAAAAATTCTGGTATTAGGTGAGTGCAAGTGGTTATAGAAATTTCATTAAATTCTAATGGAGGTGCACTTGGACTTGTGCTTGAACTGGATTGATCTTTTTTAGACATTGTCGAAATTTGTTGTTTACTTTGAAAAATTAATTGAGGTTTTTTTAGAATCAAATTAATTTTTGAGTTTCGCAAGTTTTACAAATCCTCGTCATCAGAATTATTAGTGATTTTGATAATATCGTTATCACTTAGATCAGAATCACTATACATAAAGACAAAATAGTATTTTTGCAAAAAATGGGAAGTATAGGAAAGAAAAAGGACTTACAGAACAAGTTGACCAATCATGTCTCCAAAGGTTCGTACGAATCGATTTTTCTTATGACCTGGGATGATGTGGTTGAAATAAAATGTATTCACCAGTTGAGTACAAAGTTTACTTAATACTGCTAAAGTCGAAAACTGAATATTTGCCTTAATTACTATTTTCTAACAATTTATAGTGATAAAGGAAGGTCGACAATAATGTGTTTACAATAAATGTGTCATTAGGAAAGTTTACAGGTAACAGGTGTGAAAGTAATTTTACAATTAAAATATCTATAGAGGAATTCTCAACATGTGACTCGTTGATAATTCCAGGATATAATTATATATATATTAAAATTCCAACATTGTTAAATCAATCATTGGGATGATACGGATGATTAAGGATTAATTAAAAAAGTCGTAAATTAATATGTTACAACTGTTTGATTTATCTGATTATTACATACAACTGTCACACGACTGATATCAGCCAATGAAAACCATGCATTTTTTGAAAATCGACCAATTCCGAATTGATTACCTGATAAGCGCCCGTGGGCTGCTTACCAAGCGATAAGCACCCTAGGGATGATTATCGATCCCGTTGATGGTGTCATAATTAGAAATAGAAATGCAAGAAACAAGCAATTTGAGTTTTTTGGCATTGTTAGATCAATTTTAAATCATAATTTGTATACGGGTTTCGCGTAATAATCTTCAAAATATACGTAAACGCGGGCAACACACATATAATTTTGCCCGTGCCAAGAGTCATCGTGCTGGTTGCCCGCCCTTAAAAAACTGCCCTCGGGCAATCCCCACTATCGGTAAGTATGTCTCGCCCTTGTTATACTACTATTGAAAATTTGCGAGCTGTCAATTCACAATGTAACAATGATGATAACAAGGCGCTGGATGCTCCTATCAGCTTGCCGTCGGATTTCTGGAAAGCAGGTGAATGTAATTCACACAAGTTGAGTTTTCTTTTCGTTGAAAATACATTTGTCAAAATTATAACTCGAATGAGAGCGGATATAGAACTAAATTCAAAGCTGCAGCTAAAAGCGAATCATAATATGCATAAAAGCTTATTGTAACTATGAATGCTAAAGGCTTATTATAATTTATATAAAGGTAAGGTGATTTGGGGGGGGGGGGGTAATACCATACATTTTGTATTTAATTTATAAACAATGTATATATTTCAATTAATTTAAAACAATGTATTTGTTTAAAGAATACACTATTAGAACGCACAATGAAATGAACATAAATATAGAGCTAACATTAAAAAATAATGTTTTTTAAATAAACAATTAGGCATCTTACCGTCTACATCGGGGGAAGATGCCGGTAGATTTATAATTATTTAGTTAGGCATATTAACTCGATTCTGATATATCTCACCCCGAATCGGTGCCGGTGGTTGGAAAGTGCCAAACCTATACAAATATTTGGTACTTTTATTTTTCGCCACAACTGTCACAGCTGTATTCTCAAAAGAAGTGCAAGTCTTATGCAGCCAGCTTTTTTGCAAGCAATACAGTAAATCCAATCCAGTGTGGGTCCCATTTTTGTTGCGTTAGTAATCTTTACAAACAATGCAATAATCGTTATTATCACTGTTGATACTATCTGAGGTGTGATCCGAAACTAACTGGGTGGAATCGTATTCATCACTGCTTCTCTCTTCATTAATAATTTTTGATGTTTTAACTTTTAAGCGCTTGTATTCTTCTTGTTTTTTTCTTTATTCCTGTCTCTTATTTTTTTCTTCTAACTCTTGACGATTTCTTTGCCCCACTTCCAATGATGTTACGCATGCTGTTTGCGTGGGTTAGGCTTGCTAGGTCCTGGTACAACAGGGGCAGGTGAAATTTCTTTGAACGGCACTGATGCCGATGCTTGTTCAACATCAGAATGTTCATTTCCAGTAATGTTATTAGGGTCATTTTCAGCAGCGGTATTCGGGTCGTTATCATTAGTTCCTGCAGTGTCATCAGCTACACAATAGGCATACTCTGGAATCTTCACCGGATTATAGGGAAATATCCCACAGGCTTCAAACCCTGACACTCCATTCTGGTTGGCCACAGCTTGTTTCCAGGGTTGGTTTAATATTCCTACAAATTGGTATCTGGTAATTCTGAATCCAGGTGACACCTAATGCAAATGCTTACAAGCTCAATTTCAATAAGTTTTGAATTGTTTAAAGAAAGACCTATTGAGGGGTTTGAGCCAATGCATACATAGTATGGCTTAAATAGATTTTTTCGTAAAAATATAGAAGTATATAGGGTGTTGAAGAAGTCGCGCAATCGAAGAGTATCATGATGTTCGTCATGGGTAAAGTAACAAGAAAGTTAACACAATGTTTTTTATTCCGACAACCGTTTCAGAGATAATGCTGTTTTTAAGTTAGAAAATATGCCAGCACCGTAAAAAGGAGTTAAACGCCAATATACATGCATTGCAAAAAAGTGACCTGTGTATTCTAATTTTTTACGTTTGTTGTGTGCTTTATAAGTTTAATTTAAGCAATGGTAGTTTATAGTTTGAAAAGTTGTTTATTTTTAATTTTCAACAAAAGTAATAATTATAAGGTTTATTAATAGCGAAAAGGCTGTTGAATTAAGTACATAAGTAAAAAACAAATACAAACAAACAATAATAAATAAATAAATAAGTAATAACAAAAGATAAATTATTTTTTTTAGTTATAACAGATGTTCAAAATTTTGCCCATTAGCATCAATACAAATACGAGCCCTTCTAATTAAATTTTGCTGCCTCTAAGACATAAGGTTTCAATAGATTAAAATGGTATGTTTTAATTTTGGTTTTAGTTATTTGGACGGAAGCTGTGTTGTTATGAACTTGAACGATTTTGTAGGGGCCTAGATACTCTGGTTTCAATTGTTTACTAGTTCTAGTTTCGCGGCCGAATTGTAAAGGAGTACTATGTCATTTTCCTTAAATTGGTATTGAGTATGATGGGTTTTGTCATAGTGCTTTTTCGAGTTGGTTTTTGATTTTAGTTGTTGTTCTCTGGCCGTTTCGCGAACTGTCTGTAATTTGGAAGCAATTTGGTTTGCTAAATCTGAATAAGTAGTTTTTTGTTGAGGATTATTTAGGAAGTTTGGTATTTTGGGCGGTTGGCCGAAAACTAATTCGTAGGGCGTCACGTTTGTAAATTTGTGCACGTGGGTATTATAACAATACGGATATAGCGAAATTTAGGTATTCATCCCAATTATTCCCTTCTTTTGAAACATAGCACTTGAGGTAATCTTTTAGTGTCAAGTGGGTCCGTTCGGGTGATAGGGACTTGTGAGGTTATCTTTTACTGATATTAATTTGTTGATTTCCTTGAAGGCAGCCGATGTAAATTCTCGACCTTGGTCGGATAAGATGGTTTCAGGAAATTCAAACTGTGTACAAAATTTCAAGAAGTGTAGAGCTGCGATTTGAGCATTGTGTTCGGGGAGAGCGAAGGCCTGGATAAATTTCGTAAGGTCGTCCTGTAGTGTCAGAATGAACCTACTACCGCTTACTGTTTCGGGTAAAGGGCCTACGATGTCCATTGCGATTCTTTCACAAAATTTAGAAGCCGTTGTGGTGATGACCATGGGGCTTTTGTTTGGGTTGAAATTCGTTTTGGATCTTTGACAGATATAAAATTTTTTTATGTAGTTTTTTATAGTAGATTTCATGTTGTCCCGATGGTAATTTCGTTTTATCGCATTGTAAGTACACTGTATGCCTTGGTGGACAGGTAGGGGAGAGTCATGATTTTCACTCATTATTTTTACTAATTAAAATTTTGTCATTGTCTAAGATTTTGTAGTCAAATCCAGAGCATACGTATTGTAAGAGACTCTTTAAGGTTTCGAATTTTAGTTTAGAATTTTGGGGAATGGGATCGATCAGGGTGAACGATCCGGTCTTGTTATGATCTAATAATAGTCTAAGCTGAATCAATGGTAAATTGTCGCGAAATTAAAAATCCGGGCGAGTCTTATAGAGGATTTTTGCAATTTTTGGGTAATGTAAATTGAGCTCTGCGTTTCTAGATTAGCAATTGACAGTTCAGCAATGCAAAGTGAAATCAGCAAGCTATTTAATTTTGACTTTGACTAATTCCACCAGGTAACGTGATAAGTAAAATAAAGTAAGGTATACACTGAATCATTTTAAGTGCCCGGATTTTTAATTCCGCGACTGTACATTAAATAAATAATTTGGCAGGGCAGTTTTAATGCTCTGATTTCGCCCGGAGTAAGGCCGGCTAAGGAGATATTGTCGCCTAACATAGTCAAGATGCAAACTTTTGCCTAAGCCGTCGCAGGCGATAGGGATCTTTTGAGGGTTTAGAGAAGTTTAAATTCTGTTGATGAAATAACTGGAAATCATCGAATGTTAGAATATCGTGTGTAATGTCTACGAGAGCGTCTCTGGCTAATTGTAAAATGGGTCTGCTTAGGGCATCGGCGTTACTATTTAGCTTGCCAGCATTATAAATTATTTCGTAATTATATTCCAACAATTTCAGGCGCCAACGCACTAGGCGGCTGGACGGGTCTAGCGATGTAAGTAGTTTGTGATCGCTAACGATTGAGAATTTTTGTCCAAATAAATATGGTCTGAAATGTTTTACGGAGTCGACTATTGCCAATAGTTCTTTTTCCGTGGTCGAATAATTTTTTTCTGCTTTGTTCAAAGTTCTTGAATGGTAGGAGATTGGTAGGTCGTTGCTTATTTCTCCTTGAGATAGAACGGAACCTATAGCTTCGTTAGAAGCGTCGGTTGTGACTATAAAGGGCTGAGAAAAGTGGGGGTATTGTAGTATGGGCTCTGTGATTAGCGAATTCTTTAATATTTGGAAAGATTCTTCACATTTCGTCGACCATTCGAATTTTTTAGGTTTTTAAGAGGCTTGGCTATCTTTGAAAAGTTTGGAATGAACTTCCTGTAGTACCCTACTAACCCTAGAAATGACTATATCTTTTGGATTTTTTGGATTTTAAATTTCTAAGATAGATTTGATTTTGTCGGGATTTGGTTTAACACCGTGCTCGGTGATTATATGGCCTAAATAGGCAACTTCCTTACGTAGGAATTCACATTTATCGGGTTGAAGCTTTAAATATGTTCCCTAAGTTTTTGGAATACGCTACGAAGGTTAGAATTGTGGTTTTCTAGTGAATTTCCGAATATTACGATGTCATCAGGTAAACAAAACTTTGTATGCCTCGGATACCTGTCAGGACATTATTCATTAAACTCTGGAAAACGTAGAGGTACGTTTCTGAGACCAAACGGCATGCGTAAATATTCATACAAACCGTGAGGGGGTTGAAAATGCCGTCTTGGCTCTGTCTTCGGCTTTCATTTTAATTTGGTGGAAGCCTGAAGCTAAATCTAGGGTTAAAAAATACTTGTCTTGGCGTAGTTGATCTAAGATGTCCTCTATGTTAGGTAAAGGGAAAGCTTCGTTAGGGGTTGCCTCATTCAGTTTCCTGTAATCTATCACAACGCGCCGCTTCCATTCACTAGCAGCATCGAGTTTTTTAGGGACCACCCAGACCGGCGATGACCAAGGTGAGTTTGAATTTTGAATAATATTCTTATCGAGCATTTGCTCAATTTGTTTCTCCACTTCTTGTTCGGAGATTTTTGGATAGCGATAAATTTTTGTTGTAAGTGGGATTTGGCAAGTTGTGAGTATTGCGTGTTCTACTGAAGGAGTGAAACTTATCGCCTGGTAAAAAGAAGATGTCTGAAAATTCTTTAAAAATGTCTGTAATACTTTCACTCTCTTCTGAATTTAAATGTTTCGAACGAAGGTCTTCTTTAAGAATTTATAGTCTATCGTTAGAATTTGTTAGGTTAGCGTTAATGAAATTTTGCTTTATTTGACCAACTTTGAATTTTCTGAATTCTACAGTTGGTTGAGTAATTTTGACTATAAAGTCGTTTGCGTTAGTTATCGTGCAATGTGCCATGTGATTTATATTTGTAAGTAAGGCGTTGGGTAGTAGAACATTTGTTGTTACCTCTTTGGATTCAAGTAAAACTAAAAATTAAGTTGATATCTTTACCGTTAATTTAGAGTAAAACTTGTACAATCTGTCCAATTTTATGCGGGAAGACGGGCTAAATAATAACATAGTAGTACAAAGAATATATTTATTCGCATCATTTTTACAGAGGGCTATGATAGAAGCGGTCCCCGGGATGGGTGATTCTGTTAGGCTAAAATTGCAGGCCTTGAGTTCGTTTTGAACTGAAATTTGAATAAAGGATTCGCTACGGGGAGGTAATATAATTTCCTTACTAGAGATTTTATTGTTAAAAGGGAGAACGTGATCGCGTATTTTAATGGTTTCAGATAGATAATTGATTTCAGGTTCTTCTTTTTGGAAAAAGTCGTCCCCTAGTATACCATCATAGGGGGTAGAAGAGTTTATAACATGGATTCTAGGATTAAGCTCTAGTTTTTCGAGGTGAAAATTGATTACTGAAGATCCTATCCTGGTGATAGGGTTGTGATTGTTAGAGGAGGGTTTAGAGAATCATGTTTTATTAACGAGACTGATGCTGCCCCATCAATGAGAAAAGTAGGCTTTTTATTAGAATTTTTCGAATGAAATGTTAATGTGCGATGATCTAACATTTGAGTATTTTGTAAAGTGCTTATTCTGTGCCTGCTGGATTTGGGATTACGCTGGGACGGCATTAATTTCCAGCGGAGTGTTGTAGTTTAAATTACCAGAATCGAAATGATTAATTCTTGGGTTAAAATTAGAATTGTTAAAGGTTCGTTTTTGCTGTTCGCTATACTGTCTTTTTCGACATTCACTAATATCGTGACCCTTATTTTTGCAGTAGTTGCAGAATTTTGTAGTATTATAAGATGAAGACGTAGGTGAGTTAAAGGAGTGCCCCGTATTAGGGATATTAGTGCGAATTTTTGGTTTTCTCCTACAATTCTGGAGTGTATAAGTTGTTGTTTTATAATATGAGCAGTACATCGAATTGTTGTCGCGTGTGCGTGATTTTGTGTAATTAAGGACTTTTTCTTCCTGTAAGTCCATAGAAAATGCTTCGTTCAAAATTTGAATTTTATAGTTTGTCCAAATTGAGGTGGCGCAGTCCAGGTATACGGATTAAGCGGGATTTCCTGTAAGTGATACTTTGTTTACATGTAATCCCTGGTTGTACATGCTACTTACCAGTTGAGAAGACTTCTAAAAACCTGCACGTATTTAGGTAAATTATTGAGCCCCAGTTTTTAGTACTAAAATAATGCTATGGTATATAATTTTTAATTAAGAGCACATAAAAACACTACATTTTCGTTATTAGATATTAACAGGAAGTCCTCTAACTTGCAAATGTTTTATAAACGGCGTCCTCTCTGATTAAACAAAATTTACATTTCCTTTTTCCTATAGCCAATCAGAAAAGAGCGTACCACATTCAAATTTCAAATAAATCATAATGTGCAAGTATAAATTCTAAAACTAAACAAATTTTTAATTATAATGTAACATAAGTTCAGATATATGAAAACATGATTAAATATTAATTGTTCACATGGAATAATAAGTTAAATTCATTTATTTAAAATTAATAAACAAATATTTAAATTTTAAACGCATCACTTCAGATTTCAAAATGCACAAATGTTTAATCACTTTTAATTCACTATTTAAAAATAATTCTCGTTTGGGTTTTCAAAATCAATTAATTAACGCAATTATTTTCCTTTACAGATAAATGATGCTCAAGATCCCAAACTACACAAGGATAATTGAAACAAATTCAAAATAAATCATAAATGGCAAAGAAAATCAACTTCAGCTTATCATTCCCAAGTAACACAAATATCTCAACTGTATTTAATTGGAAACACATTGTAATTAACTAAATAATATAGCAATAACGCTCCATATTTTTACTTTTTCTATTTGTGTAGAGTAAAAACTTTTAATGATTTAATTGAACTAGACTAATAATTATAAATAAATCAAGACCATCATATAACATAGCAACACAAATTTACATACATAATACATAATTTAATATACAAGGAGAAAGCAATTAGTTTTATAAAATACATACATAAAAAAACCAAATTTCAGCATATAATTTAAATATCTTCCTCGTCTTCAGATATAAAACCATCCCAGACCCAATCATTATCGTCGTCACTGTCCTCACCTAGATTGATAATTAGCGGTTTAACACGTGGCAATTTCTAACTGTTTTCGACTTCAATCACATGTCGCACACAATTTACTCACAACGTCTTGTCTTTGGCCATATCTTCTATAATTCACCTTATTTTATCTACACTTGCGACATTTACTTTTGGTTCTGTATTACATTTTCTAAGTTTACGTTTTACTGCACTCCACACCAATTCTATTGGATTGAATTCGCATTAATAGGGTGGTAATCTGACAACTTCATGCCCGTTTTTTCTTGCAAATTCATCAACAACATATTGTTTTTTTAAATTCAACTTCTTAACTTCAGCGAGAAGGTCGGCCTTCTTTAATTTTTTATCTTTGGGTAGTTGGAAAGCGTATTTTTGTTAAAAGTCGTGAATGATAAGGAGAGTTATCAACTACAATAACGGAATTAGGAGCAATATTTTTACAAAGCTTGGTAGAAAACCATTCCTCAAAGAGTTCGGAGTTCATATCCGAGTGATAATCTGCAGAACTGTTTGCAATATTTTTCGCCGATAACATTAGACCAGGGGTCGGCAAACTTTTTTTGGAAAGGGCCAGAACTTAAAATTTGTAGGCTCGGCGGGCCAGGTAGCAAACTCGAAGACATGTACATGGGCAATTCTACTCATAGAGCAACATAAAACAATTTTTTTATTATGAAGTGATATTTTTACATAATATTTATATATACATACTCTACATGCCAACACAAAAAAACGAATAAAATATTTCCATCTATTAATAAACGTATTATAAAAGTGGTTACATTTTGTACTAATGCTATGAATGTAATTGTTTTTTCTGAGATAATATTTCATTATAATGAAGTTAGAAATTAGTTCATCCTATCATTAAAATTGTTTGCAAATGGTCATCTGTTAATAATGATCTGTATTGCAATTTTACATTCTTCATTTTCGAAAATATCCTTTCACATTGATAAGTACCCCCAAATACAGATATAAATCCCCGAGCATATGATTTTAACTGGTCGTATTTATCTTCCGAAAGATATTTATAGAATTGGGTTAGATCCATTTCTTTAAATTTCATTTTTAGCATATCATCATTTTGCAGTTCAATCGCTTCCAATTAAAGGTCTGACGGAAGCTCCTCAATTGTACAGCCAAATGAATTTTGAAATATGGAAACGTCTTTTGGACTTGCATCAAGATCCAAAAAACGCCGCTGTTGTAACTGTAGTTTAAGTTCAGAAAATATATCCGTCTCGAATTTTTTTGGGAATGAGGATTTCGGTAATATTAGAAAATTTTTACAGCATGGAAAATGGTCAAACTTGGTTAATGTGATTTGTGTTTCAAACAATGCAAATTTTTGGCGATATAACTACGATAGAATACAGTTCACATATGAGCACTGTTTGTCCCTGTAATTTTAAGTTAAATTCGTTAAGATATTCCATGATGTCTGCAGCAAAAGATAATTTTCATATATTATATATGTCAGTGGTTGCAGCTTGTAATTTGATTTATTTTCAATTTTTTCTTGTAAAAACAGTATTAACCCGCGGGCCGGATTAAAAACAGACGGCGGGCCTGATATGGCCCACGGGCCGTAGTTTGTCGACCCCTGCATTAGACTATTAGGAACGAATCCATTTTTAGTTCCGGCGTGAATAATAATTATTCGTTTGCCTTTGGACGGCGGAGCATCTAAGGTACACTTAAGTGTACTATCTGATCAACCTCTTTTTACAACATCGTGTGTATCGAACCAGGTCTCATCTAAATACACAATGGTTTTATTTTGTTTTCGTAGATCTTCGATTTTGAACAAATAATCTCTTCGCATATCGACCAATCTCGGAGTTTCCATCAAAACTGCTCTTCTGTTTAATACTCTATGACGCATACCCATACTTAACAAAACGAGCCGAAGAGAAGTTATACACTTGTATGGAAATTCAACTCCTTTCTCGAAAATTTTCTCTTGGAGATTTCGTAATGTTAACACAGTATTTTGTTTATAATGGTCATAAATCACTTCCTTTAAAAGCCGTTTTTTTGCTGCATCCACACGTGACGAGACATCCCTTTTCAAATGTACTCACGTTTCCTTATGGTCCACTACATTTTCAGCATGAATTATTCTCTGAATAGTCCTCCGAGGTACTTCCGTTAATTCCCCAATTTTCTTTACAATGGTGTAGTTGCTTCCATTGTTTTCTCTTGTTAAATTTTTGTAAAGGTTGAAAATAATTTGTTGTGAATGCGGAGGCAGAAATTTATGGCGAAAAAAAAATATCTTGGGCGTCACCGACAGCGAAAATTTCTTCGTCCACGTTTTCATTAATTAAAAGGAATTTCTTCAATATCGAAGGGTCGCCACAAAGCCATAATTAAATTTCTACTTTTTAATACACACTTAACGCACTTGAAACACACTCTTTTCAGTTACGCGAGTTGCGTGTATACTGAATAATAGTACATTATACATCAAGGTAGCGAAGCGCAGTATTATAACCTGAGCGCATATTAGATACTGAGCGCGCAGCGCGAAGTATCTAAAGCGCGAAGGTTATAAGAGGATTCGCTAGCGTGGTGTATATACTATTTTTTGCACAACCAAACGGCTTAATACCTAAATTCCCAACGAATTTCGAAAATATTTTAACTGTCAACCTGACAATACAGCTCTTTAAAACGTCAAAATTAAAATAGTCATATTTGGTAACTTAGCAATTTATTAGTTACCACGGTGAAAATGGTTTATTTTACTTTCTCTCCCTTGGTGGAGAAAATAAACTCGACCTAAAAATAGGCCAATAACGGTGCGTTCTGAGACCTGTAGTGCAAAAAATATAATAGATACCTCCTACTTTCTTAACTTCGTAGCAAGCAAACAAAAATCTCATTAGCTTACAGAGATCAGGGTGAGTATGCTGATAAGTGATAAGGCATTAGTGTGTTTTGAACAACTGTATGGTAACTAATGAGTCATTAGTAATGTCATTTGGTCATAACTGTTTTTCTTAATTTCTGTACCGTTTTCTAAATAAATATCGTAACACGTTATTTTATTTAAATTGTATAATGACTAGGGTAAGCTCCGAAGACACTTAACTACGGAAAATCCCTCATATAATCCGTATACCTGGACTGCGCCACCTCAATTTGGACAAACTGTACGTGCTCTTAGCATTTCTGAAATTTCTGGTTTGCAATGTAAAATGAACCGCCTGAGGGCTGTTCGTTGAATGGCCTTTTTTTAAACCAATAAGTTCATTTGCGTCCTCACATTGATTGGTTTCTGCAATTGTGCACTCAGTTTTTAATTTTTCTAGCCGTTTATAAAAATAAGTGACATTCTCATTGGAATGTTGCTTAATTGTCTCTAGCTCTTCATGCAATTGAGTGAGATCTTTGATTTGACATTAATAGGTTTTTAGTTTAGCTTTGAGTTGTTCCCAAGAGGCGACCTCATTTAAATTGATTTCGTTAACTACCTCGCTAGATAATTGTGAAACGACAAATAAAAATAGATGTGGGACTTGCGAAGGTTGGGCTAGTTTGAATGCACTGTTGCAATTTTGAATAAATGTTGTGAGTTTCGCGCGATTACCACTAAATGGTTTTATGAAATTAAATAGTAATGATAAAGCTAGGCGCTCTAATTGTTCGTCAAAAGCTTCTCCAAAAATACTTGGAGTACCTTCTAGTCTAGGAACGCTTCCATCACTTTCCTGTTTAGGAGCGCTTGGTCTTTTGTCTTCCCCTGTATTCATGGCTTTAAGTAGGGGGAGAGGTTTGGATATAAATTATAAATTTTAAGGAAATGATTGAGAACAGACTTACATGAATAAATATTTCGACCTCTGGGGTTGAAATGAAGTACCCGTTAGAAAAATTCCTCTGGAGTGTAACCGGCTGATGGAGTCGGCTATGGCGATGCTGGATGCCGGATCTCTTACTGGTTAAGCGTTGAAACGCACTGTCGCAGGAGTACATTGACTGTTGGGCAGTTAGTTTTCTTGGCAGCCACGTGATCCCAGCCCCTCCACCAGTTTATGTTGGATTCCCGAAGGGCCCAACGATTTGGGGTTTTGAAGTTTCCTCCACTAGGGCAGCTTTTATTAAAGAAGGGCTCCAGACTCCTTGTAGTCCAAGACTGGTGCTGGCGATTATTCCTCGCTGATCACTCTAGGTTGAGATTGGTGCTGGTGATGCTACTCACTGACCGCTCTGGGTTGGTGCTGGTAATGTTACTCACTGACCACCTTGCGGTTGGTGCTGGTGATATTCCTCACTGACCACTTTGGTTTAGGGTTGGTACTGGTAATTGTCACTCACTGACCACTTTGCACCGATCTCGGTGAACTGGTTCTTCTCTTGTCGATTCTAAACCTTATCGGCTTAATTGCACTTTGTTACTACACTCTGACGTTAATTCAATAAAACATCCAAGTTAAATAATAACTAATACTTTCTTGAACACGAATAGGGTGGAGTAGCACCCTTACCGGGACGAAGATGCCTTCGTTTTGGGCTGCTTATATACCAAAAGGAGGCTGTAAATTAAGATTATCTCCTAAGGTGACAAGTTAATGACCTAAATGTGTAATATTCCCCGTAACTGTCATTTTATCTAAATTATGGGCGAAGAAATTTGTTGTTTGGCTGATGCAACAATAGATATTTTCGGATACCAATAGACGTCGATCGCTGGGATTGGCGTCACTTCCTGGCTTCGGCAGCTGTTATCCCACTTCTGACACCAAATTTTATGTCGGATACCAATGGCTGCACGACAAATAAGGTGAAAAATACTTTTCTTCTGACGCCAGGACAGCTTTTGAAAGCGAGGCTCCGTAACTCCTTGAGATGAACAAACAATGGGTCTTGTCACCAAGCACAGATACACTGTCACACACTGTTTGCTTTTCGTTAATTCGTTGCAGTGAATCTTATTACTTGAATAAGTACAGATGAACTGTCACACAATGCTAACGTTCCCTTAGTTCCGAATAACAACGAGTCTCATTACTTGAATGAGTACAGATGCACTGTCACACGATGTTACTCTTTCTTTGTTACGTTGGAATCCCTGTACACAGGATGCAGGTAAACTGCCACACTGACGTTACTTGTATATTCGCTACAATTGGAATCTTTATCACAAGATGCAGGTGAACTGCCAAAATCCTAGTGAAAGGATGCTGGTGGACTGCCACATCAAAGTATTGAATAAAACGATAAGTAAGGTTTACTTAGTTATTGAGGTCTTAACAGCACGAAGGACTGCTATACATTGAATTCTGGAGAGAAATCTTGTTGCTTTTATTCAGAAACCCTTATCAAAATAGTCATAAATTAGTAGTTAGTGGGTTTTCTGTCGTGACAGGTGATTTGGAAATATTGGGTGATGCAACAATCTATTTTATATTTTTAGGAGAGCAGATAGGGAGCCAAGTGATAGTTCCCGTATATGTAGTTGTCACTTTAAAGATACAATCAAAGAAAATGGGCGAACAAAGTGCGAACATAATGCAAACCGAAAGTTGTTATTTAGTTCACCTCCAAGCAAAAAAAGAACGACGTATGTTACAGTTATTATTCATTTCAAATGTAATTCACAAGTATTATTATATTTTACATTATAGAAAAGCATTGTCTGCTTGTGAAAATATTCGTCCGGTTCACACTGAATGTGACATCGAACCCAGTGTTGAAGAAGGTGCGACTACTTCTACTTCAAGTGTCGTCCAAAAGAATGACACAAACACCAGTGTATTAACCGAAGCTGAAAACCTGCTATTGAAGCAGCAGTTAGACATTGCTACAAAGAAACTGGAGAATGGAAATGTCTTTTAGTTTTGCACATATAGAAGGTCAAGACGATTTAATCGCCTTCTATACTGGACTACCCAACAAAGACATTTTTTATCGATTTTCAATTTGTTGGAAAATATTGATAAAAAATATTATTTAGAATGGAACGTGGAACGCCATCGATCAATTATTTTTAACGTTGTATAAGCCGCGCCAGGTTCCCCACAAGATTTAGCTCAGCGATTTAACTGTAGCACTGCAACAGTTACTAATATTTTTCTAACTTGCTTAAATTTGTTACACGAAGTAATTAATATTGTTTAACAGTTTAATGTCGTCTGTACCATCTGGTACAAGCATGTTTACCTAATTGTTTTTCTTTCTTTCTAAACATAAGAATGGTGTTAGATTGCACAGAATTTTTTTCTGAAATTCCATGTTAACTTGAAAAGTAAAAACGACATACGAGTATAGCCATTACAAGCACCGTAACACTTTAAAGGGTCTTGTGGTGGTTGCACCAAATAGAGTTGTGACTTACTTGTGTTTGTTGTATCCTGGTTCCACTTCTGATAAGAAAATTTGGGCAGAACTGTGAAGTGCTTACTATTTTTGAACCAGGAGATTTGATCATTGCAGATAAGGGATTTCTCATAGGCGACATTTTACCAGCAGGTGTATCTTTAAACATTCCACCATTTTTGTGCCAACCTCAATTTACTCCTTCTCAGGCAGGGCCGTACCCAGATTTTTTTTCAGGGAGGGGGGCAATATCTGAAAATAAAAATATAGTATTGGACCCATACGTACCTTTTTCATCTTTAATGATAACTATAATGATAGAAGTAACTTAAGATCATTTATCATTTGTCGATATGGTATGTTATTAAATAAGTTTACGGACGAAAATAATAATGAGAAAAATTTATTATAAGTAGGTAGGTATAAATTTTACAAAACAAAATCCAATCGTCTTTTTTTATTTGCAAACGTATTTACAACTTTGTCGGTGGGAATGTCAATGTCTCTATGAATAGACATAAGAGCTAATCCGTTAAGTCGATCTTGGCCACAGGAGTTCCTTAGGTACGATTTAAGCCTCCTCAAAGTAGAAAATGTTCTCATCAAAATATTTGGGTATAGTTCAACATTGCACTCCTTAAGAGCCTCAATGGCTCATGATGGCCGATCTGATTTATTCTCTCGGCTCCAATAAGTTTTCCAAAGTTCATAGTCACTTGCAATAAGCTTAGGTCAACTTTGTTCTTGTACATGGTCAAGTTTTCTAGGTCCAGCGATTTGTCACAGCAAACAGACGATACCAAGCAGTATAAGCTGGAAAGAATATGTTACGGTATTAAAGGCTCAGATCGACATTGCTCATGGGCACTGTCAAAAATCGGGTACAAACTACAGGGTTCGCCGGCTTTCCCTAGAAAACACAGATCTAAATGTGTCGGGACAGGTGTTGTTGCCCCAGTTACCCGCACTTAGCTCAATCGGGATGGGGTAGTTCGAAGACTTAAATGAAAAACCGACGGGGTACTTACCCTAAAGCTTGCTTAAAATAAAAAGAAATGCCTGAGCGCCACTTGGTTCTGATTAGGGGTGGCTAACGTGTCTAGAACCAAGAACAATACACGTAGCCTATGGAGAAGTCCTCCAGGTACGTTGCTGAACACCTCAGCCTGTTGTTTACCAAGCCTCCTCCGAGTAGCCGGGTGACCTTCTCGTTAAATCACTTACCTTCAAGGCCACCGTCACTAAAGAATAACAAAAGAACACTGACTGGCCCAAATCTCGGGGCTCACTTAATCAAAAGAACATGCTTTCAGCATTACATTGCAATTTACACTCGGCCTTTGCCACACTGGATTAATTAATGACCCAGAAGGAGTTCAGAACTCAACAAATAATCAAATTAACTTTAACGGGTTTATTATTTAAAGAATTAAAGTTTACACAAATCTTCACATTGGAAATAATCACCCGGAGGTGAATTCAAGCTTAGAAAAAAAGAAAAGGCACACCCTACATGAATATGAAAGGGGCTCCCAAGCAAAGTTACCTTATTGTCTAAATATGTTGTTACACACTGGACAAAACGAAATAGATAATAGGGGTGAAGCCCCTGGTTAACAACAAACAAATCAGATCATAGGCTTAAGCTTAAGTGAACGTGCGCAATATTTACGAACTCCCGGAAAACACACAACAAATATAGTCGCACCTTAATTAGGCACAAGAACACAATTGGTGTAATACATAGCTCCTACCTGGTAGCTGTAAGCACGTCGTTAGTTTCTGCTATAAACTCGAATCGGGGAAGCTTGGCGAGACGTGCAAAAGGTGTAGCAAATTCTCCAGAAGAGGCAGCAGGACTCGAGGGAATTGAAGACAGTCGGCAGCAACCATCAATCGAAGAAGTGACAGCAAACAATACGATGTCGCGCGGTGGCCGTTCCTTCAATTAAAACCGACGTTGACACAGATATGCATTACGCAATAGCTTTTTCCCGACTTAACAGGGAAAAAAGTTAGTTGAGGCTCTTCAGATATCGTTTCTAATCGAATCGGCAAAGAGTGCCAAAAGTCTCCCCGGAGACCAGCTGTATGAAACGAAAATCGGCCATTCATTAAACAACGCCGAGTTAAATACGCTTCCACCACCCACCGCGCACTTTCAAAAATCCGCAAGGACACATTTAGCTGCTTCACAAGGTTCTAGCTTCACTCACTTAAGTTCAGAAAAATCAACACGCAGATTTAATAAAAGGCAACGAAACTTGCTACAGGGCACTCACAAAAAAATAGCGCAGCCCCTGGCCGAGGCGCCGGGGCTAGCGTTCTTTTACAACGTTCTTGGTCGGAAGCTTGCTACTAATTAATTAATTTCAAATCGGGCTACGCGTGAGGGACACAATGGAAGAAAATTTCGAACCCCGAAACCATCATTTCTATATGTGCGGTTAACTAAGGGCTTATCAAACCTTATTTCCTTTGCCCAAAACCCGACGCAGAGCGTGGGCAAGATTCTAGAAGAAATTTCGTGCTGTTGCAATGAATCCCAGGGTGTCGAATTACAAAGAATTCTTTTCAAGAACTTTTAGACGTTGTTGACAGAAAACACTAAATTTCAAGGCCTAATTTCGTTAATGCTTCAGACGCAGTACCTGCTCAAAATTTATTTTCACAGGCTGGAATACAGCGGGCAGTGAGTAAGTTAGACGAGTTGGAATTCGAAACGATCTTATCGCGAAAAGGAGAATAAAGAATGACTTTGCTTACACTTCGGGGAAATAGAATTTAACCAGCAACAACTGTGATAAACTACGCGGCCGTTGAATTTAATAACAGGAAATATTAAGCTACGCTGCTGAATGCAAACCATTTGTTTCGAATTTAAAAGAGAACGCTTACGGGACGAATTCTACGGATCGTGAACACATTATTGTTTGGGCCAAATGAAATTTAAAATGTAGCTTTAAGATCCAGGGTTGAATTTTAGGCAGGGCCGTCTTCAGAAATTTATCAAGACAAAACACCTATTAAAGCGGCATCAACTCAACGTAATTTTGAGCAAAACGAAAGAGGTCGAAAACACTTAACAAATATTTTTGTGGTCCACAAATCTACTGTTCAGTTAGCCAATGAAATCGTCCAGCTGCAGTTATACGAAAATATTGTTCCGGATCGTTTGTTTGGAAATTGCTATTGCTACGATATCTTTGAACGGATGTCAATCGTGGTATACGAATTTGTTCATACACCTCGGCTAATAATGATTTCGCTATTTTGAGGCATGCCAGAAAACAAAGGCTTATAACAAATTCACTTGCAAACATAGATTTTAAAAACGAGAAAGCTTTGGCAGAAGTGTCCATGGTCTCCATCATTACTTAGATCTTTTAAAGTCTCCACGATGGCTGTAAAGACTTTTTAATCTCAAAAGGTCGTAATGATTCTCTACCCATCTTGTTTCGCACATAGCCGTCACTTTGTTTCAGGAAAACGCGTCTTTATGTATTCTTGCAATATAGCCGTTCTTTTGGGTGATACTCTAAAAAAAGTTGCAATCGATTTTGCAGTTCCAGTGCAGTTTTGGATAATTGGAAGATTACATGAATGCCATAAAGCTAAGTTTAAAGAATGCGAACAACAGTGAACGTAGAGGGCTTCTGCGTACGTTTTTCTAATGACTGATTGAACTCGTAAACGATCCTTTCATCGCAGCGGTACCGTCATAGCCTTGTCCAATCGTGTTATTGCAGTCAATGCCAAGATTCTGAAGGGATGTAACAATCGTGTTTGCCAGATTCTCGCCAGTTGTGGTTTCTAGTTTCACAAAACATAAAACATCTTCTTTGATTACGTACACGTTGCCCATTTTTTTTTCAATATCGTAGGCAGACGGACATGTGTTCATGTGTGGGTATGTTTGATGTTTCTTCAGCTAATATTGAGAAAACGTGGGCATCATTGACATTCTTGACTATTTATTTGACTATGTATTATGATAAAACACGCGTTGTCGTAAATTGGAATGTCAACATAACCTAGAATATCCAACACAAGGTGACGGAAAAAGTGCCACTGAACTAAGCTTTTATATTTCTGTTACGATCGTAAAAAAAATAGCGTATGATACACATGTATAAGTACCATTAAAGCACTAGCGACGTTAAAAGCACTCCGCTTTGCGTCGTGCTCTTAAACTCGTCGGACGTGCTTTCAAGGCGTACTTATACACTAGTATAATAATATACTATTTTTAATGTTATTGTGATGAAGTAAAATAAAAGTTTATAATTTTCGTGTTCTGAACCTAAAACCTTTTTTATTATTATTTTTCCCAGAAAGTAGCGAAGTTCAAACTTATAATATCACTTTTCCTAACCTACAACATTTTCCATAACATAATATGCTTCATCAGACTATCTAATGGTATTATAGTTCATATGAAAAAAAATACACATTGTGATCAATAAAACTTTCAAGCAGGCATAATTTAAAAACGTGACTTAACCACTTTCTGCACTGACCCCTTCAATTGAAAAATTAAAACGGGAACTAATTTTGTGTAGCCTGGTAGGCTGGTTTTCTATATTTTTCGGATGAGCAAATTTTCTTTAAAATATCAGGTTTGGTTTTTAGATATGAATGGAACTGTTGGCAGGACTTGTTGATGTTACCCTTGGATATCAAAATGTCTTTGAATACTATGACTCCTGAGTTCCTTCACTCGTCCATATCTTATTCAGATGAGATACGCTCTTTCGGTTGGAGCGTTACTGCCAGGCAGACACAAAATATACTCTATAATTATACGAAAATCCGCGTGAGAGAGATCGTTAACATGGAAGTGTTTGAAAACTTTAACCCAACGATTTCAGTAACTATATTATCAGTGTTCCAGTCTGTTAATTTTTGAGCTGTGATATAATTAGAAATCAGTGAAAACTTGTAAAATGCTCCTGTATCTTGACTGCTACTACTAATAGGCATATTCTGTAACCTCTAACGACGCGAGTGCGACTCTTTAGCGAACGATTTTCGTTATTTGAACAAATTGGCGCCACCACTGTGGCTTATTTCAGACTTCTGTTAGCCGTTGTTTGCAAATTGCAAACATTATTATTGAACATGTGGCTCCTACGTTAATAAACTTTCCTGAAAATCGGAATGACATTACTAGGGTAAAAAAGGGTATATAATATAGAAACAGCCTGTTTCAGATTTCAATTTGTTTCAGTTTCTTTGAAAAGTTTAATTTTCCTGGGATAACGGGATGTATTGACTGCACTCTCATTGCCATCGTTCCACTACTTGCAAATAACATTGACATTCCTGCACATGCCTTTATGAACAGAAAAGGATTTTATAGCACCAATTGCCAAATTGTAATCAGATTTTTTTATTTTATACCTAAGTGATAAATTGTTTGAAATATGTTCAATTATTTTAGATTTGTGACGCAAATTTGAATATTTTAGCCATCAATGCCTGGTTTAGTTCATGATTCGGCAATTTTGATGATGAGCAATATTAAAGAAGTGATGCAAGGAAATTTTACCGAGAATAATGATCCAACGACTTGGTTCTTTGACGATTCTCGGTATCCATTCCAACCATTTTTATTAACGCCGATTGTTGGAGCAAATGCAGACACGCCAGAAGGTCGGTATACTCAACGGCATTGTGTAGTACGTAATTCAGTTGAACTATGCATTGGACTATTAAAAGCTTATTTTCGATGTTTGCATAAAGATCGAGTGCTGCATTACAGCCCACAAATGGCTGCAAAAATTATATATTGTGCTGTGCTTTATAAAATATTAAGAATACGAAATAGAAATGTCGCTCCAGAACACAGAAAACTACATTAATAAAATTGATTATTACAGTTGAATTGATTACTATTTATACCATTTTTATGTAAGTCTATAAATAAATGTTATCTTACCGTTACTATTATTGACTCCCAATTCTGGTACATTTTGAATTCCATCAATGGTAATAAATTGTACCTATGATGTCCAGCAAATTCGTTTCCAGGTCTGTTCATCGCTTCTCTTGTGGACCTCCTCCAGTTTGCATAGCCGCAACTGTTATGAGTCGTGCCCTTTTGTGGACGCTCGACTTCCAATCGGAGAAAACCTATGTTAAAGAAATAAATGGGCATATTGCCATATTTTTAATTCAATTAAGGTAAACTAATACTGCTTCAAACAACCGACAGCAATTACCTTTTTCCAAGCAGACACGACTTTTTGAGGCCCCCCTACGTTGTTCAAGGATTTTGCCAACTGGTCCCAAGTTTTCTGGATTATATTTGGGTTTTCAGGCGAAAATGTATTCGTCCGAAAAGGCTTCTTCCCTCGTAACTCTTCTAAATAAAGCAGATACTGTTGCCTCGTGGTTTTCGCGCCTCCCTTCTTCATGAACAATAACAATCAAAGCAATAGCTACAAAATTGCAGCTCGAAAAAACCGTTACTGCTACCTGTGTTGTGTGATTTATACTGTTATATTTTAGTTTTTTGTATTTAATGTTGATTGTTATTGTTCTTGTTGAAAAGATTGAAGTTTCTTGCAGCTAGGGATAACTATTTGCTAATTCATAGTTCTCCATAGTTTTTTTTCTCTAAAAAATAACCCCAGGTAATCAAATCAAATATTTTTGGGGGCGAAGCTATGTAGGATACCTTCATGTAACCTGCGTACAGATATCCAGGTTACATTTATTGTTATGATACATGAGGCAGTGTAATCAATTTCAATAAAGAAATATTTAAAACGAATAAGTTTGGAAGATTGATATAATTAAATCTTGATGGGTGTTAAATTTTAAACATTAATAAATTTAATTGAAACAATGAGAGAAGAGAGTTTGATATTAATTGAATATACTAATTTAATAGTTACAGAAAATTTTAATAAAATACAAGCCAAGGTAACGATTGACAAATGTGTTATAATGATAATGTGAATTATTAAGTTGTAATAATAGTTAATTTAAAATATGGTAGGGTGCAGTAAGAATTGTATCCAACAAGAACAAGTTTTTGTTTAAGGGTAATTATATAAATAAAGTCGAAGAAAGATGTATAACATATTTTGAAATGTGATTTTGACTAAATAAAGATGGAAATTGGTGCATAATTTGTATAGTTGTTTGGTTTACATACAAATAACTATAAATGCTATAAATAAATCTACGAGGTATTAAAGATGGAGCCTAAATATTAATATTATAAAATACTCACAATCGGTGAAGGGATTGTTAAGTGCTGCGAATTACATTAAAGGAACTAGAGAACGACAAAATTGGATAGAATTGAATTTATTGACTGTCGTCTAGTATAATTACATCTCCATATTTGACATTGGTGGTTGCATCGTAATAAAGTAATTCAACTAGAACGAGATTTGTGATGGTGCTACCAGAATTGGACCACTTCAGAGGAGATTGCAGAGTACCGAAGGATATCTAGAAAGAAACAAGATAAGAGCTGTTGCAGTTATAAACCTGAAACTTTACAGGTTTGGTTGGAGTTGAAGCTGACATTTGATAGAGGGATTGCAGCCTGAATCAGCAGGGTATTGGAGTTGGTTGACAGGTGTAGGCTGTAGGTGTCAAACGAGGACAACATTGGGATCTTTTGGAAGCAGGAGGCACTGGTGTATGGAATTGTGCGAGTTAAGCTGAATGAGTGACAAGGTTTGTTAGTAATTAATATTAAAACATTTTGAATAAAGATCAATCAGTGAAATACAATAATACAAAGCAATATTTAATTTATTGAATTGATTAATGTAAAAATGCAATTGTCAATACCTGGCTTGATGAGTTTTGAAAATCGGTTTGACAGCAAATGTCATTAACTGTAATATTAAATTTCAATTAATAGAGATTTTGATTTGGCGAACCACCTGAGATAAGCGAACTTGATTTTAAAAAGGAATTATTATTTAATTAGAAATGGCATTGCATTAATAAAAGGCTAGCTTTATATAGCCATATACATAAAAATATATTGAAATGTTAAAGGAGATAATTATATCAATTCAATAAGAGATAAGCTTGATTTTTATATGGTATAAATAAAAATTATATTGTTGTAATATTAGATTTAATGAAATATTTAAATAATATACGTTTCGCTAAATGTATTAGCTTCTTCAGTATTTGATTTATAATATAATGAAATTGAAGTTTGCCATGCTGAAATTAGAAAAGTCAAAAAATTAGATGAGCGAACACAATATTATCAACCACTTGTTAACTTACTTGTATATGGAAGTCAAGGAAGCATTATATTACGACAAGTTATAGTTATGACACATTAAAAAGACGAGAACAGGGGAAAATAATCAACGCCACAAATTAAAATTTAAGACACGAACAAATTAACATTTTGCAAGCAAGCAAAGTACATGTGAGAATGCAAGGCTGTTTCTTATATGTTATCTGTAAATCGCAGAGTGTAAAATTTGGAAATGTTATTTGACATGTAGAGGGTCGTATTTATTTAAAAATTATGAAAATATGCAAAGTCAATCACAATTAGAATTTATTTTTATTATAAGGATAAAAACAGAACACAAATTATGAGAGAAATAATACACTTGTAAAATGTTTTTAAATTAATTAAATAGGTTATGATAGATAGAACTTAGGTTTTCAATATCAGTTTTATCATTTATAGCCGTAGGGCTTCGTCGTATTTCAATCATTTCCAAAACTAACCGTTTCTTTAAGTTACTCTCTTTATGTAAAATTTTTGGTTACGTTACTACTGACGACGTAAACTAATGAAAATATGTTATTAAACAGTCGTTTTACAAACTTAAAACTGCCAACTAAAAGGCAATTTTACACACTGTCGTAGATAAAGGTAGATGAATACATAGAGATACATAAAATAAATGCTTAAAGTAAAGGTGTTTCCTTAATTTATAGAAGAAACCTTAATTCTACCTATATTAACGTGCAAGACACAACACTTTCACATTTGGTTGATCAGGACAGTTTCTAGTTTTAGGTCAACTGATTTTGCCGAACGTCTAGTGTTGTATCGTTTTGGAACTTCTGTGTTTATTTCTTCCAATTCTGCGTCGTATGAAAGGACGGGTAGACTTGGTGCTTTCCTTTTGTTATGTGATTGGTTAAAGATGTTGATACGAGGGTAACAGCATGTGGACGTAAGTTTCTTTGTCGGATCCCTTGGTTCTTTAGTACAACAAAAGTATTTATTTAGCAGGGAGATGATTCCGATCCATTTAAATAGGTTGTAGAGTACTATTACTGCTGTCAGTCCTCCGACTACGGAAAATAGGGTTGTATACCAATGGGCATTCTCCACAATGCATGGTTTCTTCATTTGCTGTTGGAGTATTTCGTCGAATTGGTAAGCCTATGTTGAGCGAATTTTAGTTCGTCCATATTTAATTCCGTTAGTTTTATGGGTTGGAGGCTCATTCCGTGGAGGGATATGTTTTCCCGATTGTATATGCACCAATCGTCCTTGGTTATGTCCGTTATTGGGATCCTGTTTGTAATGTTTGCAGTTCCCAGAATGGAATGTGCGTCGAGGATGGTATGATCTGTATACGCTTTGCAGTTGGCGTCTAGGTCTAAGAATCCAATTTTATTTAGAACTTATTCTGGAGCGGGATTATCTCTGCATAAAATATTGATAGGCGTTGGTTTACTAAGTACGTAAAGCCATTGGTTGGTGATAGTTTTGTGCCAAATTTCAGCTTCGGCGTAGATTGTGTTCACTTTGCAGGAGGTTGGAATAGTGTTTACTGCTTTTGAGAATAATTGAACTTCGCACTTGGGTTGGTCGGTTCTCATCGAAGTGGATACCTCCTTGCAGATCCTTTGAGCAGGAAGGAATTCTCGGCAATTGTCCAAGTCATCGAGCGTTGTATAGACTGTTCTCGTTAGGGAAAACAGGATATAAGGTTGCGAAGGTTTGATGTAAGAGTATAAATTGGGATCTTCAAAATGAGGAGTAGGTAGCGGGAGTATTTTATACAGGTCGTACGTAAGCGTTCCTACTACAGGTATTTCGAATGTTATTACCATTAAGTTATTTTTTATAAATTTAGATACTGCAATAATTTTGTAATAATTGTAGGCATTGTCTAAGGTAGGTTCTAAGGGTAGCGTATGCTTAGTTGCAATGTGCAATAGCTCCCGTGTGAGATCTATTGGGCGTAAAATCTGGAAGTTTATGATACCATGGCGGATCAGAGTCACGCTGTTCAAATAATCTTTAACTAATGAGCTTATTTCGCTGGCCATTTCAGCTAATGTTAAGAGGTGTTCGGTTATGTTTAATTGGAGATTTATCTTTTGCTCTGTGTCAAGAGTTTGTTGAGCAAATTCGTTAAATTTCTCGAAGTTTTCGTTCATGACCTTTGTGTTTTTGTTTAAAGCTACAATTGAGTGATTAAAGTTAGTGATTGCGGAAGAAATTATCCTAATCTGTTGTTGCATTAGAACGTGCGTTTGTTTTTCGTCCGAGATCAGTGAATTTATTGAATCGGTATAGAATTTCGCATCATCGGCGTTGGGAGTGCCAAATAGCCATTTAATTCCACTACCAATGCCATCGATTAAACCTCGTTTCTTTCTGGTTTCTAGGCTTTGGTGGGACATAATTGCATAGTTGGTCTTTAAGGACCGTAGATTGTTTTCTATGTATTGAAGTTGATTAACACAGTGTAGTTCTATGCGGGTTCCTTTAAAGGAAACGCAAATCGCGAGAGTTTTGTAGTAAAATCTGTAAGTGTTCTGAATTTGTTCTTCAAACAATGTTAAATTAACGTAGTTTACTAAGGTAAATTTTTGATCGCTTAGTTTTACTGTGCCTAAATGGCTGTACAAGAGACCACTGCAATAGTTGATCGGAGTGATTTTATAAGAATAGAGATAAGGTTGGAAAAAGGTGAGGAGTATGAGTCGATTGAACGATTTTGTAAGGGCCTAGATACTCTGGCTTCAATTGTTTGCTAGTGTTTTTCGCGGCCGAATTGTAAAGGAGTACTAAATCGTTTTCTTTAAATTGATATTGAGTATGATGGGTTTTGTCATAGTGTTTTTTCGAGTTGGTTTTTGATTTTAGTTGTTGTTCTCTGGCCGTTTCGCGAACCTTCTGTAATTTGGAAGCAATTTCGTTTGCCAGATCTGAATAGGTAGTTTTTTGTTGAGGATTATTCAGAAAGTTTGGTATTTTCGGTGGTTGGCCGAAAACTAATTAGTAGGGCGTCACGTTTGTAGATTTGTGTACGTGGGTATTGTAAAAATATATAGCGAAATTTAGGTATTCGTCCCAATTATTCCCGTCTTTTGAAACATAGCACTTGAGGTAATCTTTTAGTGTCAAGTGGGTCCGTTCTAGGGAACCGTTCGTTTGAGGGTGATAAGGACTTGTGAGGTTATGTTTTACTGATATCAGTTTGTTGATTTCCTTGAAGGCGGCTGATGTAAATTCTCGACCTTGGTCGGATAAGATTGTTTCAGGGAATCCAAACTGTGTACAAAATTTCAAGAAGTGCAGGGCTACGAATTGAGCATTGTGTTCGGGGAGAGCGAAGGCCTGGATAAATTTCGTAAGGTCGTCCTGTAGCGTCAGGATGAACCTATTACCGCTTACTGTTTCGGGTAAAGGGCCTACGATGTCCATGGGGCTTTTGTTAGGGTTGAAATTTGTTTTGGATCTTTGGCATATATCACATTTTTTAATGTAACTTTTTATAGTAGATTTCATGTTGTCCCAATGGTAATTTCGTTTTATCGCATTGTAAGTGCGCTGTATGCCTTGGTGGCCAGCTAAGGGAGAGTCGTGATTTTCACTCATTATTTTTTCAATATCCTCGGTTTTACTAATTAAAATTTTGTCGTCTAGGATTTTGTAGTCGAATCCAGAGAATATGTATTGTAAGAGACTCTTTAAGGTTTCGAATTTAAGTTTGGGATTTTGGGGAATGGGATCGATTAGGGTGAACGATCCGGTCTTGTTATGATCTAATAATAGTCTGAGGTTTTTGCAAGCGTCGAAAAGTACATTGTATGACGCTGAATCAATCGTGAATTGTTTGATATACATTAAATAAATAATTTGGCATGGCAGTTTTAATGCTCTTATTTCGCCCGGATTGGGCCGGCTAAGGAGGTATTTGGAAATTGTCGCCTAACAACGTTTTTTATTTTATCGATTACGGTTTTATCTTTTGAGGGTTCTGAGACGTTTAGATTCTGTTGATGAAATAACTGGAAATCATCGAATGTTAGAATATCGTGTGTGAGGTCTACGAGAGCGTCTCTGCCTAATTGTAAAATGCATCGGCGTTACTATTTAGTTTGCCAGCTTTATAAATTATTTCATAATTATATTCCAACAATTTCAGGCGCCAACGCACTAGGCGGCTGGACGGGTTTTTGCAATTCATTAGCCATGTGAGCGGTTTGTGGTCGCTAATGATTGAGAATATTTGTCCAAATAAATATGGTCTGAAATGTTTTACGGAGTCGACTATTGCCAATAGTTCTTTTTCCGTGGTTGAATAATTTTTCTCTGCCTTGTTCAAAGTTCTAGAATGGTAGGAGATTGGTAGATTGTTGCCTATTTCTCCTTGAGATAGGACAGAACCTATGGCTTCGTTAGAAGCGTCGGTTGTAAGTATAAAGGGTTGAGAAAAGTTGGGGTATTGTAGTATGGGTTCTGTAATTAGTGAATTCTTTAATACTTGGAAAGATTCTTCACATTTGGTCGTCCATTCGAATTTTGTATCCTTTTTTAGAAGGTTTGTAAGAGGCTTGGCTATCTTTGAAAAGTTTGGAATGAACTTCCTGTAGTACCCTACTAACCCTAAAAATGGCTTTATATCCTTTGGATTCTTTGGATTTTGAATTTCTAAGATAGATTTGATTTTGTCGGGATTTGGTTTTACACCGTGTTCGGTGATGATATGGCCTAGATAGGCAACTTCCTTACGTAGGAATTCACACTTATCGGGCTGAAGCTTTAAATTATGTTCCCTAAGTTTTTGGAATACGCTACGAAGGTTAGAATTGTGGTTTTCTAGTGAATTTCCGAATATTACGATGTCATCCAGGTAAACAAAACTTTTTATGCCTCGGATACCTGTCAGGACATTGTTCATTAATCTGTGGAACGTAGATGCTGCGTTTTTGAGACCGAACGGCATGCGTAAATATTCATACAAACCGTGAGGGGTTGAAAATGCCGTCTTGGCTCTGTCTTCGGCTTTCATTTTAATTTGGTGGAAGCCTGAAGCTAAATCTAGGGTTGAAAAATACTTTGCTTGGCCTAGTTGATTCAAGATGTCCTCTATGTTAGGTAAAGGGTAAGCGTCGTTAGGGGTTGCTTCATTCAGTTTCCTGTAATCTATCACAACACGCCACTTCCTTTCACCAGAAGCATCGAGTTTTTTAGGGACCACCCAGACTGGCGATGACCAAGGTGAGTTTGAATTTTGGATAATATTTTGATCGAGCATTTGCTCGATTTGTTTCTCCACTTCTCGCTCGTGGATTTTTGGGTAGCCATAGATTTTTGTTGTAATTGGGATTTGGCAAGTTGTGGGTATTGCATGTTCTACTGAAGGAGTGAAACTTAACTTATCGCCTGGTAGAAAGATGTCTGAAAATTCCGTACAAATGTCTTTAATACTTTCACTCTTCCGAATTTAAATGTTCTTAACGAATGTTTCCTTTAATAGTAATCTATCGTCAGAATTTGTTAAGTTAGTGTTAATGAAATTTTGCTTTATTTGCCCAACTTCGAATTTCCTGAGTTCTACAGTTGGTTGAGTAATTTTGACTTTAAAGTTGTTTGCGTTAGTTATCGTGCAATGTGCCACGTGATTTACGTTCGTGAGTAAGGCGTTGAGTAATAGAACATTTTTTGTTACCTCTTTGGATTCGAGTAGACCTTCCTTGAGTACGTTTTGAACTGAAATTTGAATGAGGGATTCGCTACGTGGAGGTAATATAATTTCCTTACTGGAGATTTTATTATTAAAAGGGTTTCAGAGAGATAATTGATTTCGGCTTTTTCTTTTTGGAAAAAATCGTTTCCTAGTATACCATCGTAGGGAGTAGAGATTTTTGCAGAGTTTACCACATGGATTGTAGGGTTAAGTTTTAATTTTTCGAGGTGAAGATTGATTAATGAAGATCCTATCGTGGTGATAGGGTTGTTGGGATTTATTCCCGTGATTGTTATGAGATCTGTTTTGTTTAATTTTGTTAGAGAAGGATTTAGGGAGTCATGTTTTACTAGTGAGACTGATGCTCCCGTATCAATGAGAAAAGTAAGCTGTTTAGTAGAATTTTTCGAATGAAATTTTAACGTCCGATGATCTGACGTTTGAGTATTTTGTAAAGTGCTTACTCTGTGTCGAATGCCTGTTGGATCTGAGAATCCGCTGGGGCGGCATTCATTTCCAGCGGAGCGTTGTAGTTTAAATGGTTAAATGGTTTGTAGGTTTGGGGAAGAGATCTTCCATGGGACTACCTACATCTTCTGGTCCAGGGGGTCTCGTTTCGTAACAGTCTAATGGTAGCGCATACGAGTATTCCGCATGCAGGGGAATTGTGTTTAAAGAGGTCCTGATTCCTTTCAAAGGAGTAATTTGGAGAAAATTCAGGAAATTTCTGACTTCTACCATACTGTTGCGTGGAGACTATTTGATTGATTTTTGGGTTAGAATTAGAATTGTTAAAGGTTCGTTTTTGCTGCTCGCTATATTGTATTTTCCGACATTCACTGATGTCGTGACCTTTATTTTTGCAGTATTTGCAGAATTTTGTAGTGTTATAAGATGAAGGCATATGTGAGTTAATGGAATGCCACGTATTAGGGAAATTAGTGCGAGTTTTTGGTTTTCTCATACAATTTTGGAGTGTATGAGTTGTTGTTTTACAATATGAGCAGTACATGGAAGTGTTGTCGCGTGTGCGTGATTTTGTGTAGTTAAGGACTTTTTCTTCCTGTAAGGCCATAGAAAATGCTTCGTTCAAAATTTGAATTTTACGCGCTCTTAACATTTGTGAAATTTCCGGTTTACAATGTAAAATGAACAGCCTGAGGGCTGTTCGTTGAATGGCCTTTTTTAGACCCATAAGTTCATTTGCGTCCTCACATTGATTGGTTTCTGCAATTGTGCACTCAGTTTTTAATTTTTCCAACCGTTTATAAAAATCAGTGACGTTCTCATTAGGATGTTGCTTAATTGTCTCTAGCTCTTCATGCAATTGAGTGAGATCTTTGATTTGACTATAATAGGTTTTTAGTTTAGCTTTGAGTTGTACCCAAGAGGCGACCTCATTTAAATTGATGTGGGACTTGAGAAGGTTGGGCTAGTTTGAATGCACTGTTGCAATTTTCAATAAAGGTTGTGAGTTCCGCGCGATTGCCATTTAATGGTTTTATGAATTTAAATAGTAATGGTAAAGATAAAGGTTTTAATTGTTCGTCAAAATCTTCTCCAAAAATACTTGGAGTACCTTCTAGTTTAGAAACGCTTCCATCACTTTCCTGTTTAGAAGCGCTCGGATTTTTGTCTTCCCCTGTATTCATGGCTTTAAGTAGGGGGGAGAGGTTTGGATATAAATTAGGAATTTTGAGGAAATAATTGAGAACAGACTTACGTGAATAAATATTTCGACCTCTGGGGTTGAAATGAAGTGTCCGTTAGAGATGATTCCTCTGGAGTGTAACCGGCTGCTGGAGTCGGCTATAGCGATGCTGAATGCTGGATATCTTACAGGTTAGGTGTTGAAACGCACTGTCGCAGGAGTACCTTGACTGTTGGGCAGTTAGTTTTCCTGGCAGTCACGTAATCCCAGCTCCTCCACCAGTTTATGTTGGATTCCCGAAGGTCCCAACGATTTGGGGTTTCGAAGTTTCCTCCAGCAGGGCAGCTTTTATTAAAGAAGGGCTCCGGACTCCTTGGTGTACAAGACTGGTGCTGGCGATTATTCCTCGGTGACCACTCTAGGTTCAGATTGGTACTGGTGATGCTACTCACTGACCGCTCTGGGTTGGTGCTGGTGATGTTGCTCACTGACCACTTGTGGTTGGTGCTGGTGATGTTTCTCACTGACCACTTCGGTTTAGGGTTGGCACTGGTGATTGTCACTCACTGACCACTTTGCATCGATCTCGGTGAACTGGTTCTTCACTAGTCGATTCTAAACCTTATCGGCTTAATTGCACTTTGTTACCACACTCCGACGTTAATTCAATAAAACAACCAAGTTAAATAATAACTAATACTTTATTGAACACGACTAGGGTGAGTAGCACCCTTACCGGGACGAAGATACAAATAAGACTGAATATGCCTTCGTTTTGGGCTGCTTATATACCAAAAGGAGGCTGTAAATTAAGATTATCTCCTAATGTGACAAGTTAATGGCTTAAATGTGTGAGATTCCCCATAACTGTCGTTTTATCTAAATTATGGGTGATGATATTTGTTGTTTGGCTGATGCAACAATATCAATAAAACATACAACTGGATAAACAGACCACATCCTTACTAAAGAACGGTTTTAACTTCGCCGTAGACCCTAAACACATACCTGCGGAGGAGGTAATATGTGGAGTGGCAGCAGCAATCCAAAAACTTCCTAGAAAAGATGCAGAAATCATCCGACAGGGTGTCTCTGGTATTTTAAGAACAGCAGAGAGAGAGGCAGCTAAAGCATTAAAGACGAACAAAGATATTGTTGTTCTCAAAGCTGACAGAGGAAATGCTACTGTGGTAATGAACACTGAAGATTATAATGCGAAGATGGAGGTTTTACTATCTGATACAACTTACAGAAGTCTAAACCGTAATCCCACTACCTCTCTCAAAACAAAGATAACGTCTGCCATAAAATGCTCCGATAGTATCGATCCCACTTTAAAGCACCTATTGATTCTTAGAGATGCCATAACTCCTCGCGTGTATGGTCTACCTAAGATACATAAGGAGGGCGTGCCATTGAGACCAATTGTCAGCGCGATCAATTCTCCTACACATGCTTTGGCAAGACATTTAACCAGTATACTACAGCCTCTAACTGGTACAACAGACTCCTTTGTGAAGAATTGAGCAGATTTTATCCAGCAACTAAAGAACATAAAGTTAAACAAATATGATCTCTTAGTCAGCTTCGACGTAGTATCACTCTTCACGAAAGTGCCGGTTGATGAGGTGCTAGTAATGCTCACAGATCTCTTGCCTACAGACCAAGTTGAACTTGTCGAAATTTGACTGAAAAACACTTACTTCAGTTGGAACAATAAAATATACGAGTAAGTCGAAGGAGCGGCGATGGGTTCACCGCTATCACCTGTTATCGCTAATATCTACATGGAGGCTTTTGAAACCAAGGCTCTTGAACAAGCGCAGCTAAAACCGACTTGCTGGTTGAGATATGTAGATGATACCTTTGTCATCTGGTCACATGGACGGCAGACATTGAATCTGTTTCTAAAACACCTCAATTCTGTACCTCCCAACATACAATTCACAATGGAAGTAGAGGAAAATTGCAGTATTCCGTTTCTAGGCGTCCTGGTGAAACGTAAATCAGATGGCAGTTTAGGACATGCAGTCTATAGAAAGAAAACGCACACGGACAGATATATAAATGCTGACTCACACCATCATCCAATGAAAAAAGCAACAGTTCTCCAGAATTTGGCGACAAGAGCCGTTCGTATCTCTGATGAAGAAAATCTAGAGAGGGAAAAACTACATATGTTTGACTCTTTACAAAAGAACGTCGTTATTGGAATTCAATAGTAAGGAATTCCAAGAGAAGGGAATTAAAGTAGGTGTTGAGAGTCGTTGTGAGGAACGTTTGAATAATAGAAAGAGAAGGATGAAAGGGGAAATAGAAAGAACATAGGAAGTCGCTATGAGTTAATAAGCGATACTGGTTGTAGATGGGCTATAGGCATCTTGAAACCAATGTTGGTTAAGGCAGGTTTCCAAATCAGTGAACTTTGGAGTGGCTTCGCCATGGGACGGAATCCGTAGTCCTTGTAGATTGACCCATGCGGCAGGAATAGTGGGTTGGATAGATAATGTTGCTTCTTTGTCGGTGCAAGGGTATTGTGGAATGAAATTTAATGTACTGTTGTCTTGTAATCGACAATCGCAAGGCACGGTAATGTGCGTTGCACCAATAAATTTAGGGGTTGTTACTGGATACGAGGTGTTAGGACAACTCACTCTTAAATCTGGTTTTGGGTGAGTTACTAGGAACCTGTTGATCCCAATTGGTAGTAATAACTGGGTATCTTGTCCTGTCTCTTGACATGCCATCGGGCACACGTTAGCTGGTGGTCCGTAGTGGCTCCCGTTATTACCTGCTGCACACAGGCAATGTCCTGGGCGTTGCCGTCATAGAGCTCAGTGATTAAACACAACTCGTCCTTGAAGGGATCGCATTTTGGAAGGAAAATGGTCCATCGGGATGCAATCTGGGTAATGGCTACGTCAAAGGTAGGCACCGTAATAGTACAGGTGTGGTTATTCCATGCATAATTTTGGGTGTGGTTTTTCGAGGCTTGCTTTTAGTTTTCTGATCACTTCGGCTACGGTTACCGTCTTTTTCCACATCTAAATTGTGGTCTTCTGTACCTGTAGGTCCCTCATTAAGATTATGCTTCTCATCAAGATTTTCCTCTTCTTCAATATTGTCATCTTCATTGTCACATTCAGCTTCATCGGGTACATAATCAATATCAAAATCATCAGATGCATCACTAAAGCCATCTTCGCTTTTCGACAAATGAATATTGTCTACCAGTTCTTGCAGTTTCATATCTGTCAATGGTCTCTTCAGATCTCACATCTAAATAGAAAGATTGGTTTATTACTTGTAGTTGTAAATGTCGAACAAATAATTTTAGAATTATATCATGCTTATTACATGATGTTGCAAATGTGCAACACTAATTTTAGGGGCCATTTAATTTTTTGTAACAACAGAATATGGTATACCAACATGTAATAGTAAAGTACTCACCTTTAGTTGCAATGGAAACCAAAAAACTTTAACAAAAAGTCTAATTTTCTTGCAAACTACCACTTGGGTCCCGAGTGGTGTAGCTTGAACAAGCGTCCACGTTCGATCAGCAGAGTTAAGCAACGCTGTGTCTGGTTAGAACTTGGATGGGAGTTCCACGGCTGCATTTCTCGGCGCCTCGTGGTACGGCTATCACGGAAAAAAGTTGGTCCCGGCGGTCATACAACATCATGACAGTCGTTAGTGGGGTTGGAAGTCCTCATAACTGCACAGCGACGCCTATAATTGGCCTAACGGCTGTTGGCTGAGTGCGAAATAAATAAAATAAATAAATAAACACGCGGACGCTGTTTGAGGTTATGTACACAAAACAATACATTTCGCGCACTTGTCAAATATTGGGCGATCCTGGCACCTATCAAAAATTTTGAAGACTAAAATTCTCACAGGTATGTTGCGAAACTGCAACATGATGCAAGCAGGACTTAGCATTTATTTTACCATAAGTAAACCAGGTTTATAAAAACTGTTGCTTATTTGCAACAACATGCAAGGTTAATGAAATAATTGTTATATTGTCTAAATTTGTGGTCGTAGAAAAATTATAGCATGCAACTCGATTTATAAACTTATTAGTCACTCATTTTATTAAACACTCTTGACTAAAATGACGTTTATAAACCTTGATACATAATATACTATTAGCTAACTACTAACGGTCAGCCGAGATACAGTCTGGTCTTGTATTTCGGAACGGTGTTGACCCTATGAGGTGGTGGAAGTTTGCATACAAGATCTTCGAGTAAAGAATTGTAAGTTTCGGTAGAATCATTTAAACATTTATTAGAGCCTGCATTTCTGCGTAAGAATTTGAGTTCGTTGTCATTGCCTTCACAATTAATAATTTCTGCCACATAATACCTTACTGTTTTTTTTCCGGGCACTTTAACTAAAACAAAATCATCCCTGCTAACAGTTTTCCCTTCACACATATAATCTAACTCCTTATTTTCTGAGATTTCTTTGTCTTTTTCACTTATGTCTTCAAGAGTTTCGTCTTCACTAGAACAAAGTGAAATACTGCTTTCTGAATCATCAGATTCTGATTCTTTTCTGAGCTTCCTCTTCCTGAGTTGATGTCGTTGAGAACGAGACGAGCCGGGGACGTCTTCTGTTAGAAGCGTTTTGTAACGGTTTGAACTTTGGACGCAGGCTTCTTCTGTTTCTTAGCCAATATTGCTTCTTTCTCAGGCGTATCCGTGAGTATCCGTGACTTTCCTCTGGACCGTCCTCTTTTCTCTTATGATCAGGTGCTTTCGGATACGGACGCAGCATTTTGGGCGTAACAGAAGTGTTACTTCTGAAAAGAGCTTCTTGAGAAACAGCGTTTGAACACGAAGATACAGCAGTATCTGCATCGTTTATTGAAGTAATTGCCTTACCCTCCCCTTCTTGTTCTTCACTCTGTGATCCAGTTTCTTTATTGAAGGGGCGATCAGTTGCATAAGCTGTCAGGAACTCATGTTCTTCGAAGATACCCTTCTGAATATTAGTGGCACTGAAAGCTTTTGAGAAAGCAGTTCCGCTATTTCATAGATTGATATAGGACGAGCGGGATTCATAACCATCCACTCACTGCAAGCGGAATTGTAGTAAGTCTTCATTGGCTCAAACACTGTCCGTCCAGTGTTTGCATTGTATGACCGGTGTGGGGGTGGAAAGTTAATATACTGATGGGGCCATAATTATATATAACAGCAATGAGATAACATGAACAAGCAAATAGAACGCTTGAGTAAGAAAGAGATGGCCATACAAAAAAATTATATTAGTAGGCATGTTTAGTTGACAAATGTCATAATTAAATTAAGAGTCAAGCCTTCTCGAATATTTGCTACTATGTTTATCTTTTTCTTACTCAAGCAATACGTGTTATCTTCTTGTTCATGTTATCTTATTGCTGTTATATACCGTGTGTCCACAGGAGTACGCACCATAGAGATAAGATAATGCCAATAGAATATAAATATCAACCAGTGCTGTGACCACTGGCCCTTTTGTTGTACCATTTATAACAATATTCTTTCATACAGTGGCGAGTCAGAAACCAGAAAACAACGTTTTAGCGTGCCGGCGATCACAGCATTAGCCGATCTTTCTATTCTATTTGGTTATTCCTATGGTGCGTCCTCCTGTGGACACACGGTATAATTGTGGACCCATCGGTATTTACGCCATTTTGCTTCCAGAAATCAATCACTCCAATGTTAACATGAGTATCGCGATTATCTAAGATTAAAATCACTTGGTCATCAACTGTTGGTTTCAGATGCTTCTTAAAGTGCTGAAGGAACTCTAAAAATAAACGTTCATTTGGCCAGCCTGATGGGTTTGCACCCCCTATGGTACCAACGCGACAGCCTTTTAACATGTGTGGTTTAAAATTCACCCTTAGGAATATCATCATAGGTGGGATATGATTGCCTATGACGTTTATAGCTGCAATAACCGCGACATTTTGACTGCGCTCACCACTAGTCATCTGCCCAATTTGTTCCACTCCTTTGGGTCCTATATTTTTACGTGGAATATGTACAGTGCTTGCACGGGTTTCGTCACAGTTTCAGATTTTTTCAGGTGGAAAATTACATCGGGATAAAATCTTTTTATAGTTCTTAAAAAAAAGAAGACACATTTGCCTTATTGAACGAAGTAGATCTAGCCAAACTTGTGGCCTCTGGTTTGCGCAGAGATAGATCTTGATGTCTTCTAAGAAATTGTCGTAGCCACTCCTTGCCAGCTGACTTTTCTTTATTCCAGGAATCAGGAATCTTTCTCTCATTGGCAGCCGCAAGATTCTGCACTTCTCGTTTTGTCAAACCATAGTGATGGCGTGCAGCTGTAAGAAGATATTCCTGTAATGCAGTTTCCTCTAAAGAACTGAACACTTGTTTGGTATTATTGTTGGCTACATACTTAAAAGTTTCGGCCCCAGACTCTTCAAATGATTTTACGTGCCTAATAGACATAGTTTTTGATAAATTATAGCGCTTGGTAGCTTCTCTTATCGACAATATGCGATTTATACATAACTTCGCAGCAGAGATTAAATTTTCTGAACTCACCGGCGCTCTCTTAATAGCAAACTTACTACGAGGCATGTTCGATGTTCAGTTGGTTATCTGAAACAATAATGAATAAATTTATCAGTCTTTTTTAATGTAAAACACATGTCTGAAAAATTTTGTCTTAGATTGTAGTTTGGTACGGTTCAAGGTACAAGCCTTGTCACTGACCCGTTGTACAAACTTGCACTGTTTAGCACTTTTTTTTTACTTACCACAGTGTGGTTATATATTTTCAGCAAAATACAACCGCATTTAATAAGCTAAGACGTCAGTATTTCAGTGCATAATAAGTGAACGCAATTCATACCATAAATGCGATGGATGATAAGAGATTAAAATAACCCGAAATATTTATCTGACATCTGAAGAAACACAAACACAGAATAAAATTGCCAAACGAGATTTCAGTTTATTTGTTCTTAGCGCCATCTACGGTGATCGTTTCGAAGATTACTGCTCCACTTGCAGTGAGTGAATTCTGCAACAATTTGCTGTAAAAACTCCAATGTCCCGAGCTACACACCGGTCCGAGGTACAACACCTTCCCTACTTAGTACTGCACCCGAAAAAAAGTTTTTACAATTCCCTGAAAATGTCTAAGAAGTTGCTCATCCTGCTACTATTAATGGATGTATAAGAAAAAGTAAATTTTATTAAAATGAATATTATTTTATTTAAAATATTTACAATCAAGTGGTCATGACCCTTAAAAATGTGTCGAGGGGGTTCGATCGAGTGGGCACACAGCATAGTTAAGAATGTGACCCCATTCCGGATGCGGACGCTGCGAAGTGTTGTCCAATCTTAATAATGTTTCTTTGCACTCGTCACATAACGCCGAAATGGTTGTATGGAAGCAGAACATGGGTTGGAGGCCTTTCTTTGCATATTATACAAATCGGCGAGTCTGTACGTTCTTGTTGTTGGGGATTCTCTGTTTGTTCTTCCACATCTTTCTTAGGAACTTTTGCTGCTTCGTCCTCTTGGGGAGCATTTGGCACTAGAATAATGGAAACACAATTAAAACTTAATTTAGAGCACTGTGATTATCACATTTATAAATAAAACTAAGTTTGTTCCATCTATTACACATTCTATTTAGCACCCAAATGTATATTTCTGCTTTAGGTTTTAAATAAAATTTGTGATAGGTGAGACAAACGTATTTATACACAGAATTAAGTTCATTTATTTATTGGTAAACATATTTTCAAAACTAGTGCGGTTTTAAAAGGGTGCAGTAAAAAATTACATACCAATGTCGAATCCATTTGGAAGATTTCCTTCTACTGTCGTCAACAGCTGGTCTTCGTTATGGTCGTCAATATTATCTCCTAACGTACGTGCCACCAGTCTCCCTGAACAGTAACCTACCGTATGCAGATAGGAACCCCCTTCCAGTTGCCTTTCGTCTAGGAGCTTTGTGGATTTTTTTAACCTCCTATCATTTGAGAGGTACTTTCATTTAGGCAACGATCTAATTTCTAAGCCTTCCAAAAATGACTGCAGTTCCCTTATAGTTACTGTTGCAATGTTGCGAAGACCATCTAAACAGAAAATTATTATGAAAGAATAGGTATAGTTGTTTTATTAGAAAAATAAATAACTTACCAGTAAATTCCCAAACATTGGGCCGCTTATCTCAATATTCGTACAAGAGTCGAGTGAAACGATTCGCAGTCGTTGTTGGTTCTACGTGCCCTTTGTAACAGAAATTGCGTTAAGTCCCACCCTTCGCAACCATTGCCTCTAATAATATATGTAATAAATAAGCAATTTACAATGTTTTTTAGCTCAAAAATAAGTTAGGAAAGTTACCTCATTAATATTTCAAAATGGTTGGATATATTTTTTCTACGCAGAAAACTATTTACATAGTTGACTCCATCCTCTGTTCTCTCTGATGTAAATAGAGCATTTTTTGCATCGGTATTTTCAGAAATTAACCGCCGTATACTTAGCACTCTGGCTTGTCGAACAATAGCCTGCATATACGAAAAGCAAAAGAAAAAAGTTATATGCTGCTACGTATAAATAAATTATAATTCATGATTTCTCACCTGTCCATAATCAAAGAAGCATCTCAATTTTTCGCAAGCGAAAAATGCCTTTATAGCGATTTAATTAACGCAGCTTCGAAATCGGTGATGATAAGTTGTGGTTTTAGTTACAGTAAAAACTCTAATTTTCGCATATGTCAAGTATGTGAAATATCAAATCATAAGAGTAATTTCTAAATGTAATTGAAATACAAACAGTAACTGAAATACATTTAAAGCACATTTATTTAATGTACTGGAGGACTCTATTTGCAATAAATAAAAAATATACAATATTCCCTTGCTTTTCTTAAATTAAAAATAAAATGGTTGTGAAAAGAGACAAAAATAAAAAGGTAATCAATTTTTAAAGAAAGGAACACTTTATTCGTAAAAATCGCCCTTAAAGTTTCGCTGCTCGAAATAGTCTAATTTACCATTTTGTTTTTCAAAGTTAACGCCTTAATTTTTTCGACATCAGTAGCGTGGCTGTGGTCATCGCTGGTTTTGAGGAAAACGTCATCTGGATCTGTGTGGACAATACTTTTTCACACATATCTAATATTTCAAATCAGTCCTCTTACTTTTTATTTTATAAAGGAATCCCTGGTTTGCCACACACGTGTAGCATGGCAAGCCACTTCTATAACCCAGCACTGTTTGTATTTTCATGATGATGATATGTGATGATCAAAAAGGTAGAAACACAATAACCGCAAAAATAAATAAACCAAGACAGATATCACGCACACTAGACGATTGCGAAGAATTAGGGAAGTTAAAAAAGGTAAAAGGTTCAGGGTTATTTCAATTCCCCAACTGGGGGCGGGCTGCTATAGGGACCTTCCGTCCCTCTTCAATCAAGAACAGGAATTATAGGATGGGTGAGAGAAAGGAGGGGTGGAGAATGGAAGAGAGGCCAGGAAAGGTGGAGAAGTACTGCCTCGGCATTCGCCTCAGGAAAACCACCTAAAAACCTGAATCAGAGCAGACGGCCAGGGGAATCGGACCCGCGACCTCCCGAATGCTAAGCAGATGTGATAACCACTACTCTACAGAGCTCGGTAGGGAAGTTAAACAAACGTCTGATATTTATAGCTAATGGTAATCACCTGGTAAAGAACTTAAGGGGTGGGGATATTTGATGGTTTGCGAATATTGCTGAAAATTTTCTTTTATGTTTGATATAGGAAAAAGAAACTGAAGATTTACACTTTTCCTAGAACATATATCAGTGAAAAGTTTCATTCAGATACGAGTGCCATTATTATAACTTCACTAGTTACGAAGAAATTATCATTTAAGTACTAGTCGTCATCACAATTGAAGACTAATGTAGATAAGGACGTAATGCGCATTAAGTATTAAATAATTAAATAACTTCTGGATGATCATTCCAGAGAGTTGCACATAATAATAGCTGCACTTAGATCTATTTGAAGGAAAACGTGTAAGGCTCATACCACAACTCTGCCTGTGTTATTTACTGCGATTGGTAAAAGTTTCTTGAAGACGTATGAAAACGTTAAGGAAAAAATGTAAAATTATTCAAATAATTATTTAGGTAGCTTGGCAGAAAAAAGACTAAAAATTTATATCATTGGCCAACAGAGCTTGTTCACGAAAATAAGTTTGGGTCCGGTTAGTAAAAGAAACGATAATTAGATATTGTAGGTATCAGAATGTTAAGAATTTGCTAATTCTTGTAATGTACAGAGTCCCAAGTGTCTATGGCGATTTCTGAATTTTCACCGATTGGGCTTTCCGTCGGAATTTTAATGCTCGCATTGTTCTTGCACGGAAGGCATGTTGAGTTGAAATCACAGAATTAGTTTTTACGAATTGGTTAACACAAGAAACAAGATGTTGACTGGATCAATAATCCATTTTGAATTAATTATTGTACAGGGTTATTCATTATAAATGACCCACCCCTTATCATCGTTATTACTGCCTATAGAAAAATAATAAAAGTGTGGTTATGACTGAATTTTGTTAAAATTCTATCAAAAGTACAGTAGCGTGCAGATTTCAGGGGATACAAAAAAAATAATATATATTTTTAAATGGGGTACCCTTTATATTATAAAATTTTTGAAATTATCTTTTTTTCCTGATTTCAAAAATATACAATATGTTACCCCTACCTTATATCGTTTTTGAGTTATTAAACGTCGAATAGCTTTAACACTAAATTCCCCCCCAAAAAATTTTGTTTGTTACCTTGTTTGTAATGATGTGTTCTTTTGACGGAACGGTAGGGCTTTTAACTACTGAATTACAAACAAAATTGCATTCAGTGAAACGGAACTTTGTTTATTGCAAACCAGTACAAACTGAACTAATACACAAATTCAGAAACTTAAAAATATAGATACATTAGTGAAAACTAAAAAATATTGTATTATAGAAACGATAACTACTTCGGAGTATGATAATCGACAAAACATTGTTTGGGGTGTAATGCCATTTTACATTTAATACATATAAAATAAGAATTTTTGTGGCACACACCACATCGTGTTTGTTTATTTTGATATTCAATCAAATGATAGATCCGATCAAATTTTGAATATTCATGTAAATTCAGAGCTGATTTCGATGGACCTCTTTTTGCCGGTCTTCTGTATGTTTCCAAGATACTTCTTGCTACTGTTCTCCTGAATGATAGTTGGTCGTTTTTTCCATTATTTAAACGGTACAACTGCCAAGCATTTTGTAATGCCATATCTACACAATGGACAAACAATGGAAAATGCCATTTTTTCCCACGAATACTGAACCTTAGCAAACTGATGTTTTGGTCAGATCTATCCACTCCACCCATGTTTTCATTATATTTCTGATATAGGTTAGGCTGATCTATGTATATATGCTTCTTCTCTGTTCTAGAAAATGTTTTGACTCTGTTCAGAGGAAATACAGGTAATGCGTTTCAAGCTATAGAAACAACACTATTCGTTCCACTTGCAAGCAATTACAGACCCATTTGCCAATTTATGTCTATATGTACCTCTTTCCGTTTTCTTTAATTGTTTACAAGGTTCCACTGGACGTCCTGGTAATCTGTTTTCTTTAGCAGTACCAGTTGCTTTGATATTGCGGTTTTTTAGTTCCTGTAGTAGTGGAATTGAGGTAAAAAAATTGTAAAAAAAAATATGGTGCGATTGAGGATTCATTGTTTGTAGAATATCTGCGTACTGCAAAACTGCAGTAGCGCCTAACCCTAGACTTTTGTAGTTATCTGGCAAAATGGTACTTGCTCCTTGATACGGATCAAAATTTACTATATACTCTATCTTGGTCATCCCAACCCACAATTTATAACCCCATCGAATAGGCTTTCCTCTAATAAATTGCTTGCAAGTGTGACGACCAAAATAGGGTACCATTTTTATTTAGTATTTCAAATTGAAGTCTCATTTTTGAAAAATTGTCAGCTTTTTCTAAATTATTGGCATCGTTACAGTGTAGGTTAGACAATGAACTGAAATTTATCTCTGGAGATGGCTTCAGAAACTAATTAATTTGTTATTGCTGTCTTCCGCGTTTTCCCAATACATTCTTTGGCAGCTAACAATATTATATCCACTTACCGTTACAACCCCAAGGAAACACACCATTTCTTGTGATAGTTTGATTTCTATTGTTTTGTGCGGCAAAGTGTTACTTTGCTGAACCAGCATTTCAATGAGATTATCATCAAAAAAAAAATTTAAAGAGATTTAGTGGATGAACATAATTTTTTTGGACCATATAATACTCCTTGCCATTCAGGAAAATCAGAATTTAGACTTTCGTCAGTCTAATTGGCTGTTTTATTAGCCTTTTGCTTGACGGTTTTTTAAAGTTTTTTTATGAATCCTTGTTTTGTTTTGCTTAGGTCGTTTTTTTGCGCTATTTACAAAAGACGAGAGAGGCAAATTGCCGTTGCTATCCCAATCATCACTGCTGCTGCCATCTCCTTCATCGACGTCTGTATTTACTTCTAAGCCTGAAGCAATATCTGCATCGAAATCATAGGAGAAATTGGCTTCTGCACGCAACTGACTACCAGGTAAATTATTGAGGGTAACCTGATCTTCTTCTCCTGAATTCTCATCTGTATTTTCTTCGTTGGCATTTTCCGGTGGCAAAATTATAATGCTATCGGGAACTACAGGAATTGAATCTGGATTTTCTAATTCTTCTAGTAATTCGTGTAGAGCCAAAGGTCGACGAAAACTGAAACCATAGATATTTTGGAACTCCTGAAATATCACGTTTATTATAGTCCTACTGTTCCTTTAACGGAACATGTACATTTGGATATAAAAATCAACACACCAAGCGCGGTTAGTACAATGCAAACTACAGCAATAGAAAAACTAATGCTTTTAGAAACTAAATTAATATAGCTATTACTGATTTCATAAATAATAATAATTATACTTACTCCCACAAGCTCATGGTGCACGAGCAAAAAAAATCGCGCTAACATGCACTGACGTATCACGGAACAAAACAACGGCAGTTTTCAAATAACTGCATTCTAAACTTCCCTACAATTACTTTTAACAGTATCAGTCTCACCACCTATGTTTGCATACAAGAAGCCACCAGGAAAATAGAATTCTGTAAACGTTCTTTTTAAGGAACGGTAGATATATTTGGGTTAATAACTAAAAAACGGTATAAGATAGGGGTAACATATGGTATATTTTTGAAATCAGGAAAAAAAGATCATTCCAAAAATTTTATAGTATATATAATCTGCATGCTACTGTACTTTTGATAGCATTTTAACAAAATTCAGTCATAACCACACAACTTTTATTTAAAACCTTTTTTTCTATAGGCAATAATAACGATGATAAGGGGTGGGTAATTTATAATGAATAACCCTGTACATTATTATACTAATAATATATAGCAGCGCTGTCCAACTTGTCTTAGCGCGCGGGCCATTTTTTCTTTAGCAAACATTTCGGGGATAAAAAGGATAGGTAAATGAAAAGTCAGTTCATGTCATCTCAAAAGTTATTTTATTTATACGAAAAAAAGTCGAAAATAATACATAACTAGAAATAATAAAAACATTCAGAATATTATCAAGGTATTTAATGGGAGCATTGTGGTCGTAGTTGTTGAACAACAATTTCTTTTATGCCCACATCAATATTTGTTGTGGCAAGTCTAATTATATTTTCAAGAGTGGAGTCTTTCAAGCCGTTTCTGTATTTTGACTTTATACAGGGTGTTCCATAAATATACCGACAAACGTTTAGAGGTGGTAGGGAACATCAAAACAAACATTTTTTACTTTATAAACATATGTTCAAAACCGCTTCATTTTCGAGATACAGGGTGTTAAAGTTTGTAAAAAAATGGTTCAATTTTTTTTCCTGAAAAACGAAGCAAGATATGCAAAACCCTCAAGTGAAAAAAAATATGTGTTTTTAGTTGCTGTATATTTCAACTCGGAGAATGCACGCTCGCAGTTATATGTACTTCCGAACATAAATTATTTGAAGTCCAAAATCTCTCATTTTTGGATATTTTTCTATATCCAAAAGTTTGAACACTTCTATTCCAGTTGCTCCGCTAGATGCAATAAATAGATCGGCCTGAAGGTCGCATAATTCCATTTGATATTTGGGATCAACGGAGGTAATATCGATACTGAATGGATCACTGAATAAATTAATACTCAGCTTAAGGTCATCAATGACAAATATATTTTTTAAGCAAAAAACAAAATACAATAATAACTATATTTAATTTTATTCTTTTACTTCGAAGTCAGGAAATCCAGTGAAACCGTCCACATCATCTTCTAATCCCGCCTCACCTTGTAGGTTTGTATAGAATTATTTGCAATCCTGGGGTATCAGATGCATTATCGATTTAATGCCTTCTAGCTTTGGTATTGATACCTTTTTACCATCTGGCCTCATGGGAAGAAGAGCATCTTTAAAAAGTTTTACTACATGTCTACCAGACTGCTTTTTCCTTATGTCTGTTTCCACATAAACTCTATCTTCAAAACTCTACTTCAAGAATATTGAATGGCTTACTTTTATCAATGCATATTTCGCGACTTTTCAGCCAACTTATTTTTTCCTTATTGATATCGATCTATCGGTTATTGATCAATTTCTCCATTTTTACTGCGTTGTTAAAATTTATGGAGTTCATGTGTGTAACTTTGAATTTATTTTTTGCGGCATTCTTCCATGAATCGAATGTAATCACCTGGAACATAAAGTCGTTGCTGATGTTTTAAAGCACATTCGACATCTGAAAAGGCAGATTCGTTATGCAAAAAACTGTGGCCTGAGACCAGAAATCGTATAATAATCTTTTGAAGAGAGGGGTGACACTCTAGAATAGTTTTCATCATCAGAGTCATTTTTGTATTACGGTTTTGACCTCCGCAGGAATCAGACCACAAAATGAGCTCGTTCACATCTGATGTTATTTTTTATTTCACGTGTTTGCTTAAACATGAGCCAATTTCTTGAGCTCCCCGTCCTGCTTCATTCTCTAACCAGACATAAAAGTAGGCTTTATTGTTTGAGCCACCGTGCATGCCCAAGTTATAGAGCCATATCTGTCGTTTATAAATTAAAATCTCTGTCGGAAGTCTTGGTAATGGCACCGCTTTTCAAGATCGAAAGTCAAGCACTCTACCCAGTCTGTTTCTTTTGCTTTATTCATATCTTCCTTCATCTGTTTTCTTGCTCCTTGCCAAGCTTTAATATGCACATCATATTCTTCTGCATTTTTTTTGTTTCTCTTCAAAACTTGTAGCATTTTGAATATATGCTTGAAATGTGTCAGATATGTTACATGTGTATCTTTTTTTAAGCCCTTAAATCTTAAATTAAATTCGGACAAAAATATGCGCCTATACTTTACAAATCTTACAGGTTTTTTAATTTCCTCTATATATTTCTTGTACATTAATGCGATTGTCATGTCTGGTGGTAGAAATTGTCCATCAGAAGTCTGTTCTCTTCCATAATGACTTTTATACTTTGGAATTGCATCGATCTGCTTAACCACTATTTGTTTGCTTTCCTCTTAAATTCTATTTTTTCCTCCTTGCTGTTTTCCTCGCTTATCGGTTATGCTACTTGTTCTTAATTTCATCAAAGCAGTATTCTCTTTTGCTTGAGATGCCCAAGGTTTTGATAAAGGTCTCACGACACACTTCGGTATTGCCGAACCGGTAATGTCTTGAAAATTGTCTTGATCTTATTCCTTGTCCATACTTTCGTTTTTTAGGTTCCTCCCTTACTAACACTCCTATTAAGGCGATTTGAGCATCATAGCTACCCAATATTTTTTTAACTGTTCGCGCCTCTCCTCCTTCGTAATTAGTGTATAACATTTCCTGACACATTCACGCCGAAAGGATTCATCAAAACGTATTTTATTTACAATTTTTCCTTTGTAATCAAAATTACATTCACCTGTATTTTTAGCTCTTTTATTTTGGACTCTGGTCATATTTAGGTATTTTCTTTTTCTTCCCTTTTTGGGTCTCCCTTTCTAAGTATTTTGCACAGCATTATCTTCAGGTTATTCTAAGTCATGTACTGGCTTAACCTCTGACTGTGACGTAGACGATGTACGTAGTTCAGCCGGTAATTTGTATTCTGGATTTCTATCAGAATCGTATTCATCATGCTATGCAGGATCACTATTTTCCTAAAAATAAAATTTTATATTACAGTAAAACATAACCTAAAAAGTAGGTATAAGTTTTTACCTTGGTACTGATGGCTATTGTCATCGCTAGTATGCGTTTTCCCCTGGACCCATCCATATTTAACGAAATATCATATGCTTTGATCAGATTTCAGTGTAAAAACTCACAAAACTATGCAGCACGTCACACCTCTTTGGCTCTTTGATGATTAATTATTATTATGCAGAAAAGAACCAACACACTTGGTTCTTTTCTGCAGGTTGCTATACTATACTATTATTGAATGTTGCTTGGTTCAGTGGCTAATAGTTGTCTTGAAATTTGCAATGTGGGTTGGTTCTATTCTGCAGATGAATTTTATGCACTTAACGAAAACTATAGCGTACATATCTCTATTTTGTTGGTTTTGTGGGTTGGTTCCTTTCTGCAGAAAGGCGTCCAATTGTAGTTCCGTTACAAAATTTAAGATCTCTACTTTAGCCTGGGCGATTAATTGTGGTGAGAATAGTTTTACTGTTGCAGCTATGCTTCGCATAAACATGTCAATGTCGTCTACTTCCTGGCGTGTTTAGAGTAGTTTCTGGAACACCGCTCTGCGTTCGACATGTGTGTTTTTCACGTGCTCCAATGTAGTGTCACCTTTGCGTTTGGAATAATTGCGGCGTACAGTTGGTGTTGATGATTTGCTGTTATCGGACCCACAAGTATCAACTGATTCAATGGCATTTTTATCAGTCCTTGCAATTACTTCAACGGCTTGTTCCAACACTCGCTCCTCAAGTGGGCTGTTAACGCTCTCTTCCACAAAGTCTTCTGCCTCGCCTTCATCATCTTCCCTAACCTCGCTCTGGTCCCATTCTGAAGCGTCTGTCTCAGTATTTGTCAAAGTATTAAGATACCTAAAATGTTAATTATATCTATAGCTGCATTGGCCAGGAGAAAATATTTTCAACGCACCCCCGCTCAGAATCTACCGTCCCCAAAAACGTCAGGTGCTCGAACAATGACCATTTTATGTGTTTCTTGGCTGCTTGCCCTGTACTCGTTTTCATACTTTTCATTATTTTCAAATAATTATCTCTTATGGACTTCCAGCGTTTTTTGCAGTCTTCCACTACGGTTGTAAACATTAATTTACACTTACGACTACTCGGATCCGAGTTGTACTACTTGGACATCAAGTCGGGAATGTAAACACCTTCTCGTGTGAGGTTGCAGGTGATTACATTTCCAACTTGATTCCGAGTAGCACAACTCGGATCTAAGTACTCGTAAGGGTCAGTCAAACATGCTACGTACAAACGTACTGCATACAAACGTATAATAATATCTATGTATTTATTTTCAAATTTATGGCTATGGGAGAATCATATCGATCTCTATCTTTTTCATTTCGGATTTTGCATAGCTATATCAGCTGATTCATATTCTTATTTGGGTATTTCGCCACTCTGCAAATTAAACATATTAAATAACGAAAGTATTAATAACGAACGTTTCGAGGGACAATCTGCCCTCGTTATCAACGAATAACAATTAAAACGAACAAGAAACTTAGCTTTTTTCACTGGAAGGAAAAACGACCAACCTCCAATGAATTGTTTGACATTGACGTTTGTTGATATCTATACCTGACATAAACAAACTGGAACAGGTGATGCAAAGGGATGTACAGAAAGACGATTTCAATCGTATGTACAACTCTATTAATAATACCTACATCAAAACACACAGAGCAAAAACGTACACATTTAAAAAAGTACCAACACCTCATACAAGAAAAACACACAATTGAACTAAATACACTAAAGAACAGTGACACTTTTTTAAATAAAACTGTAGTTAATCTGTCTTCTAAAGAACTAAACACCAGTGACAAATTAGTTCTTGGCGAAGGACTCAACTACGCAGTGGCGCCAAAACGAATTAATAAACTTGATTTAGTTACAGCTATAGAAGAGACTTGTCAAAAACTTCCAGAAGACATTAGACAGGAATACAGGATTAGAAACAAAATCATACTAGAACGACCTTACACAATCAGACAAAATATATCCAAACAAGAAAAACATTCACTACACACACTAAAAACCGATAACACAATTAAAATTCTACCTGCAGACAAAGGCAACGCCACAGTAGTACTCGACACAACCACATACAACGAAAAACTTTTAACACTAATTAGTGAGGGACAATACACTAAACTAAATAAAGATCCAACACATACAATAGAAACAAAAATATACAGAACACTTTACAAACACAGAGAACAATTTACAGATTTTGTACGACGTACACTAACACCACACTACAGTAAACAACCACATTTTTATGGATTACCAAAGATACACAAACCAAATGTACCACTTAGGCCAATAGTTAGTTCTATAGGTTCTCCTTGTCACAGTTTAGCTAAATATTTACTTAAAATACTGACTCCTATATCAGGAAATACAGGACGTATATAAAGAACACGCCACATTTCCTTGAAAAACTTAAAGAAGCAAACATAAACACACAGCACTTAATGGTTAGTTTCGATGTAGTTAGTCTCTTTGTTACGGTATTAATTCATCATATCGACATAGGTCGTATTGATTGTTCAAAGACGGGTACAAACTACAGGGTTCGCCGGCTTTACTAAAAAGTACACAGATCTTAATGTGCTGGAGCAGATTTTGTTGCTCCGGTTACTCGCACTTAACTCAGTCGGGAAGGCGTGGTTCGAAAGATCAAAGAAAAACCGGCGGCACTTACCCTGATGGATTGCTTAACAGAAAAAGAAATGCCTGAGCGCCACTTGGTTCTGATTAGGGGTGGCTGACGTGTCTAGAACCAAGAACAATACACGTAGCCTATGTAGAAGTCCTCCAAGTACGTTGCTGAACACCTCCGCCTGTTGTTTACCAAGCCTCCTCCGAGTAGCCGGGTGACCTTGTCGTTAAATCACTTACCTTCAAGGCCACCGTCACTAAAGAATAACAAAATAACACTGAATGGCCCAGGGCTTGGGGCTTGCTTATCAAAAAGGCGTACTTTCAGCTTTACATTGCCACACTGGATTAATTAATGACCCAAAAGGGGTTCAGAACTCAACAAATAATCAAATTGACTTTAATGGGTTTATTATTTAAAGAATTAAATCTTTACATTGATAATAATCATCCGGAGGTGAATTCAAGCTTAGTAAAAAGAAAAGGCACACCCTACATGAATATAAAAGGGAATCCCACGCAAAGTTACCTTATGGTCTAAATAGGTTGCTACACACTGGACAAAATGAAATAGATAACAGGGGTGAAGCCCC